>OX104114.1:7966366-8566366 GCA_944474755.1 Limnoperna fortunei | reverse complement strand
ATTTAGGGGGTACCGATGGGGCCTCGACATTTGATTTTTTCTGCCGATTTTCGATTTTGTTGACATTTATGCACATCCGAGATACTTGGTTGGGGTAAAATCGACATTCTAAATCGATTGGCGGCATTTTCAAAAGGCTAGGATTTATGGTTTTTCTGAAAATCGCGATTTTTGCATGAAAAACCTATCTTCAACTTTCATGACCTGGAAATTTTTTTATCGTTCGTCAGAATGATTTCTACTGTAGCGACAAGTCAAGGACATCGATCCCCGAACTATTTGGCGTCCATTTTGTTTCACCATTCTCTGTGGTCTAGGATGAAATCTGCACACTACATTCTTATGGGGTCCCTTAGAAACACCCCCCCCCCCTTTTTATTTTTTGCAAGCTGGCGGAATACCCTCAAATTCCCCATATTTTTGCCCATGCCTGGCACCAAATTTTATTGCGACATGTAGCAAGCTAAAAAAACAAAGCGAATCCAAAGGTACAAAAATTCACATGTCGCTGTACTGAAACCCAGGTGACCTTGACCTTTGACCTTGTGACCTTGGGCTAGGTCAAGGTGAAAGTTGACATTTTACCTATTACAAGTTATTGCCTATCTTTTACCGTTTCAAGGGAATAGCGATGGCGAGACAATGTCAAAATTTCAAACGTTACCTTGACCTTTGACCTTGTGTCCATTTTCAAGGTCAAGGTCAATGATGACCAATGATATAAGGTTTCATGTATATATCTGTTATAGTTACTGAGATATAGTGATCTAATGTAACTCACAATGCATGTTATTGGTCTAAGGGGAGACAACTCTTATAAAATGTCAAATAAAAAAAGTGACGATTCAAGATCTTAATATGATACACATTTTGGTAAAGGTTTCAGTTCTCTATCTATTATAGTAAAGGAGAAGATCTGCACACAACCAAGGGTCAAAAATTAGAACATGACCTTGACCTTTGACCTTGTGACCTTTTTCAAGGTCAAGGTCAATGATGACCAACTGTGAAATATCTAGTCTATATCACCTCTGGTTCATGAGTTACAATGGTACAAATTTTACTTCCAATAAATAAGGGGAAATAACTCCTACAAGGAGTCGTCAAAATACTTTGCGCGATATGTAACAAATTGTCGCAATCCATAGCTGACCATTTTGCAACAACTTTTATTGCGAAATCTTTTACGGTTTCATAGTTTATCTGCACGCAAGCTTTTCTGTAACAGGGGAGATAACTCCGTAAAGAACAAGTGTTCGGTGTGACAGGGTCAACTGCGAAAGCGTAATGTCTTATACACCCATAGTACAAAAGGTCTTTTCGACATGTCGCGAAACAAAATTTATAATGGGAAAAGAAAAGTTGGCGGAAAAAAATAATAATAATAATAATAAGAAACAGAAGAATAACAGTAAGGCTTCCCACTCGGAAGTGGAAAGCCTTAATAATATAGGTTCATTTGTGACTTTGCCACAAATAATCATGGCTTACCACTTCCATCGACATTTTTTACACCGCGGCGTAAAAAAAATTTCAGTTTTTTTTTTGTTTTTTCTATATAAAAAACCATAACTGCATAAAATATACGTGAAACGTAGCAGAAAACCATGCAAAAATCATATGTCACATCCTAGGCTCGAACCGACGATGTCAGTCTTGCCAGCCCTCGTTGATACCACTGGACCACGGAAGACGATATGCAGAAAGTCAAATTTTGACGTATATATACCTTCAATGTGTTTTCTACATTTAAAATACAAAGACATTTTGTAATGTTTTCGTGTATTTACCAATGAAATAAATAAGAAAGACAGAAAATTCTTTGATTTTTATTTATACAATACAAATAAAACGCATTGATTTGACTGGTGGAAACGACTAAAGTCACGTGACAATTTTATATATTATCACGAAGTTGTTTTTTTTTTTTTTTTTTTTTTTTTTTTTGTTGAAAAGATGACTTTTCAGGAGGTCAACAGTGATGCTATTTTGACAGTTTAATTCAAAGGAATGTTACTTTCGATTCATTGTAATAGGGAAACCGTTTCTTTGTTCGGTAAAATACAGCAGTCGTGCATACCGGACGACACTCGATGGCATTTCAAAATAAATGATCAAGTAGAAAAAATGTTTGTTTCAGCTAGAACAACTCATGAAGACATAATTCAGATGTATATTTTAAGGATTTATCAATGCACAAACATTCAATCGCTGAAATTTAGGGGGTACCGATGGGGCCTCGACATTTGATTTTTTCTGCCGATTTTCGATTTTGTTGACATTTATGCACATCCGAGATACTTGGTTGGGGTAAAATCGACATTCTAAATCGATTGGCGGCATTTTCGAAAGGCTAGGATTTATGGTTTTTCTGAAAATCGCGATTTTTGCATGAAAAACCTATCTTCAACTTTCATGACCTGGAAATTTTTTTATCGTTCGTCAGAATGATTTCTACTGTAGCGACAAGTCAAGGACATCGATCCCCGAACTATTTGGCGTCCATTTTGTTTCACCATTCTCTGTGGTCTAGGATGAAATCTGCACACTACATTCTTATGGGGTCCCTTAGAAACACCCCCCCCCCCTTTTTATTTTTTGCAAGCTGGCGGAATACCCTCAAATTCCCCATATTTTTGCCCATGCCTGGCACCAAATTTTATTGCGACATGTAGCAAGCTAAAAAAACAAAGCGAATCCAAAGGTACAAAAATTCACATGTCGCTGTACTGAAACCCAGGTGACCTTGACCTTTGACCTTGTGACCTTGGGCTAGGTCAAGGTGAAAGTTGACATTTTACCTATTACAAGTTATTGCCTATCTTTTACCGTTTCAAGGGAATAGCGATGGCGAGACAATGTCAAAATTTCAAACGTTACCTTGACCTTTGACCTTGTGTCCATTTTCAAGGTCAAGGTCAATGATGACCAATGATATAAGGTTTCATGTATATATCTGTTATAGTTACTGAGATATAGTGATCTAATGTAACTCACAATGCATGTTATTGGTCTAAGGGGAGACAACTCTTATAAAATGTCAAATAAAAAAAGTGACGATTCAAGATCTTAATATGATACACATTTTGGTAAAGGTTTCAGTTCTCTATCTATTATAGTAAAGGAGAAGATCTGCACACAACCAAGGGTCAAAAATTAGAACATGACCTTGACCTTTGACCTTGTGACCTTTTTCAAGGTCAAGGTCAATGATGACCAACTGTGAAATATCTAGTCTATATCACCTCTGGTTCATGAGTTACAATGGTACAAATTTTACTTCCAATAAATAAGGGGAAATAACTCCTACAAGGAGTCGTCAAAATACTTTGCGCGATATGTAACAAATTGTCGCAATCCATAGCTGACCATTTTGCAACAACTTTTATTGCGAAATCTTTTACGGTTTCATAGTTTATCTGCACGCAAGCTTTTCTGTAACAGGGGAGATAACTCCGTAAAGAACAAGTGTTCGGTGTGACAGGGTCAACTGCGAAAGCGTAATGTCTTATACACCCATAGTACAAAAGGTCTTTTCGACATGTCGCGAAACAAAATTTATAATGGGAAAAGAAAAGTTGGCGGAAAAAAATAATAATAATAATAATAAGAAACAGAAGAATAACAGTAAGGCTTCCCACTCGGAAGTGGAAAGCCTTAATAATATAGGTTCATTTGTGACTTCGCCACAAATAATCATGGCTTACCACTTCCATCGACATTTTTTACACCGCGGCGTAAAAAAAATTTCAGTTTTTTTTTTGTTTTTTCTATATAAAAAACCATAACTGCATAAAATATACGTGAAACGTAGCAGAAAACCATGCAAAAATCATATGTCACATCCTAGGCTCGAACCGACGATGTCAGTCTTGCCAGCCCTCGTTGATACCACTGGACCACGGAAGACGATATGCAGAAAGTCAAATTTTGACGTATATATACCTTCAATGTGTTTTCTACATTTAAAATACAAAGACATTTTGTAATGTTTTCGTGTATTTACCAATGAAATAAATAAGAAAGACAGAAAATTCTTTGATTTTTATTTATACAATACAAATAAAACGCATTGATTTGACTGGTGGAAACGACTAAAGTCACGTGACAATTTTATATATTATCACGAAGTTGTTTTTTTTTTTTTTTTTTTTTTTTTTTTTGTTGAAAAGATGACTTTTCAGGAGGTCAACAGTGATGCTATTTTGACAGTTTAATTCAAAGGAATGTTACTTTCGATTCATTGTAATAGGGAAACCGTTTCTTTGTTCGGTAAAATACAGCAGTCGTGCATACCGGACGACACTCGATGGCATTTCAAAATAAATGATCAAGTAGAAAAAATGTTTGTTTCAGCTAGAACAACTCATGAAGACATAATTCAGATGTATATTTTAAGGATTTATCAATGCACAAACATTCAATCGCTGAAATTTAGGGGGTACCGATGGGGCCTCGACATTTGATTTTTTCTGCCGATTTTCGATTTTGTTGACATTTATGCACATCCGAGATACTTGGTTGGGGTAAAATCGACATTCTAAATCGATTGGCGGCATTTTCGAAAGGCTAGGATTTATGGTTTTTCTGAAAATCGCGATTTTTGCATGAAAAACCTATCTTCAACTTTCATGACCTGGAAATTTTTTTATCGTTCGTCAGAATGATTTCTACTGTAGCGACAAGTCAAGGACATCGATCCCCGAACTATTTGGCGTCCATTTTGTTTCACCATTCTCTGTGGTCTAGGATGAAATCTGCACACTACATTCTTATGGGGTCCCTTAGAAACACCCCCCCCCCCTTTTTATTTTTTGCAAGCTGGCGGAATACCCTCAAATTCCCCATATTTTTGCCCATGCCTGGCACCAAATTTTATTGCGACATGTAGCAAGCTAAAAAAACAAAGCGAATCCAAAGGTACAAAAATTCACATGTCGCTGTACTGAAACCCAGGTGACCTTGACCTTTGACCTTGTGACCTTGGGCTAGGTCAAGGTGAAAGTTGACATTTTACCTATTACAAGTTATTGCCTATCTTTTACCGTTTCAAGGGAATAGCGATGGCGAGACAATGTCAAAATTTCAAACGTTACCTTGACCTTTGACCTTGTGTCCATTTTCAAGGTCAAGGTCAATGATGACCAATGATATAAGGTTTCATGTATATATCTGTTATAGTTACTGAGATATAGTGATCTAATGTAACTCACAATGCATGTTATTGGTCTAAGGGGAGACAACTCTTATAAAATGTCAAATAAAAAAAGTGACGATTCAAGATCTTAATATGATACACATTTTGGTAAAGGTTTCAGTTCTCTATCTATTATAGTAAAGGAGAAGATCTGCACACAACCAAGGGTCAAAAATTAGAACATGACCTTGACCTTTGACCTTGTGACCTTTTTCAAGGTCAAGGTCAATGATGACCAACTGTGAAATATCTAGTCTATATCACCTCTGGTTCATGAGTTACAATGGTACAAATTTTACTTCCAATAAATAAGGGGAAATAACTCCTACAAGGAGTCGTCAAAATACTTTGCGCGATATGTAACAAATTGTCGCAATCCATAGCTGACCATTTTGCAACAACTTTTATTGCGAAATCTTTTACGGTTTCATAGTTTATCTGCACGCAAGCTTTTCTGTAACAGGGGAGATAACTCCGTAAAGAACAAGTGTTCGGTGTGACAGGGTCAACTGCGAAAGCGTAATGTCTTATACACCCATAGTACAAAAGGTCTTTTCGACATGTCGCGAAACAAAATTTATAATGGGAAAAGAAAAGTTGGCGGAAAAAAATAATAATAATAATAATAAGAAACAGAAGAATAACAGTAAGGCTTCCCACTCGGAAGTGGAAAGCCTTAATAATATAGGTTCATTTGTGACTTCGCCACAAATAATCATGGCTTACCACTTCCATCGACATTTTTTACACCGCGGCGTAAAAAAAATTTCAGTTTTTTTTTTGTTTTTTCTATATAAAAAACCATAACTGCATAAAATATACGTGAAACGTAGCAGAAAACCATGCAAAAATCATATGTCACATCCTAGGCTCGAACCGACGATGTCAGTCTTGCCAGCCCTCGTTGATACCACTGGACCACGGAAGACGATATGCAGAAAGTCAAATTTTGACGTATATATACCTTCAATGTGTTTTCTACATTTAAAATACAAAGACATTTTGTAATGTTTTCGTGTATTTACCAATGAAATAAATAAGAAAGACAGAAAATTCTTTGATTTTTATTTATACAATACAAATAAAACGCATTGATTTGACTGGTGGAAACGACTAAAGTCACGTGACAATTTTATATATTATCACGAAGTTGTTTTTTTTTTTTTTTTTTTTTTTTTTTTTGTTGAAAAGATGACTTTTCAGGAGGTCAACAGTGATGCTATTTTGACAGTTTAATTCAAAGGAATGTTACTTTCGATTCATTGTAATAGGGAAACCGTTTCTTTGTTCGGTAAAATACAGCAGTCGTGCATACCGGACGACACTCGATGGCATTTCAAAATAAATGATCAAGTAGAAAAAATGTTTGTTTCAGCTAGAACAACTCATGAAGACATAATTCAGATGTATATTTTAAGGATTTATCAATGCACAAACATTCAATCGCTGAAATTTAGGGGGTACCGATGGGGCCTCGACATTTGATTTTTTCTGCCGATTTTCGATTTTGTTGACATTTATGCACATCCGAGATACTTGGTTGGGGTAAAATCGACATTCTAAATCGATTGGCGGCATTTTCGAAAGGCTAGGATTTATGGTTTTTCTGAAAATCGCGATTTTTGCATGAAAAACCTATCTTCAACTTTCATGACCTGGAAATTTTTTTATCGTTCGTCAGAATGATTTCTACTGTAGCGACAAGTCAAGGACATCGATCCCCGAACTATTTGGCGTCCATTTTGTTTCACCATTCTCTGTGGTCTAGGATGAAATCTGCACACTACATTCTTATGGGGTCCCTTAGAAACACCCCCCCCCCCTTTTTATTTTTTGCAAGCTGGCGGAATACCCTCAAATTCCCCATATTTTTGCCCATGCCTGGCACCAAATTTTATTGCGACATGTAGCAAGCTAAAAAAACAAAGCGAATCCAAAGGTACAAAAATTCACATGTCGCTGTACTGAAACCCAGGTGACCTTGACCTTTGACCTTGTGACCTTGGGCTAGGTCAAGGTGAAAGTTGACATTTTACCTATTACAAGTTATTGCCTATCTTTTACCGTTTCAAGGGAATAGCGATGGCGAGACAATGTCAAAATTTCAAACGTTACCTTGACCTTTGACCTTGTGTCCATTTTCAAGGTCAAGGTCAATGATGACCAATGATATAAGGTTTCATGTATATATCTGTTATAGTTACTGAGATATAGTGATCTAATGTAACTCACAATGCATGTTATTGGTCTAAGGGGAGACAACTCTTATAAAATGTCAAATAAAAAAAGTGACGATTCAAGATCTTAATATGATACACATTTTGGTAAAGGTTTCAGTTCTCTATCTATTATAGTAAAGGAGAAGATCTGCACACAACCAAGGGTCAAAAATTAGAACATGACCTTGACCTTTGACCTTGTGACCTTTTTCAAGGTCAAGGTCAATGATGACCAACTGTGAAATATCTAGTCTATATCACCTCTGGTTCATGAGTTACAATGGTACAAATTTTACTTCCAATAAATAAGGGGAAATAACTCCTACAAGGAGTCGTCAAAATACTTTGCGCGATATGTAACAAATTGTCGCAATCCATAGCTGACCATTTTGCAACAACTTTTATTGCGAAATCTTTTACGGTTTCATAGTTTATCTGCACGCAAGCTTTTCTGTAACAGGGGAGATAACTCCGTAAAGAACAAGTGTTCGGTGTGACAGGGTCAACTGCGAAAGCGTAATGTCTTATACACCCATAGTACAAAAGGTCTTTTCGACATGTCGCGAAACAAAATTTATAATGGGAAAAGAAAAGTTGGCGGAAAAAAATAATAATAATAATAATAAGAAACAGAAGAATAACAGTAAGGCTTCCCACTCGGAAGTGGAAAGCCTTAATAATATAGGTTCATTTGTGACTTCGCCACAAATAATCATGGCTTACCACTTCCATCGACATTTTTTACACCGCGGCGTAAAAAAAATTTCAGTTTTTTTTTTGTTTTTTCTATATAAAAAACCATAACTGCATAAAATATACGTGAAACGTAGCAGAAAACCATGCAAAAATCATATGTCACATCCTAGGCTCGAACCGACGATGTCAGTCTTGCCAGCCCTCGTTGATACCACTGGACCACGGAAGACGATATGCAGAAAGTCAAATTTTGACGTATATATACCTTCAATGTGTTTTCTACATTTAAAATACAAAGACATTTTGTAATGTTTTCGTGTATTTACCAATGAAATAAATAAGAAAGACAGAAAATTCTTTGATTTTTATTTATACAATACAAATAAAACGCATTGATTTGACTGGTGGAAACGACTAAAGTCACGTGACAATTTTATATATTATCACGAAGTTGTTTTTTTTTTTTTTTTTTTTTTTTTTTTTGTTGAAAAGATGACTTTTCAGGAGGTCAACAGTGATGCTATTTTGACAGTTTAATTCAAAGGAATGTTACTTTCGATTCATTGTAATAGGGAAACCGTTTCTTTGTTCGGTAAAATACAGCAGTCGTGCATACCGGACGACACTCGATGGCATTTCAAAATAAATGATCAAGTAGAAAAAATGTTTGTTTCAGCTAGAACAACTCATGAAGACATAATTCAGATGTATATTTTAAGGATTTATCAATGCACAAACATTCAATCGCTGAAATTTAGGGGGTACCGATGGGGCCTCGACATTTGATTTTTTCTGCCGATTTTCGATTTTGTTGACATTTATGCACATCCGAGATACTTGGTTGGGGTAAAATCGACATTCTAAATCGATTGGCGGCATTTTCGAAAGGCTAGGATTTATGGTTTTTCTGAAAATCGCGATTTTTGCATGAAAAACCTATCTTCAACTTTCATGACCTGGAAATTTTTTTATCGTTCGTCAGAATGATTTCTACTGTAGCGACAAGTCAAGGACATCGATCCCCGAACTATTTGGCGTCCATTTTGTTTCACCATTCTCTGTGGTCTAGGATGAAATCTGCACACTACATTCTTATGGGGTCCCTTAGAAACACCCCCCCCCCCTTTTTATTTTTTGCAAGCTGGCGGAATACCCTCAAATTCCCCATATTTTTGCCCATGCCTGGCACCAAATTTTATTGCGACATGTAGCAAGCTAAAAAAACAAAGCGAATCCAAAGGTACAAAAATTCACATGTCGCTGTACTGAAACCCAGGTGACCTTGACCTTTGACCTTGTGACCTTGGGCTAGGTCAAGGTGAAAGTTGACATTTTACCTATTACAAGTTATTGCCTATCTTTTACCGTTTCAAGGGAATAGCGATGGCGAGACAATGTCAAAATTTCAAACGTTACCTTGACCTTTGACCTTGTGTCCATTTTCAAGGTCAAGGTCAATGATGACCAATGATATAAGGTTTCATGTATATATCTGTTATAGTTACTGAGATATAGTGATCTAATGTAACTCACAATGCATGTTATTGGTCTAAGGGGAGACAACTCTTATAAAATGTCAAATAAAAAAAGTGACGATTCAAGATCTTAATATGATACACATTTTGGTAAAGGTTTCAGTTCTCTATCTATTATAGTAAAGGAGAAGATCTGCACACAACCAAGGGTCAAAAATTAGAACATGACCTTGACCTTTGACCTTGTGACCTTTTTCAAGGTCAAGGTCAATGATGACCAACTGTGAAATATCTAGTCTATATCACCTCTGGTTCATGAGTTACAATGGTACAAATTTTACTTCCAATAAATAAGGGGAAATAACTCCTACAAGGAGTCGTCAAAATACTTTGCGCGATATGTAACAAATTGTCGCAATCCATAGCTGACCATTTTGCAACAACTTTTATTGCGAAATCTTTTACGGTTTCATAGTTTATCTGCACGCAAGCTTTTCTGTAACAGGGGAGATAACTCCGTAAAGAACAAGTGTTCGGTGTGACAGGGTCAACTGCGAAAGCGTAATGTCTTATACACCCATAGTACAAAAGGTCTTTTCGACATGTCGCGAAACAAAATTTATAATGGGAAAAGAAAAGTTGGCGGAAAAAAATAATAATAATAATAATAAGAAACAGAAGAATAACAGTAAGGCTTCCCACTCGGAAGTGGAAAGCCTTAATAATATAGGTTCATTTGTGACTTCGCCACAAATAATCATGGCTTACCACTTCCATCGACATTTTTTACACCGCGGCGTAAAAAAAATTTCAGTTTTTTTTTTGTTTTTTCTATATAAAAAACCATAACTGCATAAAATATACGTGAAACGTAGCAGAAAACCATGCAAAAATCATATGTCACATCCTAGGCTCGAACCGACGATGTCAGTCTTGCCAGCCCTCGTTGATACCACTGGACCACGGAAGACGATATGCAGAAAGTCAAATTTTGACGTATATATACCTTCAATGTGTTTTCTACATTTAAAATACAAAGACATTTTGTAATGTTTTCGTGTATTTACCAATGAAATAAATAAGAAAGACAGAAAATTCTTTGATTTTTATTTATACAATACAAATAAAACGCATTGATTTGACTGGTGGAAACGACTAAAGTCACGTGACAATTTTATATATTATCACGAAGTTGTTTTTTTTTTTTTTTTTTTTTTTTTTTTTGTTGAAAAGATGACTTTTCAGGAGGTCAACAGTGATGCTATTTTGACAGTTTAATTCAAAGGAATGTTACTTTCGATTCATTGTAATAGGGAAACCGTTTCTTTGTTCGGTAAAATACAGCAGTCGTGCATACCGGACGACACTCGATGGCATTTCAAAATAAATGATCAAGTAGAAAAAATGTTTGTTTCAGCTAGAACAACTCATGAAGACATAATTCAGATGTATATTTTAAGGATTTATCAATGCACAAACATTCAATCGCTGAAATTTAGGGGGTACCGATGGGGCCTCGACATTTGATTTTTTCTGCCGATTTTCGATTTTGTTGACATTTATGCACATCCGAGATACTTGGTTGGGGTAAAATCGACATTCTAAATCGATTGGCGGCATTTTCGAAAGGCTAGGATTTATGGTTTTTCTGAAAATCGCGATTTTTGCATGAAAAACCTATCTTCAACTTTCATGACCTGGAAATTTTTTTATCGTTCGTCAGAATGATTTCTACTGTAGCGACAAGTCAAGGACATCGATCCCCGAACTATTTGGCGTCCATTTTGTTTCACCATTCTCTGTGGTCTAGGATGAAATCTGCACACTACATTCTTATGGGGTCCCTTAGAAACACCCCCCCCCCCTTTTTATTTTTTGCAAGCTGGCGGAATACCCTCAAATTCCCCATATTTTTGCCCATGCCTGGCACCAAATTTTATTGCGACATGTAGCAAGCTAAAAAAACAAAGCGAATCCAAAGGTACAAAAATTCACATGTCGCTGTACTGAAACCCAGGTGACCTTGACCTTTGACCTTGTGACCTTGGGCTAGGTCAAGGTGAAAGTTGACATTTTACCTATTACAAGTTATTGCCTATCTTTTACCGTTTCAAGGGAATAGCGATGGCGAGACAATGTCAAAATTTCAAACGTTACCTTGACCTTTGACCTTGTGTCCATTTTCAAGGTCAAGGTCAATGATGACCAATGATATAAGGTTTCATGTATATATCTGTTATAGTTACTGAGATATAGTGATCTAATGTAACTCACAATGCATGTTATTGGTCTAAGGGGAGACAACTCTTATAAAATGTCAAATAAAAAAAGTGACGATTCAAGATCTTAATATGATACACATTTTGGTAAAGGTTTCAGTTCTCTATCTATTATAGTAAAGGAGAAGATCTGCACACAACCAAGGGTCAAATATTAGAACATGACCTTGACCTTTGACCTTGTGACCTTTTTCAAGGTCAAGGTCAATGATGACCAACTGTGAAATATCTAGTCTATATCACCTCTGGTTCATGAGTTACAATGGTACAAATTTTACTTCCAATAAATAAGGGGAAATAACTCCTACAAGGAGTCGTCAAAATACTTTGCGCGATATGTAACAAATTGTCGCAATCCATAGCTGACCATTTTGCAACAACTTTTATTGCGAAATCTTTTACGGTTTCATAGTTTATCTGCACGCAAGCTTTTCTGTAACAGGGGAGATAACTCCGTAAAGAACAAGTGTTCGGTGTGACAGGGTCAACTGCGAAAGCGTAATGTCTTATACACCCATAGTACAAAAGGTCTTTTCGACATGTCGCGAAACAAAATTTATAATGGGAAAAGAAAAGTTGGCGGAAAAAAATAATAATAATAATAATAAGAAACAGAAGAATAACAGTAAGGCTTCCCACTCGGAAGTGGAAAGCCTTAATAATATAGGTTCATTTGTGACTTCGCCACAAATAATCATGGCTTACCACTTCCATCGACATTTTTTACACCGCGGCGTAAAAAAAATTTCAGTTTTTTTTTTGTTTTTTCTATATAAAAAACCATAACTGCATAAAATATACGTGAAACGTAGCAGAAAACCATGCAAAAATCATATGTCACATCCTAGGCTCGAACCGACGATGTCAGTCTTGCCAGCCCTCGTTGATACCACTGGACCACGGAAGACGATATGCAGAAAGTCAAATTTTGACGTATATATACCTTCAATGTGTTTTCTACATTTAAAATACAAAGACATTTTGTAATGTTTTCGTGTATTTACCAATGAAATAAATAAGAAAGACAGAAAATTCTTTGATTTTTATTTATACAATACAAATAAAACGCATTGATTTGACTGGTGGAAACGACTAAAGTCACGTGACAATTTTATATATTATCACGAAGTTGTTTTTTTTTTTTTTTTTTTTTTTTTTTTTGTTGAAAAGATGACTTTTCAGGAGGTCAACAGTGATGCTATTTTGACAGTTTAATTCAAAGGAATGTTACTTTCGATTCATTGTAATAGGGAAACCGTTTCTTTGTTCGGTAAAATACAGCAGTCGTGCATACCGGACGACACTCGATGGCATTTCAAAATAAATGATCAAGTAGAAAAAATGTTTGTTTCAGCTAGAACAACTCATGAAGACATAATTCAGATGTATATTTTAAGGATTTATCAATGCACAAACATTCAATCGCTGAAATTTAGGGGGTACCGATGGGGCCTCGACATTTGATTTTTTCTGCCGATTTTCGATTTTGTTGACATTTATGCACATCCGAGATACTTGGTTGGGGTAAAATCGACATTCTAAATCGATTGGCGGCATTTTCGAAAGGCTAGGATTTATGGTTTTTCTGAAAATCGCGATTTTTGCATGAAAAACCTATCTTCAACTTTCATGACCTGGAAATTTTTTTATCGTTCGTCAGAATGATTTCTACTGTAGCGACAAGTCAAGGACATCGATCCCCGAACTATTTGGCGTCCATTTTGTTTCACCATTCTCTGTGGTCTAGGATGAAATCTGCACACTACATTCTTATGGGGTCCCTTAGAAACACCCCCCCCCCCTTTTTATTTTTTGCAAGCTGGCGGAATACCCTCAAATTCCCCATATTTTTGCCCATGCCTGGCACCAAATTTTATTGCGACATGTAGCAAGCTAAAAAAACAAAGCGAATCCAAAGGTACAAAAATTCACATGTCGCTGTACTGAAACCCAGGTGACCTTGACCTTTGACCTTGTGACCTTGGGCTAGGTCAAGGTGAAAGTTGACATTTTACCTATTACAAGTTATTGCCTATCTTTTACCGTTTCAAGGGAATAGCGATGGCGAGACAATGTCAAAATTTCAAACGTTACCTTGACCTTTGACCTTGTGTCCATTTTCAAGGTCAAGGTCAATGATGACCAATGATATAAGGTTTCATGTATATATCTGTTATAGTTACTGAGATATAGTGATCTAATGTAACTCACAATGCATGTTATTGGTCTAAGGGGAGACAACTCTTATAAAATGTCAAATAAAAAAAGTGACGATTCAAGATCTTAATATGATACACATTTTGGTAAAGGTTTCAGTTCTCTATCTATTATAGTAAAGGAGAAGATCTGCACACAACCAAGGGTCAAAAATTAGAACATGACCTTGACCTTTGACCTTGTGACCTTTTTCAAGGTCAAGGTCAATGATGACCAACTGTGAAATATCTAGTCTATATCACCTCTGGTTCATGAGTTACAATGGTACAAATTTTACTTCCAATAAATAAGGGGAAATAACTCCTACAAGGAGTCGTCAAAATACTTTGCGCGATATGTAACAAATTGTCGCAATCCATAGCTGACCATTTTGCAACAACTTTTATTGCGAAATCTTTTACGGTTTCATAGTTTATCTGCACGCAAGCTTTTCTGTAACAGGGGAGATAACTCCGTAAAGAACAAGTGTTCGGTGTGACAGGGTCAACTGCGAAAGCGTAATGTCTTATACACCCATAGTACAAAAGGTCTTTTCGACATGTCGCGAAACAAAATTTATAATGGGAAAAGAAAAGTTGGCGGAAAAAAATAATAATAATAATAATAAGAAACAGAAGAATAACAGTAAGGCTTCCCACTCGGAAGTGGAAAGCCTTAATAATATAGGTTCATTTGTGACTTCGCCACAAATAATCATGGCTTACCACTTCCATCGACATTTTTTACACCGCGGCGTAAAAAAAATTTCAGTTTTTTTTTTGTTTTTTCTATATAAAAAACCATAACTGCATAAAATATACGTGAAACGTAGCAGAAAACCATGCAAAAATCATATGTCACATCCTAGGCTCGAACCGACGATGTCAGTCTTGCCAGCCCTCGTTGATACCACTGGACCACGGAAGACGATATGCAGAAAGTCAAATTTTGACGTATATATACCTTCAATGTGTTTTCTACATTTAAAATACAAAGACATTTTGTAATGTTTTCGTGTATTTACCAATGAAATAAATAAGAAAGACAGAAAATTCTTTGATTTTTATTTATACAATACAAATAAAACGCATTGATTTGACTGGTGGAAACGACTAAAGTCACGTGACAATTTTATATATTATCACGAAGTTGTTTTTTTTTTTTTTTTTTTTTTTTTTTTTGTTGAAAAGATGACTTTTCAGGAGGTCAACAGTGATGCTATTTTGACAGTTTAATTCAAAGGAATGTTACTTTCGATTCATTGTAATAGGGAAACCGTTTCTTTGTTCGGTAAAATACAGCAGTCGTGCATACCGGACGACACTCGATGGCATTTCAAAATAAATGATCAAGTAGAAAAAATGTTTGTTTCAGCTAGAACAACTCATGAAGACATAATTCAGATGTATATTTTAAGGATTTATCAATGCACAAACATTCAATCGCTGAAATTTAGGGGGTACCGATGGGGCCTCGACATTTGATTTTTTCTGCCGATTTTCGATTTTGTTGACATTTATGCACATCCGAGATACTTGGTTGGGGTAAAATCGACATTCTAAATCGATTGGCGGCATTTTCGAAAGGCTAGGATTTATGGTTTTTCTGAAAATCGCGATTTTTGCATGAAAAACCTATCTTCAACTTTCATGACCTGGAAATTTTTTTATCGTTCGTCAGAATGATTTCTACTGTAGCGACAAGTCAAGGACATCGATCCCCGAACTATTTGGCGTCCATTTTGTTTCACCATTCTCTGTGGTCTAGGATGAAATCTGCACACTACATTCTTATGGGGTCCCTTAGAAACACCCCCCCCCCCTTTTTATTTTTTGCAAGCTGGCGGAATACCCTCAAATTCCCCATATTTTTGCCCATGCCTGGCACCAAATTTTAGTGCGACATGTAGCAAGCTAAAAAAACAAAGCGAATCCAAAGGTACAAAAATTCACATGTCGCTGTACTGAAACCCAGGTGACCTTGACCTTTGACCTTGTGACCTTGGGCTAGGTCAAGGTGAAAGTTGACATTTTACCTATTACAAGTTATTGCCTATCTTTTACCGTTTCAAGGGAATAGCGATGGCGAGACAATGTCAAAATTTCAAACGTTACCTTGACCTTTGACCTTGTGTCCATTTTCAAGGTCAAGGTCAATGATGACCAATGATATAAGGTTTCATGTATATATCTGTTATAGTTACTGAGATATAGTGATCTAATGTAACTCACAATGCATGTTATTGGTCTAAGGGGAGACAACTCTTATAAAATGTCAAATAAAAAAAGTGACGATTCAAGATCTTAATATGATACACATTTTGGTAAAGGTTTCAGTTCTCTATCTATTATAGTAAAGGAGAAGATCTGCACACAACCAAGGGTCAAAAATTAGAACATGACCTTGACCTTTGACCTTGTGACCTTTTTCAAGGTCAAGGTCAATGATGACCAACTGTGAAATATCTAGTCTATATCACCTCTGGTTCATGAGTTACAATGGTACAAATTTTACTTCCAATAAATAAGGGGAAATAACTCCTACAAGGAGTCGTCAAAATACTTTGCGCGATATGTAACAAATTGTCGCAATCCATAGCTGACCATTTTGCAACAACTTTTATTGCGAAATCTTTTACGGTTTCATAGTTTATCTGCATGCAAGCTTTTCTGTAACAGGGGAGATAACTCCGTAAAGAACAAGTGTTCGGTGTGACAGGGTCAACTGCGAAAGCGTAATGTCTTATACACCCATAGTACAAAAGGTCTTTTCGACATGTCGCGAAACAAAATTTATAATGGGAAAAGAAAAGTTGGCGGAAAAAAATAATAATAATAATAATAAGAAACAGAAGAATAACAGTAAGGCTTCCCACTCGGAAGTGGAAAGCCTTAATAATATAGGTTCATTTGTGACTTCGCCACAAATAATCATGGCTTACCACTTCCATCGACATTTTTTACACCGCGGCGTAAAAAAAATTTCTTTTTTTTTTTTGTTTTTTCTATATAAAAAACCATAACTGCATAAAATATACGTGAAACGTAGCAGAAAACCATGCAAAAATCATATGTCACATCCTAGGCTCGAACCGACGATGTCAGTCTTGCCAGCCCTCGTTGATACCACTGGACCACGGAAGACGATATGCAGAAAGTCAAATTTTGACGTATATATACCTTCAATGTGTTTTCTACATTTAAAATACAAAGACATTTTGTAATGTTTTCGTGTATTTACCAATGAAATAAATAAGAAAGACAGAAAATTCTTTGATTTTTATTTATACAATACAAATAAAACGCATTGATTTGACTGGTGGAAACGACTAAAGTCACGTGACAATTTTATATATTATCACGAAGTTGTTTTTTTTTTTTTTTTTTTTTTTTTTTTTGTTGAAAAGATGACTTTTCAGGAGGTCAACAGTGATGCTATTTTGACAGTTTAATTCAAAGGAATGTTACTTTCGATTCATTGTAATAGGGAAACCGTTTCTTTGTTCGGTAAAATACAGCAGTCGTGCATACCGGACGACACTCGATGGCATTTCAAAATAAATGATCAAGTAGAAAAAATGTTTGTTTCAGCTAGAACAACTCATGAAGACATAATTCAGATGTATATTTTAAGGATTTATCAATGCACAAACATTCAATCGCTGAAATTTAGGGGGTACCGATGGGGCCTCGACATTTGATTTTTTCTGCCGATTTTCGATTTTGTTGACATTTATGCACATCCGAGATACTTGGTTGGGGTAAAATCGACATTCTAAATCGATTGGCGGCATTTTCAAAAGGCTAGGATTTATGGTTTTTCTGAAAATCGCGATTTTTGCATGAAAAACCTATCTTCAACTTTCATGACCTGGAAATTTTTTTATCGTTCGTCAGAATGATTTCTACTGTAGCGACAAGTCAAGGACATCGATCCCCGAACTATTTGGCGTCCATTTTGTTTCACCATTCTCTGTGGTCTAGGATGAAATCTGCACACTACATTCTTATGGGGTCCCTTAGAAACACCCCCCCCCCCTTTTTATTTTTTGCAAGCTGGCGGAATACCCTCAAATTCCCCATATTTTTGCCCATGCCTGGCACCAAATTTTATTGCGACATGTAGCAAGCTAAAAAAACAAAGCGAATCCAAAGGTACAAAAATTCACATGTCGCTGTACTGAAACCCAGGTGACCTTGACCTTTGACCTTGTGACCTTGGGCTAGGTCAAGGTGAAAGTTGACATTTTACCTATTACAAGTTATTGCCTATCTTTTACCGTTTCAAGGGAATAGCGATGGCGAGACAATGTCAAAATTTCAAACGTTACCTTGACCTTTGACCTTGTGTCCATTTTCAAGGTCAAGGTCAATGATGACCAATGATATAAGGTTTCATGTATATATCTGTTATAGTTACTGAGATATAGTGATCTAATGTAACTCACAATGCATGTTATTGGTCTAAGGGGAGACAACTCTTATAAAATGTCAAATAAAAAAAGTGACGATTCAAGATCTTAATATGATACACATTTTGGTAAAGGTTTCAGTTCTCTATCTATTATAGTAAAGGAGAAGATCTGCACACAACCAAGGGTCAAAAATTAGAACATGACCTTGACCTTTGACCTTGTGACCTTTTTCAAGGTCAAGGTCAATGATGACCAACTGTGAAATATCTAGTCTATATCACCTCTGGTTCATGAGTTACAATGGTACAAATTTTACTTCCAATAAATAAGGGGAAATAACTCCTACAAGGAGTCGTCAAAATACTTTGCGCGATATGTAACAAATTGTCGCAATCCATAGCTGACCATTTTGCAACAACTTTTATTGCGAAATCTTTTACGGTTTCATAGTTTATCTGCACGCAAGCTTTTCTGTAACAGGGGAGATAACTCCGTAAAGAACAAGTGTTCGGTGTGACAGGGTCAACTGCGAAAGCGTAATGTCTTATACACCCATAGTACAAAAGGTCTTTTCGACATGTCGCGAAACAAAATTTATAATGGGAAAAGAAAAGTTGGCGGAAAAAAATAATAATAATAATAATAAGAAACAGAAGAATAACAGTAAGGCTTCCCACTCGGAAGTGGAAAGCCTTAATAATATAGGTTCATTTGTGACTTCGCCACAAATAATCATGGCTTACCACTTCCATCGACATTTTTTACACCGCGGCGTAAAAAAAATTTCAGTTTTTTTTTTGTTTTTTCTATATAAAAAACCATAACTGCATAAAATATACGTGAAACGTAGCAGAAAACCATGCAAAAATCATATGTCACATCCTAGGCTCGAACCGACGATGTCAGTCTTGCCAGCCCTCGTTGATACCACTGGACCACGGAAGACGATATGCAGAAAGTCAAATTTTGACGTATATATACCTTCAATGTGTTTTCTACATTTAAAATACAAAGACATTTTGTAATGTTTTCGTGTATTTACCAATGAAATAAATAAGAAAGACAGAAAATTCTTTGATTTTTATTTATACAATACAAATAAAACGCATTGATTTGACTGGTGGAAACGACTAAAGTCACGTGACAATTTTATATATTATCACGAAGTTGTTTTTTTTTTTTTTTTTTTTTTTTTTTTTGTTGAAAAGATGACTTTTCAGGAGGTCAACAGTGATGCTATTTTGACAGTTTAATTCAAAGGAATGTTACTTTCGATTCATTGTAATAGGGAAACCGTTTCTTTGTTCGGTAAAATACAGCAGTCGTGCATACCGGACGACACTCGATGGCATTTCAAAATAAATGATCAAGTAGAAAAAATGTTTGTTTCAGCTAGAACAACTCATGAAGACATAATTCAGATGTATATTTTAAGGATTTATCAATGCACAAACATTCAATCGCTGAAATTTAGGGGGTACCGATGGGGCCTCGACATTTGATTTTTTCTGCCGATTTTCGATTTTGTTGACATTTATGCACATCCGAGATACTTGGTTGGGGTAAAATCGACATTCTAAATCGATTGGCGGCATTTTCGAAAGGCTAGGATTTATGGTTTTTCTGAAAATCGCGATTTTTGCATGAAAAACCTATCTTCAACTTTCATGACCTGGAAATTTTTTTATCGTTCGTCAGAATGATTTCTACTGTAGCGACAAGTCAAGGACATCGATCCCCGAACTATTTGGCGTCCATTTTGTTTCACCATTCTCTGTGGTCTAGGATGAAATCTGCACACTACATTCTTATGGGGTCCCTTATAAACACCCCCCCCCCCCTTTTTATTTTTTGCAAGCTGGCGGAATACCCTCAAATTCCCCATATTTTTGCCCATGCCTGGCACCAAATTTTATTGCGACATGTAGCAAGCTAAAAAAACAAAGCGAATCCAAAGGTACAAAAATTCACATGTCGCTGTACTGAAACCCAGGTGACCTTGACCTTTGACCTTGTGACCTTGGGCTAGGTCAAGGTGAAAGTTGACATTTTACCTATTACAAGTTATTGCCTATCTTTTACCGTTTCAAGGGAATAGCGATGGCGAGACAATGTCAAAATTTCAAACGTTACCTTGACCTTTGACCTTGTGTCCATTTTCAAGGTCAAGGTCAATGATGACCAATGATATAAGGTTTCATGTATATATCTGTTATAGTTACTGAGATATAGTGATCTAATGTAACTCACAATGCATGTTATTGGTCTAAGGGGAGACAACTCTTATAAAATGTCAAATAAAAAAAGTGACGATTCAAGATCTTAATATGATACACATTTTGGTAAAGGTTTCAGTTCTCTATCTATTATAGTAAAGGAGAAGATCTGCACACAACCAAGGGTCAAAAATTAGAACATGACCTTGACCTTTGACCTTGTGACCTTTTTCAAGGTCAAGGTCAATGATGACCAACTGTGAAATATCTAGTCTATATCACCTCTGGTTCATGAGTTACAATGGTACAAATTTTACTTCCAATAAATAAGGGGAAATAACTCCTACAAGGAGTCGTCAAAATACTTTGCGCGATATGTAACAAATTGTCGCAATCCATAGCTGACCATTTTGCAACAACTTTTATTGCGAAATCTTTTACGGTTTCATAGTTTATCTGCACGCAAGCTTTTCTGTAACAGGGGAGATAACTCCGTAAAGAACAAGTGTTCGGTGTGACAGGGTCAACTGCGAAAGCGTAATGTCTTATACACCCATAGTACAAAAGGTCTTTTCGACATGTCGCGAAACAAAATTTATAATGGGAAAAGAAAAGTTGGCGGAAAAAAATAATAATAATAATAATAAGAAACAGAAGAATAACAGTAAGGCTTCCCACTCGGAAGTGGAAAGCCTTAATAATATAGGTTCATTTGTGACTTCGCCACAAATAATCATGGCTTACCACTTCCATCGACATTTTTTACACCGCGGCGTAAAAAAAATTTCAGTTTTTTTTTTGTTTTTTCTATATAAAAAACCATAACTGCATAAAATATACGTGAAACGTAGCAGAAAACATCTTTTAATCTTCGTAAATATTACTTATAGGCAATAGCATTAAAAGATTGAGCCATTCAAAATACATAGTACCATGAAAAACATTTATAAAGGACTTTGACCTTGACTTTTACAGCATGACCTTGACCATGCTGAAGGTCAACAGTGATCAACATTGAAGATTTTATGCCAATATCTCTTAAAGTCATTGAGATATGACTACTTATAATATATACAAAAAAATTAGAAAATGACCTTGACCTTTGACCTTGTATTTGTGTTCAAGGTCAAGTGTCCCAATGGTCTATAGTGGTGACCCCATGCCTCTACTATCAATAGTTGATAAGCAATTAATGAAAAACTATATATCAATGGTTGTAATGGGGATAACTCCTATAAGATGAAGCCGGATCCTTTCCTTCTAAATAGAAAAAAGTTGCGCCTTTATGAGGCCAACATTTTTTCCATTTGAACTTATTGCCTATATTTTACCGTTTTAAAGGAATAGCGATGACAAGACAATGCAAAAATTTCAAACGTGACCTTGACCTTTGACCTTGAGTCCATTTTCAAGGTCAAGGTAAATGATGACTAATGATATAAGGTTTCATATAAATATCTGTTATAGTTACTGAGATAAAGTGATATAATGCAATTCACAATATATTTCAGTGGTCTAGGGGAGATAACTCTTACAAAAATGTCAAATAAAAAAAGTGACGATTCAAGATCTTAATATGATACACATTTTGGTACAGGTTTCAGTTCTCTATCTATTATAGTAAAGGAGGAGATCTGTACACAACGCAATATCAAAAATTAGAATGTAACCTTGACCTTTGACCTTGTGACCTTTTTCAAGGTCAAGGTCAATGATGACCAACTGTGAAATATCTAGTCTCTATCATCTCTGGTTCATGAGTTACTATGGTAAAAAATGTACTTGCAATAAATAAGGGGAAATAACTCCTATAAGAAGGTGAAAATTTCTTTAATGCGATATGTTATAAAGTGTCGCAATCCTTCGCTGAACATTTTGGAACAACTTTTATTGCGATATCTTTTACAGTTTCAAAGTTAATCTGCACACAAGCTTTTTTATGACAGGGGAAATAACTCCGTAAAGAATAAGTGTTCGGTCTGCCAGGGTCAACTGCAAAAGCGTAATGTTTCATACATCCATAGTACAAAATATCTTTACGACATGTCGCGAAACAAAATTTATAATGGGAAAAGAAAACTTGGCGGAAAAAAAAGAATAATAATAAACAGACGAATTACAAGAAGGTTTTCCACTGGAATGTGGAAAACCTTAATAATAATAAGAAACAGACTAATAACAGTAAGTCTTTCCACTAGAAAGTGGAAAGCCTTAATAATTAAAGTTCCTTTCTTTCTTCGGAAGAAAAAATCATGTTTTCCACATCAAGCGACATTTTTTACACCGCAGCGTAAAAAAAAAAATGTTTTTTTTCTATATAAAAGTACATAACTGCACAAAATATACGTGAAACGTAGCAGAAAATCATGCAAAAATGACTTGTCACATCCTAGTATCGAACTCAGGATGTCAGTATTGCCAGCTCAGCGCTCTATCCACTGCGCCACGGAAGCTTATTGATGACATATCAAATTTTGACGTATATATACCTTCTATGTGTTTTCTACATTTAAAATACAAAGACATTTTATATTGTTTTCGTGTATTTACAAATGAAATAAATAAGAAAGACAGAAAATTCTTTGATTTTTATTTATGAAATACATATAGAACGCTTTGATTTGACTGGTTACTTCGTCTTTCGTCACGTGATATCGAGGTATATTATCGCGGACTTAGTATATTATATTCTATTCTTTTGGGGGGAGAGACTTTATACTGCGCAGATGCATATTACATATGATCGCGATATACATAAAAATGTCATCAAGATCACGGCTCAGGAGGTCAACAATTATGCAGTTGTGATCAACGTTGGAATATTACGTTCAATGCATTGTAAAAGGCAACGCATTTTCAACAAAAGGAAGGAACAGACGACACATCGCGTGGACTTTATTGTGATTTCAAAATAAATGAAAGTACAAAACATGTTTGTTTCAGCTAAAACAACTCATGAAGACATAATTCAGATGTATATTTTAAGGATTTATCAATGCACAAACATTCAACCGCTGAAATCTAGGGGGTACCGATTGGGTCTCGACATTTGATTTTTTCTGCCGATTTTCGATTTTGTTGACATTTATGCACATCCGAGATACTTGGTTGGGGTAAAATCGACATTCTAAATCGATTGGCGCCATTTTCGAAAGGCTAGGATTTATGGTTTTTCTGAAAATCGCGATTTTTGCATAAAAAACCTATCTTCAACTTTCATGACCTGGAAATTTTTTATCGTTCGTCAGAATGATTTCTACTGTAGCGACAATTCAAGGACATCGATCCGCGAACTAATTGCCGTCCATTTTGTTTCACCATTCTCTGTGGTCTAGGATGAAATCTGCACACTACATTCTTATGGGGTCCCTCAGAAACACCCCCCCCCCTTTATTTTTGCAGGCTGGCGGAATACCCTAAAATTCCCCATGTTTTTGCCCATGCCTGGCACCAAATTGTATTGCGACATGTAGCAAGCTGAAAATACAAAGCGAATCCAAAGGTACAAAAATTCACATGTCGCTGTACTGAAACACAGGTGACCTTGACCTTTGACCTTGTGTCCATTTTCAAGGTCAAGGTCAATGATGACTAATGATATAAGGTTTCATATAAATATCTGTCATAGTTACTGAGATAACGCTATATACACTATATTTAATTGATCCAGGGGAGATAACTCTTTCAAAAGTCAAATCATTTATAGTGACCTTTCAAGACCTTAATATGATACACATTTTGGTAAAAGATTTATTTCTGTATCTCTTATGGTTCAGGAGGAGAATCGCACACACCACAGTGTCAAAATTTAGAATGTGACCTTGACCTTTGACCTTGTGACCTTTTTCAAGGTCAAGGTCAATGATGACCAACTGTGAAATATCTAGTCACTGTCATCTCTGGTTCATGAGTTACTATGGTACAAAATGTACTTCCAATAAATAAGGGGAAATAACTCCTACAAGGAGTCGTCAAAATACTTTGCGCGATATGTAACAAATTGTCGCGATCAATAGCTGAGCATTTTGCAACAACTTTCATTGCGAAATCTTTTACGGTTTCAAAGTTTATCTGCACACAAGATTTTTATGACAGGGGAAATAACTCCGTAAAGAAAAAGTGTTCGGTGTGACAGGGTTAACTGCGAATGCGTAATGTCTCATACATTCATAGTACAAAATGTCTTTACGACATGTCGCGAAACAAAATTTATAATGGGATAACAAAACTTGGCGGAAGAATAATAAGAATAATAATAATAAGAAACAGACTAATAACAGTAAGTCTTTCCACTAGAAAGTGGAAAGCCTTAATAATTAAAGTTCCTTTCTTTCTTCGGAAGAAAAAATCATGTTTTCCACATCAAGCGACATTTTTTACACCGCAGCGTAAAAAAAAAAATGTTTTTTTTCTATATAAAAGTACATAACTGCACAAAATATACGTGAAACGTAGCAGAAAATCATGCAAAAATGACTTGTCACATCCTAGTATCGAACTCAGGATGTCAGTATTGCCAGCTCAGCGCTCTATCCACTGCGCCACGGAAGCTTATGGATGACATATCAAATTTTGACGTATATATACCTTCTATGTGTTTTCTACATTTAAAATACAAAGACATTTTATATTGTTTTCGTGTATTTACAAATGAAATAAATAAGAAAGACAGAAAATTCTTTGATTTTTATTTATGAAATACATATAGAACGCTTTGATTTGACTGGTTACTTCGTCTTTCGTCACGTGATATCGAGGTATATTATCGCGGACTTAGTATATTATATTCTATTCTTTTGGGGGGAGAGACTTTATACTGCGCAGATGCATATTACATATGATCGCGATATACATAAAAATGTCATCAAGATCACGGCTCAGGAGGTCAACAATTATGCAGTTGTGATCAACGTTGGAATATTACGTTCAATGCATTGTAAAAGGCAACGCATTTTCAACAAAAGGAAGGAACAGACGACACATCGCGTGGACTTTATTGTGATTTCAAAATAAATGAAAGTACAAAACATGTTTGTTTCAGCTAAAACAACTCATGAAGACATAATTCAGATGTATATTTTAAGGATTTATCAATGCACAAACATTCAACCGCTGAAATCTAGGGGGTACCGATTGGGTCTCGACATTTGATTTTTTCTGCCGATTTTCGATTTTGTTGACATTTATGCACATCCGAGATACTTGGTTGGGGTAAAATCGACATTCTAAATCGATTGGCGCCATTTTCGAAAGGCTAGGATTTATGGTTTTTCTGAAAATCGCGATTTTTGCATAAAAAACCTATCTTCAACTTTCATGACCTGGAAATTTTTTATCGTTCGTCAGAATGATTTCTACTGTAGCGACAATTCAAGGACATCGATCCCCGAACTAATTGCCGTCCATTTTGTTTCACCATTCTCTGTGGTCTAGGATGAAATCTGCACACTACATTCTTATGGGGTCCCTCAGAAACACCCCCCCCTTTATTTTTGCAGGCTGGCGGAATACCCTAAAATTCCCCATGTTTTTGCCCATGCCTGGCACCAAATTGTATTGCGACATGTAGCAAGCTGAAAATACAAAGCGAATCCAAAGGTACAAAAATTCACATGTCGCTGTACTGAAACACAGGTGACCTTGACCTTTGACCTTGTGTCCATTTTCAAGGTCAAGGTCAATGATGACTAATGATATAAGGTTTCATATAAATATCTGTCATAGTTACTGAGATAACGCTATATACACTATATTTAATTGATCCAG
The DNA here is from genome assembly GCA_944474755.1 of Limnoperna fortunei. Classification (NCBI taxonomy): domain Eukaryota; kingdom Metazoa; phylum Mollusca; class Bivalvia; order Mytilida; family Modiolidae; genus Limnoperna; species Limnoperna fortunei. The sequence goes on along the minus strand of OX104114.1, from coordinate 8,539,908 downwards.
GGGAGATAACTCTTTCAAAAGTCAAATCATTTATAGTGACCTTTCAAGACCTTAATATGATACACATTTTGGTAAAAGATTTATTTCTGTATCTCTTATGGTTCAGGAGGAGAATCGCACACACCACAGTGTCAAAATTTAGAATGTGACCTTGACCTTTGACCTTGTGACCTTTTTCAAGGTCAAGGTCAATGATGACCAACTGTGAAATATCTAGTCACTGTCATCTCTGGTTCATGAGTTACTATGGTACAAAATGTACTTCCAATAAATAAGGGGAAATAACTCCTACAAGGAGTCGTCAAAATACTTTGCGCGATATGTAACAAATTGTCGCGATCAATAGCTGAGCATTTTGCAACAACTTTCATTGCGAAATCTTTTACGGTTTCAAAGTTTATCTGCACACAAGATTTTTATGACAGGGGAAATAACTCCGTAAAGAAAAAGTGTTCGGTGTGACAGGGTTAACTGCGAATGCGTAATGTCTCATACATTCATAGTACAAAATGTCTTTACGACATGTCGCGAAACAAAATTTATAATGGGATAACAAAACTTGGCGGAAGAATAATAAGAATAATAATAATAAGAAACAGACTAATAACAGTAAGTCTTTCCACTAGAAAGTGGAAAGCCTTAATAATAAGAAACAGAAGAATAACAGTAAGGCTTCCCACTCGGAAGTGGAAAGCCTTAATAATATAGGTTCATTTGTGACTTCGCCACAAATAATCATGGCTTACCACTTCCATCGACATTTTTTACACCGCGGCGTAAAAAAAATTTCAGTTTTTTTTTTGTTTTTTCTATATAAAAAACCATAACTGCATAAAATATACGTGAAACGTAGCAGAAAACCATGCAAAAATCATATGTCACATCCTAGGCTCGAACCGACGATGTCAGTCTTGCCAGCCCTCGTTGATACCACTGGACCACGGAAGACGATATGCAGAAAGTCAAATTTTGACGTATATATACCTTCAATGTGTTTTCTACATTTAAAATACAAAGACATTTTGTAATGTTTTCGTGTATTTACCAATGAAATAAATAAGAAAGACAGAAAATTCTTTGATTTTTATTTATACAATACAAATAAAACGCATTGATTTGACTGGTGGAAACGACTAAAGTCACGTGACAATTTTATATATTATCACGAAGTTGTTTTTTTTTTTTTTTTTTTTTTTTTTTTTGTTGAAAAGATGACTTTTCAGGAGGTCAACAGTGATGCTATTTTGACAGTTTAATTCAAAGGAATGTTACTTTCGATTCATTGTAATAGGGAAACCGTTTCTTTGTTCGGTAAAATACAGCAGTCGTGCATACCGGACGACACTCGATGGCATTTCAAAATAAATGATCAAGTAGAAAAAATGTTTGTTTCAGCTAGAACAACTCATGAAGACATAATTCAGATGTATATTTTAAGGATTTATCAATGCACAAACATTCAATCGCTGAAATTTAGGGGGTACCGATGGGGCCTCGACATTTGATTTTTTCTGCCGATTTTGGAGTTTGTTGACATTTATGCACATCCGAGATACATGGTTGGGGTAAAATCGACATTCTAAATCGATTGGCACCATTTTCGAAAAGCTAGGACTTATGGTTTTTCTGAAAATTGCGATTTTTGCATAAAAAACCTATCTTCAACTTTCATGACCTGGACATTTTTTTATCGTTCGTCAGAACGATTTCTACTGTAGCGACAATTTAGGGACATCAATCCCCGAACGATTTGGCGTCCATTTTGTTTCACCATTCTCTGTGGTCTAGGATGAAATCTGCACACTACATTCTTATGGGGTCCCCTTAGAAACACCCCCCCCCCCCCTTTATTTTTGCAGGCTGGCGGAATACCCTAAAATTCCCCATGTTTTTTCCCATGCCTGGCACAAAATTTCATTGCGACATGTAGCAAGCTAAAAAATACAAAGCGAATCGAAAGGTACAAAAATTCACATGTCGCTGTGCTGAAACACAGGTGACCTTGACCTTTGACCTTATGACCTTGGGCAAGGTCAAGGTGAAAGTTGACATTTTACCTATTACAAGTTATTGCCTATCTTTTACCGTTTCAAGGGAATAGCGATGGCGAGACAATGTCAAAATTTCAAACGTGACCTTGACCTTTGACCTTGTGTCCATTTTCAAGGTCAAGGTCAATGATGACCAATGATATAAGGTTTCATGTATATGTCTGTTATAGTTACTGAGATATAGTGATCTAATGTAACTCACAATGCATATTATTGGTCTAAGGGGAGACAACTCTTATAAAATGTCAAATAAAAAAAGTGACGATTCAAGATCTTAATATGATACACATTTTGGTAAAGGTTTCAGTTCTCTATCTATTATAGTAAAGGAGAAGATCTGCACACAACCAAGGGTCAAAAATTAGAACATGACCTTGACCTTTGACCTTGTGACCTTTTTCAAGGTCAAGGTCAATGATGACCAACTGTGAAATATCTAGTCTATATCACCTCTGGTTCATGAGTTACAATGGTACAAATTTTACTTCCAATAAATAAGGGGAAATAACTCCTACAAGGAGTCGTCAAAATACTTTGCGCGATATGTAACAAATTGTCGCAATCCATAGCTGACCATTTTGCAACAACTTTTATTGCGAAATCTTTTACGGTTTCATAGTTTATCTGCACGCAAGCTTTTCTGTAACAGGGGAGATAACTCCGTAAAGAACAAGTGTTCGGTGTGACAGGGTCAACTGCGAAAGCGTAATGTCTTATACACCCATAGTACAAAAGGTCTTTTCGACATGTCGCGAAACAAAATTTATAATGGGAAAAGAAAAGTTGGCGGAAAAAAATAATAATAATAATAATAGGAAACAGAAGAATAACAGTAAGGCTTCCCACTCGGAAGTGGAAAGCCTTAATAATATAGGTTCATTTGTGACTTCGCCACAAATAATCATGGCTTACCACTTCCATCGACATTTTTTACACCGCGGCGTAAAAAAAATTTCAGTTTTTTTTTTGTTTTTTCTATATAAAAAACCATAACTGCATAAAATATACGTGAAACGTAGCAGAAAACCATGCAAAAATCATATGTCACATCCTAGGCTCGAACCGACGATGTCAGTCTTGCCAGCCCTCGTTGATACCACTGGACCACGGAAGACGATATGCAGAAAGTCAAATTTTGACGTATATATACCTTCAATGTGTTTTCTACATTTAAAATACAAAGACATTTTGTAATGTTTTCGTGTATTTACCAATGAAATAAATAAGAAAGACAGAAAATTCTTTGATTTTTATTTATACAATACAAATAAAACGCATTGATTTGACTGGTGGAAACGACTAAAGTCACGTGACAATTTTATATATTATCACGAAGTTGTTTTTTTTTTTTTTTTTTTTTTTTTTTTTGTTGAAAAGATGACTTTTCAGGAGGTCAACAGTGATGATATTTTTACAGTTTAATTAAAAGGAATGTTACTTTCGATTCATTGTAATAGGGAAACCGTTTCTTTGTTCGGTAAAATACAGCAGTCGTGCATACCGGACGACACTCGATGGCATTTCAAAATAAATGATCAAGTAGAAAAAATGTTTGTTTCAGCTAGAACAACTCATGAAGACATAATTCAGATGTATATTTTAAGGATTTATCAATGCACAAACATTCAATCGCTGAAATTTAGGGGGTACCGATGGGGCCTCGACATTTGATTTTTTCTGCCGATTTTGGAGTTTGTTGACATTTATGCACATCCGAGATACATGGTTGGGGTAAAATCGACATTCTAAATCGATTGGCACCATTTTCGAAAAGCTAGGACTTATGGTTTTTCTGAAAATTGCGATTTTTGCATAAAAAACCTATCTTCAACTTTCATGACCTGGACATTTTTTTATCGTTCGTCAGAACGATTTCTACTGTAGCGACAATTTAGGGACATCAATCCCCGAACGATTTGGCGTCCATTTTGTTTCACCATTCTCTGTGGTCTAGGATGAAATCTGCACACTACATTCTTATGGGGTCCCCTTAGAAACACCCCCCCCCCCCCTTTATTTTTGCAGGCTGGCGGAATACCCTAAAATTCCCCATGTTTTTTCCCATGCCTGGCACAAAATTTCATTGCGACATGTAGCAAGCTAAAAAATACAAAGCGAATCGAAAGGTACAAAAATTCACATGTCGCTGTGCTGAAACACAGGTGACCTTGACCTTTGACCTTATGACCTTGGGCAAGGTCAAGGTGAAAGTTGACATTTTACCTATTACAAGTTATTGCCTATCTTTTACCGTTTCAAGGGAATAGCGATGGCGAGACAATGTCAAAATTTCAAACGTGACCTTGACCTTTGACCTTGTGTCCATTTTCAAGGTCAAGGTCAATGATGACCAATGATATAAGGTTTCATGTATATGTCTGTTATAGTTACTGAGATATAGTGATCTAATGTAACTCACAATGCATATTATTGGTCTAAGGGGAGACAACTCTTATAAAATGTCAAATAAAAAAAGTGACGATTCAAGATCTTAATATGATACACATTTTGGTAAAGGTTTCAGTTCTCTATCTATTATAGTAAAGGAGAAGATCTGCACACAACCAAGGGTCAAAAATTAGAACATGACCTTGACCTTTGACCTTGTGACCTTTTTCAAGGTCAAGGTCAATGATGACCAACTGTGAAATATCTAGTCTATATCACCTCTGGTTCATGAGTTACAATGGTACAAATTTTACTTCCAATAAATAAGGGGAAATAACTCCTACAAGGAGTCGTCAAAATACTTTGCGCGATATGTAACAAATTGTCGCAATCCATAGCTGACCATTTTGCAACAACTTTTATTGCGAAATCTTTTACGGTTTCATAGTTTATCTGCACACAAGCTTTTCTGTAACAGGGGAGATAACTCCGTAAAGAACAAGTGTTCGGTGTGACAGGGTCAACTGCGAAAGCGTAATGTCTTATACATCCATAGTACAAAATGTCTTTACGACATGTCGCGAAACAAAATTTATAATGGGAAAAGAAAACTTGGCGGAAAAAAATAAGAATAATAATAATAATAAATATAGGTTCAATCGTTCTAAAGAACGATTAATAGGCTTTCCACTTCAAAAGAAGACCTTAAATAAATGACCTTGAAACCAAAAAGCTAAGAAACATACGTAATTTGTCTATAGCAATTTATAAGAACAAAAATTATTAAAAAACTATTTAGATATCTTTAAAAATAAGAAAGGTCATTAAATAGGACGTAAGAAAACTTGAATGACCTTGACAACTGATCTTTTAATCTACGTAAATATTACTTATAGGCAATAGCATTAAAAGAAGAAGCCATTCAAAATACATAGTACCATGAAAAACATGTATAAAGGACTTTGACTTTGACTTTTACAGCATGACCTTGACCATGCTGAAGGTCAACAGTGATCAACATTGAAGATTTTATGCCAATATCTCTTAAAGTCATTAAGATATGACTACTTATAATATATACAAAAAATTAGAAAATGACCTTGACCTTTGACCTTGTATTTGTTTTCAAGGTCAAGGGTCCTAATGATCCATAGTGAAGACCCCATGCCTCTACTATCAATAGTTGATAAGTAATTAATGAAAAACTAATTATCAATGGTTGTAATGGGGGATAACTCCTATAAGATGAAGCCGGATCCTTTCCCTTTAAATAGAAAAATGTTGCGCCTTTATGAGACCAACATTTTATCCATTATAACTTATAGCCTATCTTTTACCATTTCAAAGTAATAGCGATGACAAGACAATGCCAAAATTTCAAACGTGACCTTGACCTTTGACCTTGTGTCCATTTTCAAGGTCAAGGTCAATGATGACCAATGATATAAGGTTTCATATATATATCTGTTATAGTTACTGAGATATAGTGATATAATGCAATTCACAATACATTTTATTGGTCTAGGGGAGATAACTCTTTAAAAAATGTCAAATAAAAAAGTGACGATTCAAGATCTCAATATGATACACATTTTGGTAAAGGTTTCAGTTCTCTATCTATTATAGTAAAGGAGGAGATCTGCACACAACCAAGGGTCAAAAATTAGAACATGACCTTGACCTTTGACCTTGTGACCTTTTTCAAGGTCAAGGTCAATGATGACCAACTGTGAAATATCTAGTCTATATCACCTCTGGTTCATGAGTTACAATGGTACAAATTGTACGTCCAATAAATAAGGGGAAATAACTCCTACAAGGAGTCGTCAAAATACTTTGCGCGATATGTAACAAATTGTCGCAATCCATAGCTGACCATTTTGCAACAACTTTTATTGCGAAATCTTTTACAGTTTCATAGTTTATCTGCACACAAGCTTTTCTGTAACAGGGGAGATAACTCCGTAAAGAACAAGTGTTCGGTGTGACAGGGTCAACTGCGAAAGCGTAATGTCTTATACATCCATAGTACAAAATGTCTTTACGACATGTCGCGAAACAAAATTTATAATGGGAAAAGAAAACTTGGCGGAAAAAAATAAGAATAATAATAATAAGAAACAGAAGAATAACAAGAAGGCTTTCCACTGGAAAGTGGAAAGCCTTAATAATAATAAGAAACAGAAGAATAACAGTAAGGCTTCCCACTCGGAAGTGGAAAGCCTTAATAATATAGGTTCATTTGTGACTTCGCCACAAATAATCATGGCTTACCACTTCCATCGACATTTTTTACACCGCGGCGTAAAAAAATTTCAGTTTTTTTTTGTTTTTTCTATATAAAAAACCATAACTGCATAAAATATACGTGAAACGTAGCAAAAAACCATGCAAAAATGACTTGTCACATCCTAGGCTCGAACCGACGATGTCAGTATTGCCAGCTCATCGTTGTTACCACTGGACCACGGAAGCCTATATACAGAAAGTCAAATTTTGACGTATATATACCTTCTATGTGTTTTCTACATTTAAAATACAAAGATATTTTGTAATGTTTTCGTGTATTTACAAATGAAATAAATAAGAAAGACAGAAAATTCTATGATTTTTATTTATGAAATACAAATAGAACACATTGATTTGACTGGTCGAGACGTCAGATGTCACGTGACAATGCTATATATTATCGTGGACTTATAAAAAAAAAAAAAAAAAAAAATAGAAAACAGGCGTCATACGTACTGTATACATATGATCGCCGTCAACAATGATGCAATTTTGACAGTTTAATGTTACTTTCAATTCATTGTAAAAGGAAAAACGGATTTTTCTTCGGTGAAATACAGCAATCGTACGTACCAAACGACACTCGATCGCGCGCACTTTATTGTCATTTCAAAATAAATGCAAGTAGAAAAAATGTTTGTTTCAGCTAGAACAACTCACGAAGACACAATTCAGATGTATATTTCAAGGATTAATCAATGCACAAAAATTCAAGCGATGAAATCTAAGGGGTCCCGATGGGGTCTCGACATTTGATTTTTTCTGCCGATTTTGGAGTTTGTTGACATTTATGCACATCCGAGATACATGGTTGGGGTAAAATCGACATTCTAAATCGATTGGCACCATTTTCGAAAAGCTAGGACTTATGGTTTTTCTGAAAATTGCGATTTTTGCATAAAAAACCTATCTTCAACTTTCATGACCTGGACATTTTTTTATCGTTCGTCAGAACGATTTCTACTGTAGCGACAATTTAGGGACATCAATCCCCGAACGATTTGGCGTCCATTTTGTTTCACCATTCTCTGTGGTCTAGGATGAAATCTGCACACTACATTCTTATGGGGTCCCCTTAGAAACACCCCCCCCCCCCCTTTATTTTTGCAGGCTGGCGGAATACCCTAAAATTCCCCATGTTTTTTCCCATGCCTGGCACAAAATTTCATTGCGACATGTAGCAAGCTAAAAAATACAAAGCGAATCGAAAGGTACAAAAATTCACATGTCGCTGTGCTGAAACACAGGTGACCTTGACCTTTGACCTTATGACCTTGGGCAAGGTCAAGGTGAAAGTTGACATTTTACCTATTACAAGTTATTGCCTATCTTTTACCGTTTCAAGGGAATAGCGATGGCGAGACAATGTCAAAATTTCAAACGTGACCTTGACCTTTGACCTTGTGTCCATTTTCAAGGTCAAGGTCAATGATGACCAATGATATAAGGTTTCATGTATATGTCTGTTATAGTTACTGAGATATAGTGATCTAATGTAACTCACAATGCATATTATTGGTCTAAGGGGAGACAACTCTTATAAAATGTCAAATAAAAAAAGTGACGATTCAAGATCTTAATATGATACACATTTTGGTAAAGGTTTCAGTTCTCTATCTATTATAGTAAAGGAGAAGATCTGCACACAACCAAGGGTCAAAAATTAGAACATGACCTTGACCTTTGACCTTGTGACCTTTTTCAAGGTCAAGGTCAATGATGACCAACTGTGAAATATCTAGTCTATATCACCTCTGGTTCATGAGTTACAATGGTACAAATTTTACTTCCAATAAATAAGGGGAAATAACTCCTACAAGGAGTCGTCAAAATACTTTGCGCGATATGTAACAAATTGTCGCAATCCATAGCTGACCATTTTGCAACAACTTTTATTGCGAAATCTTTTACGGTTTCATAGTTTATCTGCACACAAGCTTTTCTGTAACAGGGGAGATAACTCCGTAAAGAACAAGTGTTCGGTGTGACAGGGTCAACTGCGAAAGCGTAATGTCTTATACATCCATAGTACAAAATGTCTTTACGACATGTCGCGAAACAAAATTTATAATGGGAAAAGAAAACTTGGCGGAAAAAAATAAGAATAATAATAATAATAATAATAATAAGAAACAGAAGAATAACAGTAAGGCTTCCCACTCGGAAGTGGAAAGCCTTAATAATATAGGTTCATTTGTGACTTCGCCACAAATAATCATGGCTTACCACTTCCATCGACATTTTTTACACCGCGGCGTAAAAAAATTTCAGTTTTTTTTTGTTTTTTCTATATAAAAAACCATAACTGCATAAAATATACGTGAAACGTAGCAAAAAACCATGCAAAAATGACTTGTCACATCCTAGGCTCGAACCGACGATGTCAGTATTGCCAGCTCATCGTTGTTACCACTGGACCACGGAAGCCTATATACAGAAAGTCAAATTTTGACGTATATATACCTTCTATGTGTTTTCTACATTTAAAATACAAAGATATTTTGTAATGTTTTCGTGTATTTACAAATGAAATAAATAAGAAAGACAGAAAATTCTATGATTTTTATTTATGAAATACAAATAGAACACATTGATTTGACTGGTCGAGACGTCAGATGTCACGTGACAATGCTATATATTATCGTGGACTTATAAAAAAAAAAAAAAAAAAAAATAGAAAACAGGCGTCATACGTACTGTATACATATGATCGCCGTCAACAATGATGCAATTTTGACAGTTTAATGTTACTTTCAATTCATTGTAAAAGGAAAAACGGATTTTTCTTCGGTGAAATACAGCAATCGTACGTACCAAACGACACTCGATCGCGCGCACTTTATTGTCATTTCAAAATAAATGCAAGTAGAAAAAATGTTTGTTTCAGCTAGAACAACTCACGAAGACACAATTCAGATGTATATTTCAAGGATTAATCAATGCACAAAAATTCAAGCGATGAAATCTAAGGGGTCCCGATGGGGTCTCGACATTTGATTTTTTCTGCCGATTTTGGAGTTTGTTGACATTTATGCACATCCGAGATACATGGTTGGGGTAAAATCGACATTCTAAATCGATTGGCACCATTTTCGAAAAGCTAGGACTTATGGTTTTTCTGAAAATTGCGATTTTTGCATAAAAAACCTATCTTCAACTTTCATGACCTGGACATTTTTTTATCGTTCGTCAGAACGATTTCTACTGTAGCGACAATTTAGGGACATCAATCCCCGAACGATTTGGCGTCCATTTTGTTTCACCATTCTCTGTGGTCTAGGATGAAATCTGCACACTACATTCTTATGGGGTCCCCTTAGAAACACCCCCCCCCCCCTTTATTTTTGCAGGCTGGCGGAATACCCTAAAATTCCCCATGTTTTTTCCCATGCCTGGCACAAAATTTCATTGCGACATGTAGCAAGCTAAAAAATACAAAGCGAATCGAAAGGTACAAAAATTCACATGTCGCTGTGCTGAAACACAGGTGACCTTGACCTTTGACCTTATGACCTTGGGCAAGGTCAAGGTGAAAGTTGACATTTTACCTATTACAAGTTATTGCCTATCTTTTACCGTTTCAAGGGAATAGCGATGGCGAGACAATGTCAAAATTTCAAACGTGACCTTGACCTTTGACCTTGTGTCCATTTTCAAGGTCAAGGTCAATGATGACCAATGATATAAGGTTTCATGTATATGTCTGTTATAGTTACTGAGATATAGTGATCTAATGTAACTCACAATGCATATTATTGGTCTAAGGGGAGACAACTCTTATAAAATGTCAAATAAAAAAAGTGACGATTCAAGATCTTAATATGATACACATTTTGGTAAAGGTTTCAGTTCTCTATCTATTATAGTAAAGGAGAAGATCTGCACACAACCAAGGGTCAAAAATTAGAACATGACCTTGACCTTTGACCTTGTGACCTTTTTCAAGGTCAAGGTCAATGATGACCAACTGTGAAATATCTAGTCTATATCACCTCTGGTTCATGAGTTACAATGGTACAAATTTTACTTCCAATAAATAAGGGGAAATAACTCCTACAAGGAGTCGTCAAAATACTTTGCGCGATATGTAACAAATTGTCGCAATCCATAGCTGACCATTTTGCAACAACTTTTATTGCGAAATCTTTTACGGTTTCATAGTTTATCTGCACACAAGCTTTTCTGTAACAGGGGAGATAACTCCGTAAAGAACAAGTGTTCGGTGTGACAGGGTCAACTGCGAAAGCGTAATGTCTTATACATCCATAGTACAAAATGTCTTTACGACATGTCGCGAAACAAAATTTATAATGGGAAAAGAAAACTTGGCGGAAAAAAATAAGAATAATAATAATAATAATAATAATAAGAAACAGAAGAATAACAGTAAGGCTTCCCACTCGGAAGTGGAAAGCCTTAATAATATAGGTTCATTTGTGACTTCGCCACAAATAATCATGGCTTACCACTTCCATCGACATTTTTTACACCGCGGCGTAAAAAAATTTCAGTTTTTTTTTGTTTTTTCTATATAAAAAACCATAACTGCATAAAATATACGTGAAACGTAGCAAAAAACCATGCAAAAATGACTTGTCACATCCTAGGCTCGAACCGACGATGTCAGTATTGCCAGCTCATCGTTGTTACCACTGGACCACGGAAGCCTATATACAGAAAGTCAAATTTTGACGTATATATACCTTCTATGTGTTTTCTACATTTAAAATACAAAGATATTTTGTAATGTTTTCGTGTATTTACAAATGAAATAAATAAGAAAGACAGAAAATTCTATGATTTTTATTTATGAAATACAAATAGAACACATTGATTTGACTGGTCGAGACGTCAGATGTCACGTGACAATGCTATATATTATCGTGGACTTATAAAAAAAAAAAAAAAAAAAAATAGAAAACAGGCGTCATACGTACTGTATACATATGATCGCCGTCAACAATGATGCAATTTTGACAGTTTAATGTTACTTTCAATTCATTGTAAAAGGAAAAACGGATTTTTCTTCGGTGAAATACAGCAATCGTACGTACCAAACGACACTCGATCGCGCGCACTTTATTGTCATTTCAAAATAAATGCAAGTAGAAAAAATGTTTGTTTCAGCTAGAACAACTCACGAAGACACAATTCAGATGTATATTTCAAGGATTAATCAATGCACAAAAATTCAAGCGATGAAATCTAAGGGGTCCCGATGGGGTCTCGACATTTGATTTTTTCTGCCGATTTTGGAGTTTGTTGACATTTATGCACATCCGAGATACATGGTTGGGGTAAAATCGACATTCTAAATCGATTGGCACCATTTTCGAAAAGCTAGGACTTATGGTTTTTCTGAAAATTGCGATTTTTGCATAAAAAACCTATCTTCAACTTTCATGACCTGGACATTTTTTTATCGTTCGTCAGAACGATTTCTACTGTAGCGACAATTTAGGGACATCAATCCCCGAACGATTTGGCGTCCATTTTGTTTCACCATTCTCTGTGGTCTAGGATGAAATCTGCACACTACATTCTTATGGGGTCCCCTTAGAAACACCCCCCCCCCCCTTTATTTTTGCAGGCTGGCGGAATACCCTAAAATTCCCCATGTTTTTTCCCATGCCTGGCACAAAATTTCATTGCGACATGTAGCAAGCTAAAAAATACAAAGCGAATCGAAAGGTACAAAAATTCACATGTCGCTGTGCTGAAACACAGGTGACCTTGACCTTTGACCTTATGACCTTGGGCAAGGTCAAGGTGAAAGTTGACATTTTACCTATTACAAGTTATTGCCTATCTTTTACCGTTTCAAGGGAATAGCGATGGCGAGACAATGTCAAAATTTCAAACGTGACCTTGACCTTTGACCTTGTGTCCATTTTCAAGGTCAAGGTCAATGATGACCAATGATATAAGGTTTCATGTATATGTCTGTTATAGTTACTGAGATATAGTGATCTAATGTAACTCACAATGCATATTATTGGTCTAAGGGGAGACAACTCTTATAAAATGTCAAATAAAAAAAGTGACGATTCAAGATCTTAATATGATACACATTTTGGTAAAGGTTTCAGTTCTCTATCTATTATAGTAAAGGAGAAGATCTGCACACAACCAAGGGTCAAAAATTAGAACATGACCTTGACCTTTGACCTTGTGACCTTTTTCAAGGTCAAGGTCAATGATGACCAACTGTGAAATATCTAGTCTATATCACCTCTGGTTCATGAGTTACAATGGTACAAATTTTACTTCCAATAAATAAGGGGAAATAACTCCTACAAGGAGTCGTCAAAATACTTTGCGCGATATGTAACAAATTGTCGCAATCCATAGCTGACCATTTTGCAACAACTTTTATTGCGAAATCTTTTACGGTTTCATAGTTTATCTGCACACAAGCTTTTCTGTAACAGGGGAGATAACTCCGTAAAGAACAAGTGTTCGGTGTGACAGGGTCAACTGCGAAAGCGTAATGTCTTATACATCCATAGTACAAAATGTCTTTACGACATGTCGCGAAACAAAATTTATAATGGGAAAAGAAAACTTGGCGGAAAAAAATAAGAATAATAATAATAATAATAATAATAAGAAACAGAAGAATAACAGTAAGGCTTCCCACTCGGAAGTGGAAAGCCTTAATAATATAGGTTCATTTGTGACTTCGCCACAAATAATCATGGCTTACCACTTCCATCGACATTTTTTACACCGCGGCGTAAAAAAATTTCAGTTTTTTTTTGTTTTTTCTATATAAAAAACCATAACTGCATAAAATATACGTGAAACGTAGCAAAAAACCATGCAAAAATGACTTGTCACATCCTAGGCTCGAACCGACGATGTCAGTATTGCCAGCTCATCGTTGTTACCACTGGACCACGGAAGCCTATATACAGAAAGTCAAATTTTGACGTATATATACCTTCTATGTGTTTTCTACATTTAAAATACAAAGATATTTTGTAATGTTTTCGTGTATTTACAAATGAAATAAATAAGAAAGACAGAAAATTCTATGATTTTTATTTATGAAATACAAATAGAACACATTGATTTGACTGGTCGAGACGTCTGATGTCACGTGACAATGCTATATATTATCGTGGACTTATAAAAAAAAAAAAAAAAAAAAATAGAAAACAGGCGTCATACGTACTGTATACATATGATCGCCGTCAACAATGATGCAATTTTGACAGTTTAATGTTACTTTCAATTCATTGTAAAAGGAAAAACGGATTTTTCTTCGGTGAAATACAGCAATCGTACGTACCAAACGACACTCGATCGCGCGCACTTTATTGTCATTTCAAAATAAATGCAAGTAGAAAAAATGTTTGTTTCAGCTAGAACAACTCACGAAGACACAATTCAGATGTATATTTCAAGGATTAATCAATGCACAAAAATTCAAGCGATGAAATCTAAGGGGTCCCGATGGGGTCTCGACATTTGATTTTTTCTGCCGATTTTGGAGTTTGTTGACATTTATGCACATCCGAGATACATGGTTGGGGTAAAATCGACATTCTAAATCGATTGGCACCATTTTCGAAAAGCTAGGACTTATGGTTTTTCTGAAAATTGCGATTTTTGCATAAAAAACCTATCTTCAACTTTCATGACCTGGACATTTTTTTATCGTTCGTCAGAACGATTTCTACTGTAGCGACAATTTAGGGACATCAATCCCCGAACGATTTGGCGTCCATTTTGTTTCACCATTCTCTGTGGTCTAGGATGAAATCTGCACACTACATTCTTATGGGGTCCCCTTAGAAACACCCCCCCCCCCTTTATTTTTGCAGGCTGGCGGAATACCCTAAAATTCCCCATGTTTTTTCCCATGCCTGGCACAAAATTTCATTGCGACATGTAGCAAGCTAAAAAATACAAAGCGAATCGAAAGGTACAAAAATTCACATGTCGCTGTGCTGAAACACAGGTGACCTTGACCTTTGACCTTATGACCTTGGGCAAGGTCAAGGTGAAAGTTGACATTTTACCTATTACAAGTTATTGCCTATCTTTTACCGTTTCAAGGGAATAGCGATGGCGAGACAATGTCAAAATTTCAAACGTGACCTTGACCTTTGACCTTGTGTCCATTTTCAAGGTCAAGGTCAATGATGACCAATGATATAAGGTTTCATGTATATGTCTGTTATAGTTACTGAGATATAGTGATCTAATGTAACTCACAATGCATATTATTGGTCTAAGGGGAGACAACTCTTATAAAATGTCAAATAAAAAAAGTGACGATTCAAGATCTTAATATGATACACATTTTGGTAAAGGTTTCAGTTCTCTATCTATTATAGTAAAGGAGAAGATCTGCACACAACCAAGGGTCAAAAATTAGAACATGACCTTGACCTTTGACCTTGTGACCTTTTTCAAGGTCAAGGTCAATGATGACCAACTGTGAAATATCTAGTCTATATCACCTCTGGTTCATGAGTTACAATGGTACAAATTTTACTTCCAATAAATAAGGGGAAATAACTCCTACAAGGAGTCGTCAAAATACTTTGCGCGATATGTAACAAATTGTCGCAATCCATAGCTGACCATTTTGCAACAACTTTTATTGCGAAATCTTTTACGGTTTCATAGTTTATCTGCACACAAGCTTTTCTGTAACAGGGGAGATAACTCCGTAAAGAACAAGTGTTCGGTGTGACAGGGTCAACTGCGAAAGCGTAATGTCTTATACATCCATAGTACAAAATGTCTTTACGACATGTCGCGAAACAAAATTTATAATGGGAAAAGAAAACTTGGCGGAAAAAAATAAGAATAATAATAATAATAATAATAATAAGAAACAGAAGAATAACAGTAAGGCTTCCCACTCGGAAGTGGAAAGCCTTAATAATAATAATAAGAAACAGACTAATAACAATAAGTCTTTCCACTGGAAAGTGGAAAGCCTTAATAATAATAATAATAAGAAACAGAAGAATAACAGTAAGGCTTCCCACTCGGAAGTGGAAAGCCTTAATAAGAAACAGAAGAATAATAGAAAGGCTTCCCACTCGGAAGTGGAAAGCCTTAATAATATAGGTTCATTTGTGACTTCGCCACAAATAATCATGGCTTACCACTTCCATCGACATTTTTTACACCGCGGCGTAAAAAAATTTCAGTTTTTTTTTGGTTTTTTCTATATAAAAAACCATAACTGCATAAAATATACGTGAAACGTAGCAGAAAACCATGCAAAAATCATATGTCACATCCTAGGCTCGAACCGACGATATCAGTCTTGCCAGCCCTCGTTGATACCACTGGACCACGGAAGACGATATGCAGAAAGTCAAATTTTGACGTATATATACCTTCAATGTGTTTTCTACATTTAAAATACAAAGACATTTTTTTAATGTTTTCGTGTATTTACCAATGAAATAAATAAGAAAGACAGAAAATGCTTTGATTTTTATTTATAAAATACAAATAAAACGCATTGATTTGACTGGTGGAAACGACTGAAGTCACGTGACAATTTTATATATTATCACGAAGTTGTTTTTTTTTTTTTTTTTTTTTTTTTTTTTTGTTGAAAAGGTGACTTTTCAGGAGGTCAACAGTGATGCTATTTTGACAGTTTAATTCACAGGAATGTTACTTTCAATTCATTGTAATAGGGAAACCGTTTCTTTGCTCGGTAAAATACTGCAGTCGTGCATACCGGACGACACTCGATGGCATTTCAAAATAAATGCTCAAGTAGAAAAAATGTTTGTTTCAGCTAGAACAACTCATGAAGACATAATTCAGATGTATATTTTAAGGATTTATCAATGCACAAACATTCAACCGCTGAAATTTAGGGGGTACCGATGGGTCCTCGACATTTGATTTTTTCTGGCGATTTTCGATTTTGTTGACATTTATGCACATCCGAGATACTTGGTTGGGGTAAAATCGACATTCTAAATCGATTGGCGCCATTTTCGAAAGGCTAGGATTTATGGTTTTTCTGAAAATCGCGATTTTTTCATGAAAAACCTATCTTCAACTTTCATGACCTGGAAATTGTTTTATCGTTCGTCAGAATGATTTCTACTGTAGCGACAAGTCAAGGACATCGATCCACAAACTATTTGGCGTCCATTTTGTTTCACCATTCTCTGTGGTCTAGGATGAAATCTGCACACTACATTCTTATGGGGTCCCTTAGAAACACCCCCCCCCCTTTTTTTTTGCAGGCTGGCGGAATACCCTAAAATTCCCCATGTTTTTGCCCATGCCTGGCACCAAATTGTATTGCGACATGTAGCAAGCTAAAAAAACAAAGCGAATCCAAAGGTACAAAAATTCACATGTCGCTGTACTGAAACCCAGGTGACCTTGACCTTTGACCTTGTGACCTTGGGCAAGGTCAAGGTGAAAGTTGACATTTTACCTATTACAAGTTATTGCCTATCTTTTACCGTCTCAAGGGAATAGCGATGGCGAGACAATGTCAAAATTTCAAACGTGACCTTGACCTTTGACCTTGTGTCCATTTTCAAGGTCAAGGTCAATGATGACCAATGATATAAGGTTTCATGTATATATCTGTTATAGTTACTGAGATATAGTGATCTAATGTAACTCACAAGGCATATTATTGGTCTAAGGGGAGACAACTCTTATAAAATGTCAAATAAAAAAAGTGACGATTCAAGATCTTAATATGATACACATTTTCGTAAAGGTTTCAGTTCTCTATCTATTATAGTAAAGGAGGAGATCTGCACACAACAAAGGGTCAAAAATTAGAACATGACCTTGACCTTTGACCTTGTGACCTTTTTCAAGGTCAAGGTCAATGATGACCAACTGTGAAATATCTAGCCTTTATCACCTCTGGTTCATGAGTTACTCTGGTCAAAAATTTACTTGCAATAAATAAGGGGAAATAACTCCTATAAGAAGGTGAAAAATTCTTTAATGCGATATGTTATAAAGTGTCGCAATCCTTCGCTGAACATTTTGGAACAACTTTTATTGCGATATCTTTTACAGTTTCAAAGTTAATCTGCACACAAGCTTTTTTATGACAGGGGAAACAACTCCGTAAAGAAAAAGTGTTCGGTGTAGCAGGGTCAACTGCGAAAGCGTAATGTCTCATAAACCCATAGTACAAAAGGTCTTTTCGACATGTCGCGAAACAAAATTTATAATGGGAAAAGAAAAGTTGGCGGAAAAAAATAAGAATAATAATAATAAATATAGGTTCATTTGTGACTTCGCCACAAATAATCATGGCTTACCACTTCCATCGACATTTTTTACACCGCGGCGTAAAAAAATTTCAGTTTTTTTTTGTTTTTTCTATATAAAAAACCATAACTGCATAAAATATACGTGAAACGTAGCAAAAAACCATGCAAAAATGACTTGTCACATCCTAGGCTCGAACCGACGATGTCAGTATTGCCAGCTCATCGTTGTTACCACTGGACCACGGAAGCCTATATACAGAAAGTCAAATTTTGACGTATATATACCTTCTATGTGTTTTCTACATTTAAAATACAAAGATATTTTGTAATGTTTTCGTGTATTTACAAATGAAATAAATAAGAAAGACAGAAAATTCTATGATTTTTATTTATGAAATACAAATAGAACACATTGATTTGACTGGTCGAGACGTCTGATGTCACGTGACAATGCTATATATTATCGTGGACTTATAAAAAAAAAAAAAAAAAAAAATAGAAAACAGGCGTCATACGTACTGTATACATATGATCGCCGTCAACAATGATGCAATTTTGACAGTTTAATGTTACTTTCAATTCATTGTAAAAGGAAAAACGGATTTTTCTTCGGTGAAATACAGCAATCGTACGTACCAAACGACACTCGATCGCGCGCACTTTATTGTCATTTCAAAATAAATGCAAGTAGAAAAAATGTTTGTTTCAGCTAGAACAACTCACGAAGACACAATTCAGATGTATATTTCAAGGATTAATCAATGCACAAAAATTCAAGCGATGAAATCTAAGGGGTCCCGATGGGGTCTCGACATTTGATTTTTTCTGCCGATTTTGGAGTTTGTTGACATTTATGCACATCCGAGATACATGGTTGGGGTAAAATCGACATTCTAAATCGATTGGCACCATTTTCGAAAAGCTAGGACTTATGGTTTTTCTGAAAATTGCGATTTTTGCATAAAAAACCTATCTTCAACTTTCATGACCTGGACATTTTTTTATCGTTCGTCAGAACGATTTCTACTGTAGCGACAATTTAGGGACATCAATCCCCGAACGATTTGGCGTCCATTTTGTTTCACCATTCTCTGTGGTCTAGGATGAAATCTGCACACTACATTCTTATGGGGTCCCCTTAGAAACACCCCCCCCCCCTTTATTTTTGCAGGCTGGCGGAATACCCTAAAATTCCCCATGTTTTTTCCCATGCCTGGCACAAAATTTCATTGCGACATGTAGCAAGCTAAAAAATACAAAGCGAATCGAAAGGTACAAAAATTCACATGTCGCTGTGCTGAAACACAGGTGACCTTGACCTTTGACCTTATGACCTTGGGCAAGGTCAAGGTGAAAGTTGACATTTTACCTATTACAAGTTATTGCCTATCTTTTACCGTTTCAAGGGAATAGCGATGGCGAGACAATGTCAAAATTTCAAACGTGACCTTGACCTTTGACCTTGTGTCCATTTTCAAGGTCAAGGTCAATGATGACCAATGATATAAGGTTTCATGTATATGTCTGTTATAGTTACTGAGATATAGTGATCTAATGTAACTCACAATGCATATTATTGGTCTAAGGGGAGACAACTCTTATAAAATGTCAAATAAAAAAAGTGACGATTCAAGATCTTAATATGATACACATTTTGGTAAAGGTTTCAGTTCTCTATCTATTATAGTAAAGGAGAAGATCTGCACACAACCAAGGGTCAAAAATTAGAACATGACCTTGACCTTTGACCTTGTGACCTTTTTCAAGGTCAAGGTCAATGATGACCAACTGTGAAATATCTAGTCTATATCACCTCTGGTTCATGAGTTACAATGGTACAAATTTTACTTCCAATAAATAAGGGGAAATAACTCCTACAAGGAGTCGTCAAAATACTTTGCGCGATATGTAACAAATTGTCGCAATCCATAGCTGACCATTTTGCAACAACTTTTATTGCGAAATCTTTTACGGTTTCATAGTTTATCTGCACACAAGCTTTTCTGTAACAGGGGAGATAACTCCGTAAAGAACAAGTGTTCGGTGTGACAGGGTCAACTGCGAAAGCGTAATGTCTTATACATCCATAGTACAAAATGTCTTTACGACATGTCGCGAAACAAAATTTATAATGGGAAAAGAAAACTTGGCGGAAAAAAATAAGAATAATAATAATAATAATAATAATAAGAAACAGAAGAATAACAGTAAGGCTTCCCACTCGGAAGTGGAAAGCCTTAATAATAATAATAAGAAACAGACTAATAACAATAAGTCTTTCCACTGGAAAGTGGAAAGCCTTAATAATAATAATAATAAGAAACAGAAGAATAACAGTAAGGCTTCCCACTCGGAAGTGGAAAGCCTTAATAAGAAACAGAAGAATAATAGAAAGGCTTCCCACTCGGAAGTGGAAAGCCTTAATAATATAGGTTCATTTGTGACTTCGCCACAAATAATCATGGCTTACCACTTCCATCGACATTTTTTACACCGCGGCGTAAAAAAATTTCAGTTTTTTTTTGGTTTTTTCTATATAAAAAACCATAACTGCATAAAATATACGTGAAACGTAGCAGAAAACCATGCAAAAATCATATGTCACATCCTAGGCTCGAACCGACGATATCAGTCTTGCCAGCCCTCGTTGATACCACTGGACCACGGAAGACGATATGCAGAAAGTCAAATTTTGACGTATATATACCTTCAATGTGTTTTCTACATTTAAAATACAAAGACATTTTTTTAATGTTTTCGTGTATTTACCAATGAAATAAATAAGAAAGACAGAAAATGCTTTGATTTTTATTTATAAAATACAAATAAAACGCATTGATTTGACTGGTGGAAACGACTGAAGTCACGTGACAATTTTATATATTATCACGAAGTTGTTTTTTTTTTTTTTTTTTTTTTTTTTTTTTGTTGAAAAGGTGACTTTTCAGGAGGTCAACAGTGATGCTATTTTGACAGTTTAATTCACAGGAATGTTACTTTCAATTCATTGTAATAGGGAAACCGTTTCTTTGCTCGGTAAAATACTGCAGTCGTGCATACCGGACGACACTCGATGGCATTTCAAAATAAATGCTCAAGTAGAAAAAATGTTTGTTTCAGCTAGAACAACTCATGAAGACATAATTCAGATGTATATTTTAAGGATTTATCAATGCACAAACATTCAACCGCTGAAATTTAGGGGGTACCGATGGGTCCTCGACATTTGATTTTTTCTGGCGATTTTCGATTTTGTTGACATTTATGCACATCCGAGATACTTGGTTGGGGTAAAATCGACATTCTAAATCGATTGGCGCCATTTTCGAAAGGCTAGGATTTATGGTTTTTCTGAAAATCGCGATTTTTTCATGAAAAACCTATCTTCAACTTTCATGACCTGGAAATTGTTTTATCGTTCGTCAGAATGATTTCTACTGTAGCGACAAGTCAAGGACATCGATCCACAAACTATTTGGCGTCCATTTTGTTTCACCATTCTCTGTGGTCTAGGATGAAATCTGCACACTACATTCTTATGGGGTCCCTTAGAAACACCCCCCCCCCTTTATTTTTGCAGGCTGGCGGAATACCCTAAAATTCCCCATGTTTTTGCCCATGCCTGGCACCAAATTGTATTGCGACATGTAGCAAGCTAAAAAAACAAAGCGAATCCAAAGGTACAAAAATTCACATGTCGCTGTACTGAAACCCAGGTGACCTTGACCTTTGACCTTGTGACCTTGGGCAAGGTCAAGGTGAAAGTTGACATTTTACCTATTACAAGTTATTGCCTATCTTTTACCGTCTCAAGGGAATAGCGATGGCGAGACAATGTCAAAATTTCAAACGTGACCTTGACCTTTGACCTTGTGTCCATTTTCAAGGTCAAGGTCAATGATGACCAATGATATAAGGTTTCATGTATATATCTGTTATAGTTACTGAGATATAGTGATCTAATGTAACTCACAAGGCATATTATTGGTCTAAGGGGAGACAACTCTTATAAAATGTCAAATAAAAAAAGTGACGATTCAAGATCTTAATATGATACACATTTTCGTAAAGGTTTCAGTTCTCTATCTATTATAGTAAAGGAGGAGATCTGCACACAACAAAGGGTCAAAAATTAGAACATGACCTTGACCTTTGACCTTGTGACCTTTTTCAAGGTCAAGGTCAATGATGACCAACTGTGAAATATCTAGCCTTTATCACCTCTGGTTCATGAGTTACTCTGGTCAAAAATTTACTTGCAATAAATAAGGGGAAATAACTCCTATAAGAAGGTGAAAAATTCTTTAATGCGATATGTTATAAAGTGTCGCAATCCTTCGCTGAACATTTTGGAACAACTTTTATTGCGATATCTTTTACAGTTTCAAAGTTAATCTGCACACAAGCTTTTTTATGACAGGGGAAACAACTCCGTAAAGAAAAAGTGTTCGGTGTAGCAGGGTCAACTGCGAAAGCGTAATGTCTCATAAACCCATAGTACAAAAGGTCTTTTCGACATGTCGCGAAACAAAATTTATAATGGGAAAAGAAAAGTTGGCGGAAAAAAATAAGAATAATAATAATAAATATAGGTTCATTTGTGACTTCGCCACAAATAATCATGGCTTACCACTTCCATCGACATTTTTTACACCGCGGCGTAAAAAAATTTCAGTTTTTTTTTGTTTTTTCTATATAAAAAACCATAACTGCATAAAATATACGTGAAACGTAGCAAAAAACCATGCAAAAATGACTTGTCACATCCTAGGCTCGAACCGACGATGTCAGTATTGCCAGCTCATCGTTGTTACCACTGGACCACGGAAGCCTATATACAGAAAGTCAAATTTTGACGTATATATACCTTCTATGTGTTTTCTACATTTAAAATACAAAGATATTTTGTAATGTTTTCGTGTATTTACAAATGAAATAAATAAGAAAGACAGAAAATTCTATGATTTTTATTTATGAAATACAAATAGAACACATTGATTTGACTGGTCGAGACGTCTGATGTCACGTGACAATGCTATATATTATCGTGGACTTATAAAAAAAAAAAAAAAAAAAAATAGAAAACAGGCGTCATACGTACTGTATACATATGATCGCCGTCAACAATGATGCAATTTTGACAGTTTAATGTTACTTTCAATTCATTGTAAAAGGAAAAACGGATTTTTCTTCGGTGAAATACAGCAATCGTACGTACCAAACGACACTCGATCGCGCGCACTTTATTGTCATTTCAAAATAAATGCAAGTAGAAAAAATGTTTGTTTCAGCTAGAACAACTCACGAAGACACAATTCAGATGTATATTTCAAGGATTAATCAATGCACAAAAATTCAAGCGATGAAATCTAAGGGGTCCCGATGGGGTCTCGACATTTGATTTTTTCTGCCGATTTTGGAGTTTGTTGACATTTATGCACATCCGAGATACATGGTTGGGGTAAAATCGACATTCTAAATCGATTGGCACCATTTTCGAAAAGCTAGGACTTATGGTTTTTCTGAAAATTGCGATTTTTGCATAAAAAACCTATCTTCAACTTTCATGACCTGGACATTTTTTTATCGTTCGTCAGAACGATTTCTACTGTAGCGACAATTTAGGGACATCAATCCCCGAACGATTTGGCGTCCATTTTGTTTCACCATTCTCTGTGGTCTAGGATGAAATCTGCACACTACATTCTTATGGGGTCCCCTTAGAAACACCCCCCCCCTTTATTTTTGCAGGCTGGCGGAATACCCTAAAATTCCCCATGTTTTTTCCCATGCCTGGCACAAAATTTCATTGCGACATGTAGCAAGCTAAAAAATACAAAGCGAATCGAAAGGTACAAAAATTCACATGTCGCTGTGCTGAAACACAGGTGACCTTGACCTTTGACCTTATGACCTTGGGCAAGGTCAAGGTGAAAGTTGACATTTTACCTATTACAAGTTATTGCCTATCTTTTACCGTTTCAAGGGAATAGCGATGGCGAGACAATGTCAAAATTTCAAACGTGACCTTGACCTTTGACCTTGTGTCCATTTTCAAGGTCAAGGTCAATGATGACCAATGATATAAGGTTTCATGTATATGTCTGTTATAGTTACTGAGATATAGTGATCTAATGTAACTCACAATGCATATTATTGGTCTAAGGGGAGACAACTCTTATAAAATGTCAAATAAAAAAAGTGACGATTCAAGATCTTAATATGATACACATTTTGGTAAAGGTTTCAGTTCTCTATCTATTATAGTAAAGGAGAAGATCTGCACACAACCAAGGGTCAAAAATTAGAACATGACCTTGACCTTTGACCTTGTGACCTTTTTCAAGGTCAAGGTCAATGATGACCAACTGTGAAATATCTAGTCTATATCACCTCTGGTTCATGAGTTACAATGGTACAAATTTTACTTCCAATAAATAAGGGGAAATAACTCCTACAAGGAGTCGTCAAAATACTTTGCGCGATATGTAACAAATTGTCGCAATCCATAGCTGACCATTTTGCAACAACTTTTATTGCGAAATCTTTTACGGTTTCATAGTTTATCTGCACACAAGCTTTTCTGTAACAGGGGAGATAACTCCGTAAAGAACAAGTGTTCGGTGTGACAGGGTCAACTGCGAAAGCGTAATGTCTTATACATCCATAGTACAAAATGTCTTTACGACATGTCGCGAAACAAAATTTATAATGGGAAAAGAAAACTTGGCGGAAAAAAATAAGAATAATAATAATAATAATAATAATAAGAAACAGAAGAATAACAGTAAGGCTTCCCACTCGGAAGTGGAAAGCCTTAATAATAATAATAAGAAACAGACTAATAACAATAAGTCTTTCCACTGGAAAGTGGAAAGCCTTAATAATAATAATAATAAGAAACAGAAGAATAACAGTAAGGCTTCCCACTCGGAAGTGGAAAGCCTTAATAAGAAACAGAAGAATAATAGAAAGGCTTCCCACTCGGAAGTGGAAAGCCTTAATAATATAGGTTCATTTGTGACTTCGCCACAAATAATCATGGCTTACCACTTCCATCGACATTTTTTACACCGCGGCGTAAAAAAATTTCAGTTTTTTTTTGGTTTTTTCTATATAAAAAACCATAACTGCATAAAATATACGTGAAACGTAGCAGAAAACCATGCAAAAATCATATGTCACATCCTAGGCTCGAACCGACGATATCAGTCTTGCCAGCCCTCGTTGATACCACTGGACCACGGAAGACGATATGCAGAAAGTCAAATTTTGACGTATATATACCTTCAATGTGTTTTCTACATTTAAAATACAAAGACATTTTTTTAATGTTTTCGTGTATTTACCAATGAAATAAATAAGAAAGACAGAAAATGCTTTGATTTTTATTTATAAAATACAAATAAAACGCATTGATTTGACTGGTGGAAACGACTAAAGTCACGTGACAATTTTATATATTATCACGAAGTTGTTTTTTTTTTTTTTTTTTTTTTTTTTTTTTTGTTGAAAAGGTGACTTTTCAGGAGGTCAACAGTGATGCTATTTTGACAGTTTAATTCACAGGAATGTTACTTTCAATTCATTGTAATAGGGAAACCGTTTCTTTGCTCGGTAAAATACTGCAGTCGTGCATACCGGACGACACTCGATGGCATTTCAAAATAAATGCTCAAGTAGAAAAAATGTTTGTTTCAGCTAGAACAACTCATGAAGACATAATTCAGATGTATATTTTAAGGATTTATCAATGCACAAACATTCAACCGCTGAAATTTAGGGGGTACCGATGGGTCCTCGACATTTGATTTTTTCTGGCGATTTTCGATTTTGTTGACATTTATGCACATCCGAGATACTTGGTTGGGGTAAAATCGACATTCTAAATCGATTGGCGCCATTTTCGAAAGGCTAGGATTTATGGTTTTTCTGAAAATCGCGATTTTTTCATGAAAAACCTATCTTCAACTTTCATGACCTGGAAATTGTTTTATCGTTCGTCAGAATGATTTCTACTGTAGCGACAAGTCAAGGACATCGATCCACAAACTATTTGGCGTCCATTTTGTTTCACCATTCTCTGTGGTCTAGGATGAAATCTGCACACTACATTCTTATGGGGTCCCTTAGAAACACCCCCCCCCTTTATTTTTGCAGGCTGGCGGAATACCCTAAAATTCCCCATGTTTTTGCCCATGCCTGGCACCAAATTGTATTGCGACATGTAGCAAGCTAAAAAAACAAAGCGAATCCAAAGGTACAAAAATTCACATGTCGCTGTACTGAAACCCAGGTGACCTTGACCTTTGACCTTGTGACCTTGGGCAAGGTCAAGGTGAAAGTTGACATTTTACCTATTACAAGTTATTGCCTATCTTTTACCGTCTCAAGGGAATAGCGATGGCGAGACAATGTCAAAATTTCAAACGTGACCTTGACCTTTGACCTTGTGTCCATTTTCAAGGTCAAGGTCAATGATGACCAATGATATAAGGTTTCATGTATATATCTGTTATAGTTACTGAGATATAGTGATCTAATGTAACTCACAAGGCATATTATTGGTCTAAGGGGAGACAACTCTTATAAAATGTCAAATAAAAAAAGTGACGGTTCAAGATCTTAATATGATACACATTTTCGTAAAGGTTTCAGTTCTCTATCTATTATAGTAAAGGAGGAGATCTGCACACAACAAAGGGTCAAAAATTAGAACATGACCTTGACCTTTGACCTTGTGACCTTTTTCAAGGTCAAGGTCAATGATGACCAACTGTGAAATATCTAGCCTTTATCACCTCTGGTTCATGAGTTACTCTGGTCAAAAATTTACTTGCAATAAATAAGGGGAAATAACTCCTATAAGAAGGTGAAAAATTCTTTAATGCGATATGTTATAAAGTGTCGCAATCCTTCGCTGAACATTTTGGAACAACTTTTATTGCGATATCTTTTACAGTTTCAAAGTTAATCTGCACACAAGCTTTTTTATGACAGGGGAAACAACTCCGTAAAGAAAAAGTGTTCGGTGTAGCAGGGTCAACTGCGAAAGCGTAATGTCTCATAAACCCATAGTACAAAAGGTCTTTTCGACATGTCGCGAAACAAAATTTATAATGGGAAAAGAAAAGTTGGCGGAAAAAAATAAGAATAATAATAATAAATATAGGTTCATTTGTGACTTCGCCACAAATAATCATGGCTTACCACTTCCATCGACATTTTTTACACCGCGGCGTAAAAAAATTTCAGTTTTTTTTTGTTTTTTCTATATAAAAAACCATAACTGCATAAAATATACGTGAAACGTAGCAAAAAACCATGCAAAAATGACTTGTCACATCCTAGGCTCGAACCGACGATGTCAGTATTGCCAGCTCATCGTTGTTACCACTGGACCACGGAAGCCTATATACAGAAAGTCAAATTTTGACGTATATATACCTTCTATGTGTTTTCTACATTTAAAATACAAAGATATTTTGTAATGTTTTCGTGTATTTACAAATGAAATAAATAAGAAAGACAGAAAATTCTATGATTTTTATTTATGAAATACAAATAGAACACATTGATTTGACTGGTCGAGACGTCTGATGTCACGTGACAATGCTATATATTATCGTGGACTTATAAAAAAAAAAAAAAAAAAAAATAGAAAACAGGCGTCATACGTACTGTATACATATGATCGCCGTCAACAATGATGCAATTTTGACAGTTTAATGTTACTTTCAATTCATTGTAAAAGGAAAAACGGATTTTTCTTCGGTGAAATACAGCAATCGTACGTACCAAACGACACTCGATCGCGCGCACTTTATTGTCATTTCAAAATAAATGCAAGTAGAAAAAATGTTTGTTTCAGCTAGAACAACTCACGAAGACACAATTCAGATGTATATTTCAAGGATTAATCAATGCACAAAAATTCAAGCGATGAAATCTAAGGGGTCCCGATGGGGTCTCGACATTTGATTTTTTCTGCCGATTTTGGAGTTTGTTGACATTTATGCACATCCGAGATACATGGTTGGGGTAAAATCGACATTCTAAATCGATTGGCACCATTTTCGAAAAGCTAGGACTTATGGTTTTTCTGAAAATTGCGATTTTTGCATAAAAAACCTATCTTCAACTTTCATGACCTGGACATTTTTTTATCGTTCGTCAGAACGATTTCTACTGTAGCGACAATTTAGGGACATCAATCCCCGAACGATTTGGCGTCCATTTTGTTTCACCATTCTCTGTGGTCTAGGATGAAATCTGCACACTACATTCTTATGGGGTCCCCTTAGAAACACCCCCCCCCTTTATTTTTGCAGGCTGGCGGAATACCCTAAAATTCCCCATGTTTTTTCCCATGCCTGGCACAAAATTTCATTGCGACATGTAGCAAGCTAAAAAATACAAAGCGAATCGAAAGGTACAAAAATTCACATGTCGCTGTGCTGAAACACAGGTGACCTTGACCTTTGACCTTATGACCTTGGGCAAGGTCAAGGTGAAAGTTGACATTTTACCTATTACAAGTTATTGCCTATCTTTTACCGTTTCAAGGGAATAGCGATGGCGAGACAATGTCAAAATTTCAAACGTGACCTTGACCTTTGACCTTGTGTCCATTTTCAAGGTCAAGGTCAATGATGACCAATGATATAAGGTTTCATGTATATGTCTGTTATAGTTACTGAGATATAGTGATCTAATGTAACTCACAATGCATATTATTGGTCTAAGGGGAGACAACTCTTATAAAATGTCAAATAAAAAAAGTGACGATTCAAGATCTTAATATGATACACATTTTGGTAAAGGTTTCAGTTCTCTATCTATTATAGTAAAGGAGAAGATCTGCACACAACCAAGGGTCAAAAATTAGAACATGACCTTGACCTTTGACCTTGTGACCTTTTTCAAGGTCAAGGTCAATGATGACCAACTGTGAAATATCTAGTCTATATCACCTCTGGTTCATGAGTTACAATGGTACAAATTTTACTTCCAATAAATAAGGGGAAATAACTCCTACAAGGAGTTGTCAAAATACTTTGCGCGATATGTAACAAATTGTCGCAATCCATAGCTGACCATTTTGCAACAACTTTTATTGCGAAATCTTTTACGGTTTCATAGTTTATCTGCACACAAGCTTTTCTGTAACAGGGGAGATAACTCCGTAAAGAACAAGTGTTCGGTGTGACAGGGTCAACTGCGAAAGCGTAATGTCTTATACATCCATAGTACAAAATGTCTTTACGACATGTCGCGAAACAAAATTTATAATGGGAAAAGAAAACTTGGCGGAAAAAAATAAGAATAATAATAATAATAATAATAATAAGAAACAGAAGAATAACAGTAAGGCTTCCCACTCGGAAGTGGAAAGCCTTAATAATATAGGTTCATTTGTGACTTCGCCACAAATAATCATGGCTTACCACTTCCATCGACATTTTTTACACCGCGGCGTAAAAAAATTTCAGTTTTTTTTTGTTTTTTCTATATAAAAAACCATAACTGCATAAAATATACGTGAAACGTAGCAAAAAACCATGCAAAAATGACTTGTCACATCCTAGGCTCGAACCGACGATGTCAGTATTGCCAGCTCATCGTTGTTACCACTGGACCACGGAAGCCTATATACAGAAAGTCAAATTTTGACGTATATATACCTTCTATGTGTTTTCTACATTTAAAATACAAAGATATTTTGTAATGTTTTCGTGTATTTACAAATGAAATAAATAAGAAAGACAGAAAATTCTATGATTTTTATTTATGAAATACAAATAGAACACATTGATTTGACTGGTCGAGACGTCTGATGTCACGTGACAATGCTATATATTATCGTGGACTTATAAAAAAAAAAAAAAAAAAAAATAGAAAACAGGCGTCATACGTACTGTATACATATGATCGCCGTCAACAATGATGCAATTTTGACAGTTTAATGTTACTTTCAATTCATTGTAAAAGGAAAAACGGATTTTTCTTCGGTGAAATACAGCAATCGTACGTACCAAACGACACTCGATCGCGCGCACTTTATTGTCATTTCAAAATAAATGCAAGTAGAAAAAATGTTTGTTTCAGCTAGAACAACTCACGAAGACACAATTCAGATGTATATTTCAAGGATTAATCAATGCACAAAAATTCAAGCGATGAAATCTAAGGGGTCCCGATGGGGTCTCGACATTTGATTTTTTCTGCCGATTTTGGAGTTTGTTGACATTTATGCACATCCGAGATACATGGTTGGGGTAAAATCGACATTCTAAATCGATTGGCACCATTTTCGAAAAGCTAGGACTTATGGTTTTTCTGAAAATTGCGATTTTTGCATAAAAAACCTATCTTCAACTTTCATGACCTGGACATTTTTTTATCGTTCGTCAGAACGATTTCTACTGTAGCGACAATTTAGGGACATCAATCCCCGAACGATTTGGCGTCCATTTTGTTTCACCATTCTCTGTGGTCTAGGATGAAATCTGCACACTACATTCTTATGGGGTCCCCTTAGAAACACCCCCCCCCCCCTTTATTTTTGCAGGCTGGCGGAATACCCTAAAATTCCCCATGTTTTTTCCCATGCCTGGCACAAAATTTCATTGCGACATGTAGCAAGCTAAAAAATACAAAGCGAATCGAAAGGTACAAAAATTCACATGTCGCTGTGCTGAAACACAGGTGACCTTGACCTTTGACCTTATGACCTTGGGCAAGGTCAAGGTGAAAGTTGACATTTTACCTATTACAAGTTATTGCCTATCTTTTACCGTTTCAAGGGAATAGCGATGGCGAGACAATGTCAAAATTTCAAACGTGACCTTGACCTTTGACCTTGTGTCCATTTTCAAGGTCAAGGTCAATGATGACCAATGATATAAGGTTTCATGTATATATCTGTTATAGTTACTGAGATATAGTGATCTAATGTAACTCACAATGCATATTATTGGTCTAAGGGGAGACAACTCTTATAAAATGTCAAATAAAAAAAGTGACGATTCAAGATCTTAATATGATACACATTTTGGTAAAGGTTTCAGTTCTCTATCTATTATAGTAAAGGAGAAGATCTGCACACAACCAAGGGTCAAAAATTAGAACATGACCTTGACCTTTGACCTTGTGACCTTTTTCAAGGTCAAGGTCAATGATGACCAACTGTGAAATATCTAGTCTATATCACCTCTGGTTCATGAGTTACAATGGTACAAATTTTACTTCCAATAAATAAGGGGAAATAACTCCTACAAGGAGTCGTCAAAATACTTTGCGCGATATGTAACAAATTGTCGCAATCCATAGCTGACCATTTTGCAACAACTTTTATTGCGAAATCTTTTACGGTTTCATAGTTTATCTGCACACAAGCTTTTCTGTAACAGGGGAGATAACTCCGTAAAGAACAAGTGTTCGGTGTGACAGGGTCAACTGCGAAAGCGTAATGTCTTATACATCCATAGTACAAAATGTCTTTACGACATGTCGCGAAACAAAATTTATAATGGGAAAAGAAAACTTGGCGGAAAAAAATAAGAATAATAATAATAATAATAATAATAAGAAACAGAAGAATAACAGTAAGGCTTCCCACTCGGAAGTGGAAAGCCTTAATAATATAGGTTCATTTGTGACTTCGCCACAAATAATCATGGCTTACCACTTCCATCGACATTTTTTACACCGCGGCGTAAAAAAATTTCAGTTTTTTTTTGTTTTTTCTATATAAAAAACCATAACTGCATAAAATATACGTGAAACGTAGCAAAAAACCATGCAAAAATGACTTGTCACATCCTAGGCTCGAACCGACGATGTCAGTATTGCCAGCTCATCGTTGTTACCACTGGACCACGGAAGCCTATATACAGAAAGTCAAATTTTGACGTATATATACCTTCTATGTGTTTTCTACATTTAAAATACAAAGATATTTTGTAATGTTTTCGTGTATTTACAAATGAAATAAATAAGAAAGACAGAAAATTCTATGATTTTTATTTATGAAATACAAATAGAACACATTGATTTGACTGGTCGAGACGTCAGATGTCACGTGACAATGCTATATATTATCGTGGACTTATAAAAAAAAAAAAAAAAAAAAATAGAAAACAGGCGTCATACGTACTGTATACATATGATCGCCGTCAACAATGATGCAATTTTGACAGTTTAATGTTACTTTCAATTCATTGTAAAAGGAAAAACGGATTTTTCTTCGGTGAAATACAGCAATCGTACGTACCAAACGACACTCGATCGCGCGCACTTTATTGTCATTTCAAAATAAATGCAAGTAGAAAAAATGTTTGTTTCAGCTAGAACAACTCACGAAGACACAATTCAGATGTATATTTCAAGGATTAATCAATGCACAAAAATTCAAGCGATGAAATCTAAGGGGTCCCGATGGGGTCTCGACATTTGATTTTTTCTGCCGATTTTGGAGTTTGTTGACATTTATGCACATCCGAGATACATGGTTGGGGTAAAATCGACATTCTAAATCGATTGGCACCATTTTCGAAAAGCTAGGACTTATGGTTTTTCTGAAAATTGCGATTTTTGCATAAAAAACCTATCTTCAACTTTCATGACCTGGACATTTTTTTATCGTTCGTCAGAACGATTTCTACTGTAGCGACAATTTAGGGACATCAATCCCCGAACGATTTGGCGTCCATTTTGTTTCACCATTCTCTGTGGTCTAGGATGAAATCTGCACACTACATTCTTATGGGGTCCCCTTAGAAACACCCCCCCCCCCCCTTTATTTTTGCAGGCTGGCGGAATACCCTAAAATTCCCCATGTTTTTTCCCATGCCTGGCACAAAATTTCATTGCGACATGTAGCAAGCTAAAAAATACAAAGCGAATCGAAAGGTACAAAAATTCACATGTCGCTGTGCTGAAACACAGGTGACCTTGACCTTTGACCTTATGACCTTGGGCAAGGTCAAGGTGAAAGTTGACATTTTACCTATTACTAGTTATTGCCTATCTTTTACCGTTTCAAGGGAATAGCGATGGCGAGACAATGTCAAAATTTCAAACGTGACCTTGACCTTTGACCTTGTGTCCATTTTCAAGGTCAAGGTCAATGATGACCAATGATATAAGGTTTCATGTATATGTCTGTTATAGTTACTGAGATATAGTGATCTAATGTAACTCACAATGCATATTATTGGTCTAAGGGGAGACAACTCTTATAAAATGTCAAATAAAAAAAGTGACGATTCAAGATCTTAATATGATACACATTTTGGTAAAGGTTTCAGTTCTCTATCTATTATAGTAAAGGAGAAGATCTGCACACAACCAAGGGTCAAAAATTAGAACATGACCTTGACCTTTGACCTTGTGACCTTTTTCAAGGTCAAGGTCAATGATGACCAACTGTGAAATATCTAGTCTATATCACCTCTGGTTCATGAGTTACAATGGTACAAATTTTACTTCCAATAAATAAGGGGAAATAACTCCTACAAGGAGTTGTCAAAATACTTTGCGCGATATGTAACAAATTGTCGCAATCCATAGCTGACCATTTTGCAACAACTTTTATTGCGAAATCTTTTACGGTTTCATAGTTTATCTGCACACAAGCTTTTCTGTAACAGGGGAGATAACTCCGTAAAGAACAAGTGTTCGGTGTGACAGGGTCAACTGCGAAAGCGTAATGTCTTATACATCCATAGTACAAAATGTCTTTACGACATGTCGCGAAACAAAATTTATAATGGGAAAAGAAAACTTGGCGGAAAAAAATAAGAATAATAATAATAATAATAATAATAAGAAACAGAAGAATAACAGTAAGGCTTCCCACTCGGAAGTGGAAAGCCTTAATAATAATAATAAGAAACAGACTAATAACAATAAGTCTTTCCACTGGAAAGTGGAAAGCCTTAATAATAATAATAATAAGAAACAGAAGAATAACAGTAAGGCTTCCCACTCGGAAGTGGAAAGCCTTAATAAGAAACAGAAGAATAATAGAAAGGCTTCCCACTCGGAAGTGGAAAGCCTTAATAATATAGGTTCATTTGTGACTTCGCCACAAATAATCATGGCTTACCACTTCCATCGACATTTTTTACACCGCGGCGTAAAAAAATTTCAGTTTTTTTTTGGTTTTTTCTATATAAAAAACCATAACTGCATAAAATATACGTGAAACGTAGCA
This sequence comes from Limnoperna fortunei, assembly GCA_944474755.1. Classification (NCBI taxonomy): domain Eukaryota; kingdom Metazoa; phylum Mollusca; class Bivalvia; order Mytilida; family Modiolidae; genus Limnoperna; species Limnoperna fortunei. Next base: position 8,505,721 of record OX104114.1, on the reverse strand, counting down.
GAAAACCATGCAAAAATCATATGTCACATCCTAGGCTCGAACCGACGATATCAGCCTTGCCAGCCCTCGTTGATACCACTGGACCACGGAAGACGATATGCAGAAAGTCAAATTTTGACGTATATATACCTTCAATGTGTTTTCTACATTTAAAATACAAAGACATTTTTTTAATGTTTTCGTGTATTTACCAATGAAATAAATAAGAAAGACAGAAAATGCTTTGATTTTTATTTATAAAATACAAATAAAACGCATTGATTTGACTGGTGGAAACGACTGAAGTCACGTGACAATTTTATATATTATCACGAAGTTGTTTTTTTTTTTTTTTTTTTTTTTTTTTTTGTTGAAAAGGTGACTTTTCAGGAGGTCAACAGTGATGCTATTTTGACAGTTTAATTCACAGGAATGTTACTTTCAATTCATTGTAATAGGGAAACCGTTTCTTTGCTCGGTAAAATACTGCAGTCGTGCATACCGGACGACACTCGATGGCATTTCAAAATAAATGCTCAAGTAGAAAAAATGTTTGTTTCAGCTAGAACAACTCATGAAGACATAATTCAGATGTATATTTTAAGGATTTATCAATGCACAAACATTCAACCGCTGAAATTTAGGGGGTACCGATGGGTCCTCGACATTTGATTTTTTCTGGCGATTTTCGATTTTGTTGACATTTATGCACATCCGAGATACTTGGTTGGGGTAAAATCGACATTCTAAATCGATTGGCGCCATTTTCGAAAGGCTAGGATTTATGGTTTTTCTGAAAATCGCGATTTTTTCATGAAAAACCTATCTTCAACTTTCATGACCTGGAAATTGTTTTATCGTTCGTCAGAATGATTTCTACTGTAGCGACAAGTCAAGGACATCGATCCACAAACTATTTGGCGTCCATTTTGTTTCACCATTCTCTGTGGTCTAGGATGAAATCTGCACACTACATTCTTATGGGGTCCCTTAGAAACACCCCCCCCCCTTTATTTTTGCAGGCTGGCGGAATACCCTAAAATTCCCCATGTTTTTGCCCATGCCTGGCACCAAATTGTATTGCGACATGTAGCAAGCTAAAAAAACAAAGCGAATCCAAAGGTACAAAAATTCACATGTCGCTGTACTGAAACCCAGGTGACCTTGACCTTTGACCTTGTGACCTTGGGCAAGGTCAAGGTGAAAGTTGACATTTTACCTATTACAAGTTATTGCCTATCTTTTACCGTCTCAAGGGAATAGCGATGGCGAGACAATGTCAAAATTTCAAACGTGACCTTGACCTTTGACCTTGTGTCCATTTTCAAGGTCAAGGTCAATGATGACCAATGATATAAGGTTTCATGTATATATCTGTTATAGTTACTGAGATATAGTGATCTAATGTAACTCACAAGGCATATTATTGGTCTAAGGGGAGACAACTCTTATAAAATGTCAAATAAAAAAAGTGACGATTCAAGATCTTAATATGATACACATTTTGGTAAAGGTTTCAGTTCTCTATCTATTATAGTAAAGGAGGAGATCTGCACACAACAAAGGGTCAAAAATTAGAACATGACCTTGACCTTTGACCTTGTGACCTTTTTCAAGGTCAAGGTCAATGATGACCAACTGTGAAATATCTAGCCTTTATCACCTCTGGTTCATGAGTTACTCTGGTCAAAAATTTACTTGCAATAAATAAGGGGAAATAACTCCTATAAGAAGGTGAAAAATTCTTTAATGCGATATGTTATAAAGTGTCGCAATCCTTCGCTGAACATTTTGGAACAACTTTTATTGCGATATCTTTTACAGTTTCAAAGTTAATCTGCACACAAGCTTTTTTATGACAGGGGAAACAACTCCGTAAAGAAAAAGTGTTCGGTGTAGCAGGGTCAACTGCGAAAGCGTAATGTCTCATAAACCCATAGTACAAAAGGTCTTTTCGACATGTCGCGAAACAAAATTTATAATGGGAAAAGAAAAGTTGGCGGAAAAAAATAAGAATAATAATAATAAATATAAGTTCATTGGTTCTACCGAACAAATGAGAGGCTTTCCACTTATTGCATAAATGACCTTGACATTGACTTTGGCTATATGGAAATTGAATCTTCTTTTCAAAATAAACAAAAGAAAGAAAAACCATTCGTATATCTTTTGAAATAAAAAAGGTAAAAAAATAGGACGTTAATTGTGATAAATGACCTTGACTACCAAGTGTTTGATATTTGCATATTCAATGCTTTAAAAACAAATCATTTACTTGTATTTACCATTTTATATACACGAAAAAGCAGAATTTCCAAAAAATATTATTTGACCTTGACTGCTGTCAATATGACCTTGACCATGCTGAGGGTCAATAAAGGACCAACAGTGAAGATCCTTTGTCAATATGTCTTATAATTATGAAGAAATGCGTATTTATCATAAATACCCAAATTTATAAGATGACCTTGACCTTTTACCTTGTTTCTATTTTCAAGGTCAAGGGTCATAATGGTCTTTGGTGAAGTCCCCATGCCTCTACTATCAATAGTTAATAAGTTATCAATGAAAAAGTAAATATCAATGGTTGTAATGGGAGATAACTCCTATAAGATGAAGTCAAATCCTTTTCCTTTAAATAGAAAAAAGTTGCGCATTTATGAGGCCGACATTTTATCCGTTATAAGTTATAAGCTATCTTTTACCGTTTCAAAGAAATAGCGATGACAAGATAATGTCAAAATTTCAAACGTGACCTTGACCTTTGACCTTGTGTCCATTTTCAAGGTCAAGGTCAATGATGACTAATGATATAAGGTTTCATATAAATGTCTGTCATAGTTACTGAGATAACGCTATATACACTATATTTAATTGATCCAGGGGAGATAACTCTTTCAAAAGTCAAATCATTTATAGTGACCTTTCAAGAACTTAATATGATACACATTTTGGTAAAAGATTTATTTCTGTATCTCTTATGGTTCAGGAGGAGAATCGCACACACCACAGTGTCAAAATTTAGAATGTGACCTTGACCTTTGACCTTGTGACCTTTTTCAAGGTCAAGGTCAATGATGACCAACTGTGAAATATCTAGTCACTGTCATCTCTGGTTCATGAGTTACTATGGTACAAAATGTACTTCCAATAAATAAGGGGAAATAACTCCTACAAGGAGTCGTCAAAATACTTTGCGCGATATGTAACAAATTGTCGCGATCAATAGCTGAGCATTTTGCAACAACTTTCATTGCGAAATCTTTTACGGTTTAAAAGTTTATCTGCACACAAGATTTTTATGACAGGGGAAATAACTCCGTAAAGAAAAAGTGTTCGTTGTGACAGGGTTAACTGCGAATGCGTAATGTCTCATACATTCATAGTACAAAATGTCTTTACGACATGTCGCGAAACAAAATTTATAATGGGATAACAAAACTTGGCGGAAGAATAATAAGAATAATAATAATAATAATAATAAGAAACAGACAAAATGCAATAAGTCTTTCCACTGGAAAGTGGAAAGCCTTAAATATAGGTTCATTTGTGACTTCGCCACAAATAATCATGGCTTACCACTTCCATCGACATTTTTTACACCGCGGCGTAAAAAAATTTCAGTTTTTTTTTGTTTTTTCTATATAAAAAACCATAACTGCATAAAATATACGTGAAACGTAGCAAAAAACCATGCAAAAATGACTTGTCACATCCTAGGCTCGAACCGACGATGTCAGTATTGCCAGCTCATCGTTGTTACCACTGGACCACGGAAGCCTATATACAGAAAGTCAAATTTTGACGTATATATACCTTCTATGTGTTTTCTACATTTAAAATACAAAGATATTTTGTAATGTTTTCGTGTATTTACAAATGAAATAAATAAGAAAGACAGAAAATTCTATGATTTTTATTTATGAAATACAAATAGAACACATTGATTTGACTGGTCGAGACGTCTGATGTCACGTGACAATGCTATATATTATCGTGGACTTATAAAAAAAAAAAAAAAAAATAGAAAACAGGCGTCATACGTACTGTATACATATGATCGCCGTCAACAATGATGCAATTTTGACAGTTTAATGTTACTTTCAATTCATTGTAAAAGGAAAAACGGATTTTTCTTCGGTGAAATACAGCAATCGTACGTACCAAACGACACTCGATCGCGCGCACTTTATTGTCATTTCAAAATAAATGCAAGTAGAAAAAATGTTTGTTTCAGCTAGAACAACTCACGAAGACACAATTCAGATGTATATTTCAAGGATTAATCAATGCACAAAAATTCAAGCGATGAAATCTAAGGGGTCCCGATGGGGTCTCGACATTTGATTTTTTCTGCCGATTTTGGAGTTTGTTGACATTTATGCACATCCGAGATACATGGTTGGGGTAAAATCAACATTCTAAATCGATTGGCACCATTTTCGAAAAGCTAGGACTTATGGTTTTTCTGAAAATTGCGATTTTTGCATAAAAAACCTATCTTCAACTTTCATGACCTGGACATTTTTTTATCGTTCGTCAGAACGATTTCTACTGTAGCGACAATTTAGGGACATCAATCCCCGAACGATTTGGCGTCCATTTTGTTTCACCATTCTCTGTGGTCTAGGATGAAATCTGCACACTACATTCTTATGGGGTCCCCTTAGAAACACCCCCCCCCCTTTATTTTTGCAGGCTGGCGGAATACCCTAAAATTCCCCATGTTTTTTCCCATGCCTGGCACAAAATTTCATTGCGACATGTAGCAAGCTGAAAAATACAAAGCGAATCGAAAGGTACAAAAATTCACATGTCGCTGTGCTGAAACACAGGTGACCTTGACCTTTGACCTTATGACCTTGGGCAAGGTCAAGGTGAAAGTTGACATTTTACCTATTACAAGTTATTGCCTATCTTTTACCGTTTCAAGGGAATAGCGATGGCGAGACAATGTCAAAATTTCAAACGTGACCTTGACCTTTGACCTTGTGTCCATTTTCAAGGTCAAGGTCAATGATGACCAATGATATAAGGTTTCATGTATATGTCTGTTATAGTTACTGAGATATAGTGATCTAATGTAACTCACAATGCATATTATTGGTCTAAGGGGAGACAACTCTTATAAAATGTCAAATAAAAAAAGTGACGATTCAAGATCTTAATATGATACACATTTTGGTAAAGGTTTCAGTTCTCTATCTATTATAGTAAAGGAGAAGATCTGCACACAACCAAGGGTCAAAAATTAGAACATGACCTTGACCTTTGACCTTGTGACCTTTTTCAAGGTCAAGGTCAATGATGACCAACTGTGAAATATCTAGTCTATATCACCTCTGGTTCATGAGTTACAATGGTACAAATTTTACTTCCAATAAATAAGGGGAAATAACTCCTACAAGGAGTCGTCAAAATACTTTGCGCGAAATGTAACAAATTGTCGCAATCCATAGCTGACCATTTTGCAACAACTTTTATTGCGAAATCTTTTACGGTTTCATAGTTTATCTGCACACAAGCTTTTCTGTAACAGGGGAGATAACTCCGTAAAGAACAAGTGTTCGGTGTGACAGGGTCAACTGCGAAAGCGTAATGTCTTATACATCCATAGTACAAAATGTCTTTACGACATGTCGCGAAACAAAATTTATAATGGGAAAAGAAAACTTGGCGGAAAAAAATAAGAATAATAATAATAATAAATATAGGTTCAATCGTTCTAAAGAACGATTAATAGGCTTTCCACTTCAAAAGAAGACCTTAAATAAATGACCTTGAAACCAAAAAGCTAAGAAACATACGTAATTTGTCTATAGCAATTAATAAGAATAAAAATTATTAAAAAACTATTAAGATATCTTTAAAAATAAGAAAGGTCAAATAGGACGTGAGAAAACTTGAATGACCTTGACAACTGATCTTTTAATCTACGTAAATATTACTTATAGGCAATAGCATTAAAAGAATAAGCCATTCAAAATACATAGTACCATGAAAAACATTATAAAGGTCTTTGACCTTGACTTTTACAGCATGACCTTGACCATGCTGAAGGTCAACAGTGATCAACATTGAAGATTTTATGCCAATATCTCTTAAAGTCATTAAGATATGACTACTTATAATATATACAAAAAATTAGAAAATGACCTTGACCTTTGACCTTGTATTTGTTTTCAAGGTCAAGGGTCCTAATGATCCATAGTGAAGACCCCATGCCTCTACTATCAATAGTTGATAAGTAATTAATGAAAAACTAATTATCAATGGTTGTAATGGGGGATAACTCCTATAAGATGAAGCCGGATCCTTTCCCTTTAAATAGAAAAAAGTTGCGCCTTTATGAGACCAACATTTTATTCATTATAACTTATAGCCTATCTTTTACCGTTTCAAAGTAATAGCGATGACAAGACAATGCCAAAATTTCAAACGTGACCTTGACCTTTGACCTTGTGTCCATTTTCAAGGTCAAGGTCAATGATGACCAATGATATAAGGTTTCATATATATATCTGTTATAGTTACTGAGATATAGTGATATAATGCAATTCACAATACATTTTATTGGTCTAAGGGAGATAACTCTTATAAAAATGTCAAATAAAAAAAGTGACGATTCAAGATCTCAATATGATACACATTTTGGTAAAGGTTTCAGTTCTCTATCTATTATAGTAAAGGAGGAGATCTGCACACAACCAAGGGTCAAAAATTAGAACATGACCTTGACCTTTGACCTTGTGACCTTTTTCAAGGTCAAGGTCAATGATGACCAACTGTGAAATATCTAGTCTTTATCACATCTGGTTCATGAGTTACAATGGTACAAAATGTACTTTCAATAAATAAGGGGAAATAACTCCTACAAGGAGTCGTCAAAATATATTGCGCGATATGTAACAAATTGTCGCAATCCTTAGGTGACCATTTTGCAACAACTTTCATTGCGAAATCTTTTACGGTTTCATAGTTTATCTGCACACAAGCTTTTCTGTAACAGGGGAGATAACTCCGTAAAGAACAAGTGTTCGGTGTGACAGGGTCAACTGCGAAAGCGTAATGTCTAATACATCCATAGTACGAAATGTCTTTACGACATGTCGCGAAACAAAATTTATAATGGGAAAAAAAAGTTGGCGGAAAAACAATAAGAATAATAATAATAAATATAGGTTCAATCGTTCTAAAGAACGATTAATAGGCTTTCCACTTCAAAAGAAGACCTTAAATAAATGACCTTGAAAGCAAAAAGCTAAGAAACATACGTAATTTGTCTATAGCAATTAATAAGAACAAAAATTATTAAAAAACTATTTAGATATCTTTAAAAATAAGAAAGGTCATTAAATAGGACGTAAGAAAACTTGAATGACCTTGACAACTCATCTTTTAATCTACGTAAATATTACTTATAGGCAATAGCATTAAAGGAATAAGCCATTCAAAATACATAGTACCATGAAAAACATTTATAAAGGACTTTGACCTTGACTTTTACAGCATGACCTTGACCATGCTGAAGGTCAACAGTGATCAACATTGAAGATTTTATGCCAATATCTCTTAAAGTCATTAAGATATGACTACTTATAATATATACAAAAAATTAGAAAATGACCTTGACCTTTGACCTTGTATTTGTTTTCAAGGTCAAGGGTCCTAATGATCCATAGTGAAGACCCCATGCCTCTACTATCAATAGTTGATAAGTAATTAATGAAAAACTAATTATCAATGGTTGTAATGGGGGATAACTCCTATAAGATGAAGCCGGATCCTTTCCCTTTAAATAGAAAAAAGTTGCGCCTTTATGAGACCAATATTTTATCCATTATAACTTATAGCCTATCTTTTACCGTTTCAAAGTAATAGCGATGACAAGACAATGCCAAAATTTCAAACGTGACCTTGACCTTTGACCTTGTGTCCATTTTCAAGGTCAAGGTCAATGATGACCAATGATATAAGGTTTCATATATATATCTGTTATAGTTACTGAGATATAGTGATATAATGCAATTCACAATACATTTTATTGGTCTAGGGGAGATAACTCTTATAAAAATGTCAAATAAAAAAAGTGACGATTCAAGATCTCAATATGATACACATTTTGGTAAAGGTTTCAGTTCTCTATCTATTATAGTAAAGGAGGAGATCTGCACACAACCAAGGGTCAAAAATTAGAACATGACCTTGACCTTTGACCTTGTGACCTTTTTCAAGGTCAAGGTCAATGATGACCAACTGTGAAATATCTAGTCTATATCACCTCTGGTTCATGAGTTACAATGGTACAAATTGTACTTCCAATAAATAAGGGGAAATAACTCCTACAAGGAGTCGTCAAAATACTTTGCGCGATATGTAACAAATTGTCGCAATCCATAGCTGACCATTTTGCAACAACTTTTATTGCGAAATCTTTTACGGTTTCATAGTTTATCTGCACACAAGCTTTTCTGTAACAGGGGAGATAACTCCGTAAAGAACAAGTGTTCGGTGAGCCAGGGTTAACTGCGAAAGCGTAATGTCTCATACATCCATAGTACAAAATGTCTTTACGACATGTCGCGAAACAAAATTTATAATGGGAAAAGAAAACTTGGCGGAAAAAAAAGAATAATAATAATAATAAACAGACAAATAACAGGAAGGCTTTCCACTCGGAAAGTGGAAAGCCTTAATAATAAGAAACAGAAGAATAACAGTAAGGCTTCCCACTCGGAAGTGGAAAGCCTTAATAATATAGGTTCATTTGTGACTTCGCCACAAATAATCATGGCTTACCACTTCCATCGACATTTTTTACACCGCGGCGTAAAAAAATTTCAGTTTTTTTTTTTTTTTTCTATATAAAAAACCATAACTGCATAAAATATACGTGAAACGTAGCAAAAAACCATGCAAAAATGACTTGTCACATCCTAGGCTCGAACCGACGATGTCAGTATTGCCAGCTCATCGTTGTTACCACTGGACCACGGAAGCCTATATACAGAAAGTCAAATTTTGACGTATATATACCTTCTATGTGTTTTCTACATTTAAAATACAAAGATATTTTGTAATGTTTTCGTGTATTTACAAATGAAATAAATAAGAAAGACAGAAAATTCTATGATTTTTATTTATGAAATACAAATAGAACACATTGATTTGACTGGTCGAGACGTCTGATGTCACGTGACAATGCTATATATTATCGTGGACTTATAAAAAAAAAAAAAAAAAAATAGAAAACAGGCGTCATACGTACTGTATACATATGATCGCCGTCAACAATGATGCAATTTTGACAGTTTAATGTTACTTTCAATTCATTGTAAAAGGAAAAACGGATTTTTCTTCGGTGAAATACAGCAATCGTACGTACCAAACGACACTCGATCGCGCGCACTTTATTGTCATTTCAAAATAAATGCAAGTAGAAAAAATGTTTGTTTCAGCTAGAACAACTCACGAAGACACAATTCAGATGTATATTTCAAGGATTAATCAATGCACAAAAATTCAAGCGATGAAATCTAAGGGGTCCCGATGGGGTCTCGACATTTGATTTTTTCTGCCGATTTTGGAGTTTGTTGACATTTATGCACATCCGAGATACATGGTTGGGGTAAAATCGACATTCTAAATCGATTGGCACCATTTTCGAAAAGCTAGGACTTATGGTTTTTCTGAAAATTGCGATTTTTGCATAAAAAACCTATCTTCAACTTTCATGACCTGGACATTTTTTTATCGTTCGTCAGAACGATTTTTACTGTAGCGACAATTTAGGGACATCAATCCCCGAACGATTTGGCGTCCATTTTGTTTCACCATTCTCTGTGGTCTAGGATGAAATCTGCACACTACATTCTTATGGGGTCCCCTTAGAAACACCCCCCCCCCTTTATTTTTGCAGGCTGGCGGAATACTCTAAAATTCCCCATGTTTTTTCCCATGCCTGGCACCAAATTGTATTGCGACATGTAGCAAGCTAAAAAAACAAAGCGAATCCAAAGGTACAAAAATTCACATGTCGCTGTACTGAAACCCAGGTGACCTTGACCTTTGACCTTGTGACCTTGGGCAAGGTCAAGGTGAAAGTTGACATTTTACCTATTACAAGTTATTGCCTATCTGTTACCGTCTCAAGGGAATAGCGATGGCGAGACAATGTCAAAATTTCAAACGTGACCTTGACCTTTGACCTTGTGTCCATTTTCAAGGTCAAGGTCAATGATGACCAATGATATAAGGTTTCATGTATATATCTGTTATAGTTACTGAGATATAGTGATCTAATGTAACTCACAATGCATATTATTGGTCTAAGGGGAGACAACTCTTATAAAATGTCAAATAAAAAAAGTGACGATTCAAGATCTTAATATGATACACATTTTGGTAAAGGTTTCAGTTCTCTATCTATTATAGTAAAGGAGGAGATCTGCACACAACAAAGGGTCAAAAATTAGAACATGACCTTGACCTTTGACCTTGTGACCTTTTTCAAGGTCAAGGTCAATGATGACCAACTGTGAAATATCTAGTCTTTATCACCTCTGGTTCATGAGTTACTCTGGTCAAAAATTTACTTGCAATAAATAAGGGGAAATAACTCCTATAAGAAGGTGAAAAATTCTTTAATGCGATATGTTATAAAGTGTCGCAATCCTTCGCTGAACATTTTGGAACAACTTTTATTGCGATATCTTTTACAGTTTCAAAGTTAATCTGCACACAAGCTTTTTTATGACAGGGGAAACAACTCCGTAAAGAAAAAGTGTTCGGTGTAGCAGGGTCAACTGCGAAAGCGTAATGTCTCATAAACCCATAGTACAAAAGGTCTTTTCGACATGTCGCGAAACAAAATTTATAATGGGAAAAGAAAAGTTGGCGGAAAAAAATAAGAATAATAATAATAATAAGAAACAGAAGAATAATAGAAAGGCTTCCCACTCGGAAGTGGAAAGCCTTAATAATAATAAGAAACAGACTAATAACAATAAGTCTTTCCACTGGAAAGTGGAAAGCCTTAATAATAATAAGAAACAGAAGAATAACAGTAAGGCTTCCCACTCGGAAGTGGAAAGCCTTAATAAGAAACAGAAGAATAATAGAAAGGCTTCCCACTCGGAAGTGGAAAGCCTTAATAATATAGGTTCATTTGTGACTTCGCCACAAATAATCATGGCTTACCACTTCCATCGACATTTTTTACACCGCGGCGTAAAAAAATTTCAGTTTTTTTTTGGTTTTTTCTATATAAAAAACCATAACTGCATAAAATATACGTGAAACGTAGCAGAAAACCATGCAAAAATCATATGTCACATCCTAGGCTCGAACCGACGATATCAGTCTTGCCAGCCCTCGTTGATACCACTGGACCACGGAAGACGATATGCAGAAAGTCAAATTTTGACGTATATATACCTTCAATGTGTTTTCTACATTTAAAATACAAAGACATTTTTTTAATGTTTTCGTGTATTTACCAATGAAATAAATAAGAAAGACAGAAAATGCTTTGATTTTTATTTATAAAATACAAATAAAACGCATTGATTTGACTGGTGGAAACGACTGAAGTCACGTGACAATTTTATATATTATCACGAAGTTGTTTTTTTTTTTTTTTTTTGTTGAAAAGGTGACTTTTCAGGAGGTCAACAGTGATGCTATTTTGACAGTTTAATTCACAGGAATGTTACTTTCAATTCATTGTAATAGGGAAACCGTTTCTTTGCTCGGTAAAATACTGCAGTCGTGCATACCGGACGACACTCGATGGCATTTCAAAATAAATGCTCAAGTAGAAAAAATGTTTGTTTCAGCTAGAACAACTCATGAAGACATAATTCAGATGTATATTTTAAGGATTTATCAATGCACAAACATTCAACCGCTGAAATTTAGGGGGTACCGATGGGTCCTCGACATTTGATTTTTTCTGGCGATTTTCGATTTTGTTGACATTTATGCACATCCGAGATACTTGGTTGGGGTAAAATCGACATTCTAAATCGATTGGCGCCATTTTCGAAAGGCTAGGATTTATGGTTTTTCTGAAAATCGCGATTTTTTCATGAAAAACCTATCTTCAACTTTCATGACCTGGAAATTGTTTTATCGTTCGTCAGAATGATTTCTACTGTAGCGACAAGTCAAGGACATCGATCCACAAACTATTTGGCGTCCATTTTGTTTCACCATTCTCTGTGGTCTAGGATGAAATCTGCACACTACATTCTTATGGGGTCCCCTTAGAAACACCCCCCCCCCTTTATTTTTGCAGGCTGGCGGAATACTCTAAAATTCCCCATGTTTTTCCCATGCCTGGCACCAAATTGTATTGCGACATGTAGCAAGCTAAAAAAACAAAGCGAATCCAAAGGTACAAAAATTCACATGTCGCTGTACTGAAACCCAGGTGACCTTGACCTTTGACCTTGTGACCTTGGGCAAGGTCAAGGTGAAAGTTGACATTTTACCTATTACAAGTTATTGCCTATCTGTTACCGTCTCAAGGGAATAGCGATGGCGAGACAATGTCAAAATTTCAAACGTGACCTTGACCTTTGACCTTGTGTCCATTTTCAAGGTCAAGGTCAATGATGACCAATGATATAAGGTTTCATGTATATATCTGTTATAGTTACTGAGATATAGTGATCTAATGTAACTCACAATGCATATTATTGGTCTAAGGGGAGACAACTCTTATAAAATGTCAAATAAAAAAAGTGACGATTCAAGATCTTAATATGATACACATTTTGGTAAAGGTTTCAGTTCTCTATCTATTATAGTAAAGGAGGAGATCTGCACACAACAAAGGGTCAAAAATTAGAACATGACCTTGACCTTTGACCTTGTGACCTTTTTCAAGGTCAAGGTCAATGATGACCAACTGTGAAATATCTAGTCTTTATCACCTCTGGTTCATGAGTTACTCTGGTCAAAAATTTACTTGCAATAAATAAGGGGAAATAACTCCTATAAGAAGGTGAAAAATTCTTTAATGCGATATGTTATAAAGTGTCGCAATCCTTCGCTGAACATTTTGGAACAACTTTTATTGCGATATCTTTTACAGTTTCAAAGTTAATCTGCACACAAGCTTTTTTATGACAGGGGAAACAACTCCGTAAAGAAAAAGTGTTCGGTGTAGCAGGGTCAACTGCGAAAGCGTAATGTCTCATAAACCCATAGTACAAAAGGTCTTTTCGACATGTCGCGAAACAAAATTTATAATGGGAAAAGAAAAGTTGGCGGAAAAAAATAAGAATAATAATAATAATAAGAAACAGAAGAATAATAGAAAGGCTTCCCACTCGGAAGTGGAAAGCCTTAATAATAATAAGAAACAGACTAATAACAATAAGTCTTTCCACTGGAAAGTGGAAAGCCTTAATAATAATAAGAAACAGAAGAATAACAGTAAGGCTTCCCACTCGGAAGTGGAAAGCCTTAATAAGAAACAGAAGAATAATAGAAAGGCTTCCCACTCGGAAGTGGAAAGCCTTAATAATATAGGTTCATTTGTGACTTCGCCACAAATAATCATGGCTTACCACTTCCATCGACATTTTTTACACCGCGGCGTAAAAAAATTTCAGTTTTTTTTTGGTTTTTTCTATATAAAAAACCATAACTGCATAAAATATACGTGAAACGTAGCAGAAAACCATGCAAAAATCATATGTCACATCCTAGGCTCGAACCGACGATATCAGTCTTGCCAGCCCTCGTTGATACCACTGGACCACGGAAGACGATATGCAGAAAGTCAAATTTTGACGTATATATACCTTCAATGTGTTTTCTACATTTAAAATACAAAGACATTTTTTTAATGTTTTCGTGTATTTACCAATGAAATAAATAAGAAAGACAGAAAATGCTTTGATTTTTATTTATAAAATACAAATAAAACGCATTGATTTGACTGGTGGAAACGACTGAAGTCACGTGACAATTTTATATATTATCACGAAGTTGTTTTTTTTTTTTTTTTTTGTTGAAAAGGTGACTTTTCAGGAGGTCAACAGTGATGCTATTTTGACAGTTTAATTCACAGGAATGTTACTTTCAATTCATTGTAATAGGGAAACCGTTTCTTTGCTCGGTAAAATACTGCAGTCGTGCATACCGGACGACACTCGATGGCATTTCAAAATAAATGCTCAAGTAGAAAAAATGTTTGTTTCAGCTAGAACAACTCATGAAGACATAATTCAGATGTATATTTTAAGGATTTATCAATGCACAAACATTCAACCGCTGAAATTTAGGGGGTACCGATGGGTCCTCGACATTTGATTTTTTCTGGCGATTTTCGATTTTGTTGACATTTATGCACATCCGAGATACTTGGTTGGGGTAAAATCGACATTCTAAATCGATTGGCGCCATTTTCGAAAGGCTAGGATTTATGGTTTTTCTGAAAATCGCGATTTTTTCATGAAAAACCTATCTTCAACTTTCATGACCTGGAAATTGTTTTATCGTTCGTCAGAATGATTTCTACTGTAGCGACAAGTCAAGGACATCGATCCACAAACTATTCGGCGTCCATTTTGTTTCACCATTCTCTGTGGTCTAGGATGAAATCTGCACACTACATTCTTATGGGGTCCCTTAGAAACACCCCCCCCCCTTTATTTTTGCAGGCTGGCGGAATACCCTAAAATTCCCCATGTTTTTGCCCATGCCTGGCACCAAATTGTATTGCGACATGTAGCAAGCTAAAAAAACAAAGCGAATCCAAAGGTACAAAAATTCACATGTCGCTGTACTGAAACCCAGGTGACCTTGACCTTTGACCTTGTGACCTTGGGCAAGGTCAAGGTGAAAGTTGACATTTTACCTATTACAAGTTATTGCCTATCTTTTACCGTCTCAAGGGAATAGCGATGGCGAGACAATGTCAAAATTTCAAACGTGACCTTGACCTTTGACCTTGTGTCCATTTTCAAGGTCAAGGTCAATGATGACCAATGATATAAGGTTTCATGTATATATCTGTTATAGTTACTGAGATATAGTGATCTAATGTAACTCACAAGGCATATTATTGGTCTAAGGGGAGACAACTCTTATAAAATGTCAAATAAAAAAAGTGACGATTCAAGATCTTAATATGATACACATTTTGGTAAAGGTTTCAGTTCTCTATCTATTATAGTAAAGGAGGAGATCTGCACACAACAAAGGGTCAAAAATTAGAACATGACCTTGACCTTTGACCTTGTGACCTTTTTCAAGGTCAAGGTCAATGATGACCAACTGTGAAATATCTAGCCTTTATCACCTCTGGTTCATGAGTTACTCTGGTCAAAAATTTACTTGCAATAAATAAGGGGAAATAACTCCTATAAGAAGGTGAAAAATTCTTTAATGCGATATGTTATAAAGTGTCGCAATCCTTCGCTGAACATTTTGGAACAACTTTTATTGCGATATCTTTTACAGTTTCAAAGTTAATCTGCACACAAGCTTTTTTATGACAGGGGAAACAACTCCGTAAAGAAAAAGTGTTCGGTGTAGCAGGGTCAACTGCGAAAGCGTAATGTCTCATAAACCCATAGTACAAAAGGTCTTTTCGACATGTCGCGAAACAAAATTTATAATGGGAAAAGAAAAGTTGGCGGAAAAAAATAAGAATAATAATAATAATAAGAAACAGAAGAATAATAGAAAGGCTTCCCACTCGGAAGTGGAAAGCCTTAATAATAAGAAACAGAAGAATAACAAGAAGGCTTTCCACTCGGAAAGTGGAAAGCCTTAATAATAATAAATATAGGTTCAATCGTTCTAAAGAACGATTAATAGGCTTTCCACTTCAAAAGAAGACCTTAAATAAATGACCTTGAAACCAAAAAGCTAAGAAACATACGTAATTTGTCTATAGCAATTAAAAAGAACAAAAATTATTAAAAAACTATTTAGATATCTTTAGAAATAAGGAAGGTCATTAAATAGGACGTAAGAAAACTTGAATGACCTTGACAACTGATCTTTTAATCTACGTAAATATTACTTATAGGCAATAGCATTAAAAGAAGAAGCCATTCAAAATACATAGTACCATGAAAAACATTTATAAAGGACTTTGACCTTGACTTTTACAGCATGACCTTGACCATGCTGAAGGTCAACAGTGATCAACATTGAAGATTTTATGCCAATATCTCTTAAAGTCATTAAGATATGACTACTTATAATATATACAAAAAATTAGAAAATGACCTTGACCTTTGACCTTGTATTTGTTTTCAAGGTCAAGGGTCCTAATGATCCATAGTGAAGACCCCATGCCTCTATTATCAATAGTTGATAAGTAATTAATGAAAAACTAATTATCAATGGTTGTAATGGGGGATAACTCCTATAAGATGAAGCCGGATCCTTTCCCTCTAAATAGAAAAAAGTTGCGCCTTTATGAGACCAACATTTTATCCATTATAACTTATAGCCTATCTTTTACCGTTTCAAAGTAATAGCGATGACAAGACAATGCCAAAATTTCAAACGTGACCTTGACCTTTGAACTTGTGTCCATTTTCAAGGTCAAGGTCAATGATGACCAATGATATAAGGTTTCATATATATATCTGTTATAGTTACTGAGATATAGTGATATAATGCAATTCACAATACATTTTATTGGTCTAGGGGAGATAACTCTTATAAAAATGTCAAATAAAAAAAGTGACGATTCAAGATCTCAATATGATACACATTTTGGTAAAGGTTTCAGTTCTCTATCTATTATAGTAAAGGAGGAGATCTGCACACAACCAAGGGTCAAAAATTAGAACATGACCTTGACCTTTGACCTTGTGACCTTTTTCAAGGTCAAGGTCAATGATGACCAACTGTGAAATATCTAGTCTATATCACCTCTGGTTCATGAGTTACAATGGTACAAATTTTACTTCCAATAAATAAGGGGAAATAACTCCTACAAGGAGTCGTCAAAATACTTTGCGCGATATGTAACAAATTGTCGCAATCCATAGCTGACCATTTTGCAAAAAGTTTTATTGCGAAATCTTCTACGGTTTCATAGTTTATCTGCACACAAGCTTTTCTGTAACAGGGGAGATAACTCCGTAAAGAACAAGTGTTCGGTGTGACAGGGTCAACTGCGAAAGCGTAATGTCTTATACATCCATAGTACAAAATGTCTTTACGACATGTCGCGAAACAAAATTTATAATGGGAAAAAAAAGTTGGCGGAAAAACAATAAGAATAATAATAATAATAATAATAATAATAATAAGAAACAGACTAATAACAATAAGTCTTTCCACTGGAAAGTGGAAAGCCTTAATAATAAGAAACAGACAAAATGCAATAAGTCTTTCCACTGGAAAGTGGAAAGCCTTAATAATAATAATAAGAAACAGACAAAATGCAATAAGTCTTTCCACTGGAAAGTGGAAAGCCTTAATTATATCATCAGTCATGTTAACACGTTCATGTTCTTCAAAGTGAATATATATTATTTCACTTTATCAATTAGGCTTGTTTAGTCCTATTAGATACCTGAAAAAAGACAAACACAGAAAGTGTAGGGAAAGGATAATTTAGCATTTCGCTGAAAAATGAGAGAATGTTCATCTAATAGATATTTATTTGCTGGCATCAATTGTACATAACAATAGATATTTTCGGGAAACAATTGTACATGTAAATGATACAATATTGCCTTAAAGAGTGCCAGGATGAATATATAGATATTAAAAACTATAATAAACTACTTCTAAGGGAGTTTACATGTTACCGATGCTAAGATAAATATATCGATTTAATAAAGTTATATTGATTAATTTTATAATGTTTGTAAGTTTCAGTTCAGTGCGCAGCAAAATATATATTCATGATGGGAAAATTTATTACAAACTTGGTGTCATTTTTTTAAAGAAGACATTTGTAGCGTGATGAAAGAATATTTCTAGAAACAAATAAAAGTGAAAAATCGTTAGTCCTTAAAGAGAAAGTCACTCTATCAATTTCAAGTTAAAACATGTTTGATCTCTACACAAACATGAGGAAACGCTGTGAATAACGAGTACTTACCTCTTTTTACTTAGTGGTTATCACATCTAAAAAACAAGATAAATTAGTAGATACAGAAAGAACAAAATACAAGTAAGTAACTACCGAGCCACTGCAAACATTAGACTCAACAAACATTCATAGAATACAGGAAATATGCATCACGGACCAATCTGAACAAATAGGCGAGATCAGGTGTTCCTAAAGACTAAGTTTATCTGTGCATAGGTTTATAGTGACTAATGACAGGACAAAGTATGTACGGTGAGGACGGTACGACAGTTGATAAACTTATATGAAAACGTTACAATATTATAATCCCTCTTAATTTATTAGCGATTTAAAATTAAGGTTAATGTAGTCACAACAATTACTTTATTTTAATAAAAAAAATTAGAGGAAATAAAAGCTAGTATACATCCATAGTATATAATAAAAAAATTTATAAGGTTTTTTATATTCATTAATAAGGAATGGATCAAAGATAAGAGAATCCACTTTTATTTTTAGTTTTCTATGTTGGTTAATTTAAAAAAATATCACATTCTATATTCGAATAGTTATTTGATTGGCAATGCTTACCTTCCAGGGCACCTGGTTTCACTTCTGGTTTTATAAGAGTTTTTGTTTTCTCCTATCTATAGTTTAAGTTGTCTACTTAAATGCTTCAAGGTCATAATACAAACAAAATACGAATAAATACAGGAAATTTGCAAATTTTCATTGTTTCGATAAGTTAATCTAGCAATTTACTACCAATCATCATATTATAATTGATCAACAGTCCAGCGTTAATCCAATTTAGCTAGACTATCTGGACACACAAACACAAGACTTCACAATAATAGGTAGCTGAAATATCCTGACAAACGGACGCACAACTCTCCGTAAATGGACAAAAATATTTTAAACCAAGAAATATTGACTAACTGGTATATTGAATAAAGTCCAGCGAGAAGCATTTCAACGAAATTCAGGACGCGAACAACTTAATAATAATAAATTAATAGGTAAAATGGGACAGGCTTAAATAAACGCAAGTTTCACTTGCACTGGCAAATTATGGAGTATTTAGCCTTCTGTAGCAGCCACGATGCGAGTAATTTTATTGAAATCTACAAAAAGGGTCGAATAGTGTTATAAGTGTGACACTCTCTAAACACGCAACGCACTATCCATAATAGATAAATGCAATTTGGAAATAAATTCTCTGGTTTAAAATCAGACAACATTTATGCTATAAATTGGTGGACCATTTAACTTACTTTCTTTTGCTGTTAATTGGTCTGTTAATGTTAATGAATTGGCTAAATCTATAAATTCTTTTCCAGTCATGTCAGTGATGTTGGTGCAATTATGAAGGATTTCGTTCGATACCTGAATATATACCATAAATTTTTTTAAAGTATTATTAATAATTATGCTTGAAAATCGTAGTTTTAATTCTTATGTGTTGGCCGTTGCATTAATGTTATCGATGACGTGTTTGCGTCTTCAAATTGTATATGAACAAGATGGATACTATTAAACAAATAAAGATAAATGTAGAGATGGCCTGACGGTGTTAAATATACAACATTAACTCTGAAATTATACAACAAAAGAAATAGAAAAAATGACTAAGTATCATATAAACACTGTCAAAAACCTGCAAAAAAACTAAACATAAAAATGTGGAAATTGTCCCGTTTGTGTTAATGTGAGCAGCGCGTCAACAGATGGCGAGTGAGGGTTTCCCTATTGTTGGGTGGTTAGGTTATAATACGAAGTACCTGGCCAAGGAAGGACTCATTATGTCACTCGTTCGTGGAAATCGAAAATGAGTAGCTTTATGTTGCATCTAAACAAAATTCTGTATCTTACCCTTTCTATATGTATATGTTGAGTGATTTATCCTGGTAGGGGTATGGTGTTTTACCTTTTTGTACGGTGTATAACGTGGGTGGTGTATCCTGGTAGGGGTATGGTGTTTTACCTTTTTGTACGGTGTATAAGGTGGGTGGTGTATCCTGGTAGGGGTATGGTGTTTTACCTTTTTGTATGGTGTATAACGTGGGTGGTGTATCCTGGTAGGGGTATGGCGTTTTACCTTTTTGTACGGTGTATAACGTGGGTGGTGTATCCTGGTAGGGTATGGTGTTTTACCTTTTTGTACGGTGTATAACGTGGGTGGTGTATCTTGGTAGGGGTATGGTGTTTTACCTTTTTGTACGGTGTATAACGTGGGTGGTGTATCTTGGTAGGGGTATGGTGTTTTACCTTTTTGTACGGTGTATAACGTGGGTGGTGTATCCTGGTAGGGGTATGGTGTTTTACCTTTTTGTACGGTGTATAAGGTGGGTGGTGTATCCTGGTAGGGGTATGGTGTTTTACCTTTTTGTATGGTGTATAACGTGGGTGGTGTATCCTGGTAGGGGTATGGCGTTTTACCTTTTTGTACGGTGTATAACGTGGGTGGTGTATCTTGGTAGGGGTATGGTGTTTTACCTTTTTGTACGGTGTATAACGTGGGTGGTGTATCCTGGTAGGGTGTGGCGTTTTACCTTTTCTAATGGTTTATTTGATAAGCGATGATGAGTCGTACTTGGATTTTACCCTTTCCCTTTCTAACGGTGTATATGATGGGCGATGATGTATCGTGTTTGGATCTTACCCTTTCTAATGGTGTATATGATGGGCGATTGTCGTATTTGGGTTCTTACCCTTTCTTATGGTGTATATGATGGGCGATGATGTGTTGTATTTGATTCTACCCTTTCTAATGGTTATATATGATGGGCGATTGTCGTATTTTGGTCTTTCCCTTTCTAATGGTGTATATGATGTGGATGATGTGTCGTATTTTGGGTCTTACCCTTTCTAATGGTGTATACGATGGGTGATGATGCATTTTAGTCGGATTGTTGTCAGCTCTATTGTAGGCAATTGGAAAACCAATTCTTCTCTTATCACTCTGGTTGACTTCACTCATGTGTAAAGTATTACAGTGGAAGAAAACGGCATCTCCTAAGCATATATTAAAGACTATCTGGGTATAAAACTTCTAATTCCTTATAAATGAATAAAGTAAAATGTTGTAAATTGTGTATTGAACCATGGCTATAATAATAAAATATAAAAACTTAATCTGGATAAAGGAGAATAAGTAAGGAGTATCTGTTGTTAAGGTGACCTTTCCATTGTGATGTGTTTGAGAGTATGTTATGACTTATTGATAGGTTATATTGATAAATATTTTGTTTTGTTTTCTTTCGTGTTGATCTTTTTAATATGTGCATATGATGGTTAAAAATGCACGCTTCCGGTGGCATTGACATTATTGTGTCCCTTGATCTCTGTCATATCTTGATTTATAGCGTATGCATCAAAATGTTGCTAAAGCCTGAGAATAATACCCGTTAGTTGAGACAATCAAAGATGTAACGACGAAACACCAATCTTTGTCTAACAAACTAAGCAAGAGCAACACAAACCCCACAAAACCAAACGCGTGAGCTTAGGTTTGTAAGGTGCTCCAGCAGTTCCTGCTATACGTCGTGTTAGTCCAGGTACAGAGGCCAGGTATTGGGGTAATTACACTTGTTCTTTTCATGAAAGCAGCTGAAATATTATAGCACTGGCACACTGACCTGGTTTATTATAGCACTGGCACACTGACCTGGTTTATTATAGCACTGGCACACTGACCTGGTTTATCATAGCACTGGCACACTGACCTGGTTTCATTTCTACAACATCTATTGTTAGTTTCTTTTTAAGCCATTCCAGTCTTTCGTTTGACGGTGAAAACTGTCCGTCGACTTTTCTGTGTTCAAGCCTGCCACAATTGTTGGATCCCCTAAGAAACTGCAAAAGGTACTCACATATGTATACAACATTTCGGTGCGAAGGAAAATGTATGTGACTGGGTTAAAAAATAATCTTGGTCAAATCTAGACTAAAATGTCACAAATCGTCTTGGGTCGTCTTGGGAGGTCTATAACGAAATGTCATAAATTATCTTGGACCAAGAATGATCAACATTTCATAAATCACAGCACATCTCGGCCAAAGGGAATGGAAATATAAAGACAGAAAATTACTGCACATCGAGACCAGTGAAGATGAATAGATGACATAAACCTTAAATATTAATCCTGAATTTTAATGCGTTAACGGAATAATTACGTTATTCAACAGATATTTAAAGTGCATTAGTTTAGAATTTTATATCATGGGAGCATAACCCATACGAAAATTACTTATAAATATTTATACACATGTAGTTGTTTTAAACTAAATAATAATAATAACAGTTTTGGGGGTTCTTACTTAGTCAACATATCTTAATATCAAATTCATCTTAAGAAGACTGCTTTATTTGTTACCTGTAAGCACCCATTTTCGACAGTACACTCGTCAATAGCAATAAATATTGTCCCCATGTCTGGAAAGAGTATACCATAATCATACCAATATCTAAAAAATGTTCATCGGAATTTGGTTGATTGGTTCTATGGTAAGTTAAGAACTGCAATAATATTTATTAATCCCTACACAATGTAAATATATTAATTGTTATTATTTTTACTGAAATGTCTGACCTAATTTAAATGTATTTTTAACATTAACCACTTGCAAATAATGCAATCACAGCGAAAATTGAAATATAAAATGTCCGATCGGCAATATAGATTATTATTTTTTATTTATTGATTGATTTAATACATACATCAGTAAAATGTGAAGAACCTATGCAGATGAACTAGAGAAATATGGATGGAAAAGATAATTGCATTCATTGCAACATCTAAGCTGAGCCTACAAAGGGGTATTTTATGGGAAAGGACCTTGGCACTCATCCACTGTGGTCCGCGATTAGGCTTTCTGGTTATATCCTAATAACGCTTGGTAACGTTATGTTCATTTTTGATTTAAAATATTTTCCTTTTAGTATCTCTCCATATTAATAAGATGCTAACATTATGGGGTTTGTATTATTACTAACTTTAACTTACCTCCCAAAATATATAAAAAGATATATAAATTTGATAGTTATCGTACTCATTTTTCATAAGTTGAAACAATGTTTTTAAATTGGGAAAATTTCATTACCGTTTTAAAAAGATGCATGAAAAATCCAGATAAAAGTTTGTAATGCCTTGGCGTTAAATATTAGAAAATGACTTCCATTTTGTAATTAAAAAATTTAAAGCTGATCCGGTATCGCGGATATATAGTTCTAGTGTTCTTAACAGTACTTTAGGTCTTATTAACATACCCATAATCTTGGTGCCAGTGAAAACCTGCTCCATGTTTTGGCCATTTCATTGTAAATTTGGAATGATACAGGTATACTTCTCCTCCCAAGCACTACAATTACAATAATCGTAAAATTTATATGAAAAAATACCGTTCTCCGTGGCGTACACGCCGGCATTGTGTATTAGCGCTTATAGCTAGATCATTAGACTTAAAACAGGCTTTGTCTCCCTGCCGTACACTGTGGCATGGAGTATTAGCGCCTAGATCATGAGATTATATAACAGGTTCGGTACTCTAATATTTTTATTTGAAAACAAACATGCCAAGATATGAAAAAAACAATTCCAACCGATAAGCACATGACAGTACCACATTGTTACTGTCGAAACTTGAGTAAAAAAGAAATCCTCGTATTCTTGTAACGATAACATTCAATTGAAAAGTCACATATCTTGTGAGAATTAGTTATTTATTTATGGAGAGTCTATATGTGATCACATGTGTTGTGTGTGTTTCGGAGGAACTACGGGTTATCTCTCACTCTTGATTGATTTTTTTGCTTCTACTCTTGGAAGATCATACAGTCCTCCTAAAATGTACGTTAGAACCTCATACAGAAAACTAATTATAAAGATAACGAACACGAATCTAACAAAAATCTGGTGATGAATATAATTAAATGAGGTAAAAGAACCTTTTCCACAAGATCAACCACTTTTTGACACCTTGCCATCATCCCTGTGACGTCATGTCCTGCATGGTTCCATGCAATCATCGAAGACATATTCCCATTTATATCAGGAATCTGAAACCAAATAAGTCTTATTAACAATGTACTAATATAACTGTTGCACCAGTGGTCAAATTTGTTATCCGTAGCGCAACCGTTTGGAAGCTAAGGCTTCTACATTGTTTTGGCAAAAAACAACACCAACATCAACACGATAGAGATCAAGAAACCTTTACTACCAATTACATTAAGATAGTTATGGGTCTCTGGAGCTTCCTGAGGAATTGCAACCTCCCCGACCCCCTGGAACCAATAGGTGTCTAAAGCGGCACCAGACACCTCACAGAGAAAAGAGAAAAACAACGCTTCCACATCATTCAGACCCTAGCTACGCCATTGGTAATTGTGTACTTAAAAGCACACTGACAGGACATGCCAGTGGTTTCTTTCGTTCACACATTGATTTAACAACTGATAATGTATGTACGAGGGATGTTAACGATGGATGTCTTTTGATTTAAGATATAAAATTGCATTGGGAACGTCATACTAAAATATCAATTTGTAGCAACACGTATGTTTTTTTTACTTCGTAAAAAGGCTTCCTATATGCACTTGGTATTACCTTTGATGCTAACCCACGACTTGTATATTGCTAGACTATTTGGCTTTGAGAGCTATAAAGGAGACATTATGTGTCAAAACGAGCGTCTGACGAATACAATTAATAAATTATCATTGATGATACATTACAATTAAACCTGTTACAATAAAACATAAGGTGGTATGGTAAGGTTACACTCTGGAATCCTTACATCATACTTGTGCTTCAGCATCTCTTCACTATTCTCGACTGTCTCCTTTACTCGTGCTACTACTTCCGGTTCAAAAAGTTTTCTACAACAATATGAATGATGTTTTAATTTGAAATGAACAATTTTTCAAAAAGATAAATATTAAGAACAATTAATGTACAATGTAATAATGAGTGCGATTTTATGTAGTCGTTCCCACTACTTTTGGTTGCCGTTTATTTTAAGTCCTCGTTTTGATGTTGCATCCCAGTACAAAATAGTTTTTATGTTAATGCGGGTCCATTTTTATTTTAAGAAATACGAAATGAAACGTCACAGTATTAATTGGTTTCACGATCTGTTTGCCTAATATATAAGAAAAAGAGGAGCCGTTACCACTCACCACTCACAGCAAACTAGCAAACCGCAATGCCACCCAAAGTTGGTACTAAAGGAAGCCATAACCAAAGCCACGGCTGTGTGTGATTATAGTACATGTTCTTTTATGTATAATTTTAGGCCAGTTTGCCTTAAAGTAAAATGCATAATGTGTGACATTCATAATGGTGAAATATTTTTATGTCTGAATGTTAAAAACTGTTAAATTACAGGACACTTAATGATTACTTAGGTATTTACAAAATAACAGATAAGATATCATATGTTGATGCATGAGAAGAATACACAAATTACAAAACATAAACGGAGATTCCGTGAATTTTCTTTACAAATTCCTTTTCATTCAAGTTAGCTTTATAATATGATACCACACCTATAAACTACGTTACCTGACCAAGATGTAGCCATACTCATCAAATTTCGTTTTCATGTCATTGGTAACCACAAAAGAGGAACTATACTCGTATTCTATAAATATATTAAAACTAGTCTTAAAAACATAAGATACGTTAACCCAGAACAAACAATAACACTGGATAAATTTAGCTGTAAGTCCATCTGCGTTCAGGAATTCCAAGTAGCTAAAATTATGTAGCTCCTTAGAATTTTTTTTACCTAGGCGGAGCTATGAAGTTGTCCCATTACTTGTTATGGAGCAGCCCATGAGTGATTCACATCAGGGGTGCACATTATCACACCAGGGGTGCACATTATCTGACTGTTTTCCAGGTTTGCTACATATGGTCACATACACTGGAATTTAAAAAGATATCTCTTTTTTGAAAAGTTTTGCTTTCAAATTAAACATATTTTGTTAAATAAAACGGACTAGTCATAACTGAATATATTTCTCAAATTTGTTTACTTCTTGTAATGTAAGAAAATTCCGTGGTAATTCCACCTTTAAATTCATTTGACAGGATTCAAAAATTTATGAATCAAACCAAGACTATCTGACTGTCATGCATGATTGCCAAGAGTTTTGCATTGCAATTAATCAATGTAGGACACAAGTGCCAATATTAAATTATATATTTTATATCGTTTTTCCGATAACATAACAATTTGTATCGGAAATTCAAAATTTAATAAAAAAAAATGTTTTTTGATATTTTTTCAACATGTTTGCTGCATTTTGTGTGTTCCCCATTTACTCAGTCCTCGATTTCTGGAAAGATATTTTATAAACAATGTTGATCAGTCAGAAGCAATAACCCCATTTCAACAGAATGCTCGCACGTATGAAGTCTTTGAACCGATAAACTCAATTTTTTTAATGGGATATCGTTCTGACCCAACCCGACATATCATAATAACACAATTTAAAAAATACCATGGTTGTTTTGTCAGAAGAAATTCGGACAATTACAAGTATATAATTAGTTACTATATACATTTTTATAAATAGGACGGTTGCTGTGTCAGAAGAAATTAATCTTCGCTAGCCAAGTGTTACGCTTGGCTAGCGAAGATGGAAGAAATTCGGACTCGGACAATTACAAGTATATAAATTTTTATGGGTAATTTGGTTTTGTATAACCCGTCTGCTTTTTACATTTTCCGCACCGAAGACAAGGCCCATATAAGACACATACAGACTATATGTCTAAAGCCTATATAATGAATCTTAAATACTGCCATACCACCTGTAATATGCGCTCATAAATAATTTTAGTCCGAGAATCCTCTGCCGTACAACGCTTTTATTTCTTTGCTTGGGACGTCAGAAACCTCTCCATTGACAAAAAAATAAAAACAAAATGAAATTGGGGGCGATGACAATGAGCTTAAAACGGATTAAAATCATCTTGCATGGAGTTAAAGTGCTGGAGAAAAAATATCTTCAGAAGAGATTTATATATAGTTGACCCACACGAACATTTTCATAACATCGTGAGATTGTGAAATGTGCCGACTCAGACCCGTGTGGCTAAATCCACTGTTTTGTCTATGGTGATGGTGAAAGCTCTCTGACGTCCCAGCGGCAAAAACCCTTTGAACGACAGAGAATTCTCGGACTAATAAACTATCTGTTTATATTACTTTGCAAATGGATTCATATGACAGGCGTATGATGGATATTTTCGGAACGTTATCCAATCAAATACGTCAAAGGTCATTGCAGTAATATAAAGACTTATGATTTAGCGGATAATAATTTTAGTGCAAGAGTATGCTATAGTATTCCTTCCGGAACCAGATTTTAACCCTGTTAGTGTTAAAGGTTTAATTGTTTCAAATATGTATTTTTTGTTGTTTTGTTTTGTTTTGTTTTGTTTTGTTTTGTTTTTTTTTTTTTTTTTTTTGTTTTTTTTTGTGGGGGGGGGGGGGGGGGGGTTGTTCTGTTATTTTTAAATTTTTAATATATAGTAATTTACCGGCTGTTGTGACCAATATTGATACCATTACTCCCTAAGGATATCCTTCTCCCAATATTTAAAAACCAATTTTTCTCATTTATTTAATTAATACTGTTTTATTTACAACAATTCCTGTTTAATACAGAAGAAATATCGGTGTGGTTTACCCAGGGCCCGGTGTCATAAAACATCTCAAATTTGAGGATTTCCACAACTCAAATATTGACCAATCAGATTGATGGAAAATTCGAATTTGACGAAAAACTAAAAGATTTGAGGAAAATGTCAATTTAAGAAGTTTTATGAAACTAAGGCCTGAACTCAATATACCGGAACATCCAAGTAAATTATTTATATCTTATGAAACCTAAATGGAAACAATGCCTAGAAAACCTGTACAAATAAGATCATCATTGCAAAAAAAATGTTTCAGTTGCGATCATCAGCTGAATAAGTTACGATTCATCAGCGTGTTTTTATACCTCCACTCGACAGAGTCGGGAGTATATAGTGGTCCGTCTGTCCGTCCGTCGTCTGTTCGTCAGTCTGAAAGGTTTCCAGATGATAATTCAAAAAGTTTGTATCCGCTTTGATGCATTAAATATTTTTACAAAAAATATTTTTCTGGACACTAATTCAAAACGTTTGCATCGTTTTTGTGATACATGTATTATACAATTATGCCCTTTAACGAAGGTAATAACTTGGATATTACATGAAGTCGATTAAAGGCCATAACTGTATTATTATACCGAACTAAACAAACAAGAACAAATGGGATCGTGTAGTCATAATTTGCGTAACCCATTTACATTGGGCGCGCATTTGCACGTCGAACAAAAATCTTGTTATTTCCCCTTTCAAAATTTGCGCTTTGGCATGTCAAATAACTAGTTATTTTCGATTGTCTAAGTGCAAATTCCCAGACAGTTATTTTACCCACGTGCAGTTTTGAGCGAGGAAATATTTGCTCATAATATCTAGTTTATCTTAGTATTGGTTACTATACTAAAGTATAATAATATTGTATATCAATTTGGTAAGAAGACTATCGATTTTAGGGGAAATCCGTCAAATTTCAAGGTCACATTCCACGAAAAGCGTTAGAAATTTTTTACACAAAAAGATTCCGGACAATATCTCAAAAAGTGTGTATCCGATTTGAATTAAACTTGTGGATATTGTTATACATCAGTTTGGTAAGAAGGGTGCATTCCAGTTTTCCAAATCCCAAATTGCCGATTCCCAGATTGCCGATTCCCAGATTGCCGATTCCCAGTTTGCCGATTATATATTATTAAACCAATTAAGAACAATCCAAATGGTGTAAAAAGAATTGTATCGACAGCAATGTGTGTTTGTGAAAAATTAATTATATAAATTAAATAATTTAAGTGACATAAAAGGAATTATCGGCTTATTAAATTATAAAGTATCGGTTTGGCACATTCTTTGCTTTAAACAAATATGATAAGCTGAGAAAAATCAAGTTACTGAACTTTACCGACAATTATGGCAATCTTGCACAATTTTAAATTATCAGCTTGGGTCGTTATTGTTTTGAATTAATATAAAAGCTAACAATTAGTGAAATTTATATAAAAAAGAAAATTTAAAAAAGAATTGCATTTAAGTTATTGAACTTAAGCAAAATATTTTCTTTAATGGTAAAATATCAATGAATCGGCAAACTGGGAATCGGCTAATTGGACGCGGCAATCTGGGAATCGGCAATTTGGGATTCGGCAAATTAGAACTAAACCGGTAAGAAGCCTATCGATTTTTATGAAATTCAGTCAAATTGCAAGGTCGCAGTCCACAAAAAAAACGTTAGATATTTTTACTAAAAAGATGTTTTCGCAAAATAAGTCAAAAAGTTTGTATTTAATTTCAATGATATTTTTGGATAGTTTCATATTAGGATCAGAAGCCTATCGATTTTGGGGGGAAATTGATCAAATTTCAAGGTAACATTTCCCAACAAATTTTATAAATTTTCACCCCAAAAAAATTCTTTTCCGGACAATAACTCAAAAAGTATGCTTTTGATTTCGACGAATCTTTTGGCTATATAATACAAATCAGGTGGGTATGAAGCCTATTGGTGCTGGAGGAATTCCATCAATGGTCAAAGTCATCTTTCGACAAAAAAACGTTGGAAATTTTTTTTTAAAGCACTGCAAAATTTAATCGGGTGTATCAGTGATTGCTAGATCGACATTGTTTAGTTTTGTTTCGCTATTTTCCTGGTTTGAATGAAGTATTGATTAAAATGAAAACAACCAATAAAAAAATACGACATGGGCGTATATCTTGGCGACATGGGCGTATATCTTGGCGACATGGGCGTATATCTTGGCGCAACTAAGAATGGTTAGAATGACAGCAAAAATCTTTAAAATTGCGTTTTATAAACTGACCCAATATGACCTCCGCCATGTGAGATGGAGGTAACTTAAGTAACCATCATCAGGTTGATACCAGTGAAATAATCGGACTTAGAAAAATTCATCAATTGTGTTCAAAATCATCTTCTGTTGATCGTTGTATCAACAATGAACCCGTTAAAGTGGCGTTTTTTGAAGAAAAAAAACAAACAAAACCAAATATGAATATAGGTGCAGCCTTTATGCGAGCATCGCACATAAATGGTTACTTTGGAGCACCCTAACGGTGTCTTTGCATTCAATTGGCGACTTAAATGCGTTTGTAAAAACATCTGTTACTTGTACCCTTTTTATGATTAAGAGCCTATGAGCAGACTACTTTACGTATCTAATGTAAACAAGATGGCGTCCTCCAAGCGTATAGTCAGGGATAGGGGACAATGTTTTCTCTGCCGCAATTATTTCTTATTAAATCAATTTAGATTTCAAATAAAATATAATATAATTTAGTGTTTCACAAACTTGACATAAAGTCCTTCAGACTTCATTTAGTTTGTAAGTGAGTCGCCGGAGTTTACACATAGATAATTTCCTAAAACCCAGTGTTTAATCCTATAGTATCTCAGAAGTAAACAAATCGCGCGTTCTCCATCACACAAAAAATAAACAAAATACGCAAAATCTTTGCAATTTTTATTTGTATTACATATTTAGTCAATGCGCATCGAAACCTTTTTTTGATCAGGAGCGCCACCTAATCGGACTACTTGAAAAAACATTGACAACTGATGTACATGATCGAGGTCAATCACGAATGTGAAATCGTTTATACTAATTTCGCTGCCATTAAAAAAATTAAAACAAATTACAATTAGGACCATCCGTAGACCATCTTAGAACATTTATTTTCTTGTCCTCAAGTAGGATAAAAATTATGACTTGTCCTAACTTAAGTTGCGACATCTTCGGTGACACGATTTAGGACTAAGATATGTCCTAAGATGGTCATAAGACATCTTCAGAGGTACCAGGTACTTACCATTCATGGTTACGTAATATATTACATAGAAGTTATTGACGATTAAGCTGTCGGCGAAGGACGTAAAAACTCCCCCATTCTGATAACTGAAATGGTTTTATAGATTATCTCGTGTTGATTAGGAGTCACGTGACTACAATAAACCAAATATAACATGGGTACCTGCAATACAGATTTTATGTGTAAAAAATGTGTAAAAAATTTTATTATTAACAAATCAAAAA
Organism: Limnoperna fortunei; assembly: GCA_944474755.1. NCBI lineage: Eukaryota > Metazoa > Mollusca > Bivalvia > Mytilida > Modiolidae > Limnoperna > Limnoperna fortunei. The sequence continues at coordinate 8,474,495 of OX104114.1, read as the reverse complement.
TATATACAATCACATGATATAACTTGATGACTTAAAATTTTGGGTGAAAAAATCAGCATCTTTTTCCTTGATATTTATGCTCTTATAAATGTTCCCCAAATATAGAAGATTTTCAACTAATAATGTTTAAAGTTTTAAATTTTGATATTTTTAGGACCCCAACATCTAATTACATGCATATGAGTATTTTCTTAAAAATTCCCGGGTGTAATGTAAACAAATTGTTTATTGTAACCTTGACTTGTCTACTTTCTTTGATTTGCCTTAGTTAAATAGTTTTGAATAATTTGTATTTTGCAGAGGGACTTAACCAAAAGTTAATTTGCAGTATTCTCCTGCATTGCACACAGTGCAATATTCGTCTAACAAGCTTTTCAACGTCTTAGTTATTTCCTTTCAATATTTTCAAATAGACAAATCACGATACTTTACCCAAATCCGATTAATTCATCTTACATGTATGACAATTATTTAACTTTTACTTATTTGTTTAATAACATTGTGCAAAACTGAAAAGGCCGCATAGTTTCTGAGTTTTTAAGGTTTTTGAGATATGCGGAGTCGAAAATGGCTTTATTTGTGTTTTCACTATCGTCGAAAATATGTGGACCGTCTCATAAGAAAAGGTACAAAAACTCATTTGTTACAGAAAATGGAGATTTTTAATGTTTTATTATAACCTGCAGATTCATATAAAGATTTTCCGTTTGTTAATATCGTAAATAATAAGGAAAATAAAGTTTAATTTTAAAATGACGATAAATACAAAAATTGTCAAAAATAACGTTTGACGTCAGAAAGATGTATGCAACGTCATGTTCTAGATTAGTGAGTTTATTTCTCGTTCACAAACTCTGATGGCAAAATTGGTCATTGAAAGCTGGCCATAAGTACTCGCAAAATGTACTTCTTCCTTCAGCCTCTGGAATGACTGAAGACGGTTGCATGTCAGAGTTATCTTTTTCTCTCTGTATCGTTTTTTTTTACAAACATAAATCCAGGATGATCTTTTGAAAAATGAAAGTTTTGGTACTGCTGAATTTCCTTTTAGAGGCTTGACAATTCGTTGGGGTTGATTTTTTTTCAGATGAACAAAAGAGTAATTACATATTTTTAAACTGTTAAGCTTCGATCAAAAATGTCTTCTTTACGCCAAAATCACCCCAATACAAAATTATTTACTGAAATAAAGTCAACATAAACTGCTGCCGTATTTTTCTAATTTTTATTATATCTTCTTTTCAAAATTAGTAGAGTGTGGAGTGTAAAATCTGTTCTAATATGATGTCCTATTATCGCCAACTACATGTAATAGTATAGTATAGTATAGTATAGGATAGGATAGGATAGGATAGGATAGGATAGGATAGGATATCATCAAGATGCTGCGTTCACTATGACTGAATTTGCTTCAGTAATACACTTGTAGTTCATATCTTTTCGCTGTACGAGTGGAAGGATTTGTATCTCTGCATTGGGCCAAGTGTTGGTAGCCGCTTTGAACATATTGATGAACTGGTTCAGGTCGACTCCTTTGTTTTGGAGGTCCCGAGCTCCAATGTTTATAATGAAACGTTTTGGATTTATGTTACTGCCTTCAGTTGTAATGAAATTTGTGCATGTTTCAGCTCCACCTGGAATGTACCTCAGTAAAGTATTTTCTGTTGGTGAGAATTTTTGGGTTGAAATTCTCTTGAGGATTGAGTCACACAAGATAAAATTATCACACTTAGTACCTTTTGTTTTTTTGTTAATGATGTGAACAACCTCTTTGGGTACAGTTTCTTGAACTACTTCATTAGCAGATTTATTGTTGTCTTTTGAAGATAAAAGTTCTTGTAATGTATTACATTTTGCGTTGAACTCTTGCTGTTTATTTTTTGTTTCTTTCTGTTCATCTTTAGTTGGTTTAATTTACTATCAACCACAATAAGTTTTGTATGCAATACTTCAATTTATATATTTGTGTGATTTAGTTTCTTTTCAAAATTTTTTACATTATCACTTGTGTCCTTGAATGATTTGTTCAGTTTGTTATACTTCTCAGATGATTCTGATGACAGAGCTTCAAGAGTAGACTTAACATCACTAATTAGACTCACAACATTAATGAGGGATTGATTTAAAGTTTCTAATACAGTGTTGATACCTGTTAGTTTACTTAGAATAGTCTCCTGGTGAGCGGTCACTCTCTCTCTTTGGGGGTAAGTAATTGTGTTTTGGTTTTGTTGATGTTGTGATTTGATATAGGATTTGAGGTAAGTTGTAAATAATCATTATTATTGTTTCCAAGTTCCATAACTGTGATATCTGATTCATCGTGATCTAGTACTACTTTTACTTCAGTTTCATGATTAGTTTAACATTTTGTTTCGGGTTCTTTGGGATCAGTTTGCTGTGTTTCACTCTCTTTGCTAGTGTAAAGGTCAGTGTATGAGTTTACCTTTTCTTTTAAGGTTTCAAAATATTTGGATTCAAAAAGTTTACACTTAGCACCTTGTAGCACAATAGAACCTGTTGAATGAATATTAAATTTGACTGAGTAATGTTGACAATCGTCATCTTCTATGTTAACCTTGATAACAGTGAGGGAATCAGTTTCTTTGACGAGTTTAGCTTGTCTGTCTCCAAAGAAGCACAAGATCCCTGTTTTCCATTCTTTTATGTATGTAGTTTTAAAAGAAACGTTATTCGTTTGACCATTACATTGTTCATGTACTATTTTCTTGTTTGCAACAGTGGACTCGATAGCGTTGTCGATGTCTTTCCCCGTCAGACAGTCACTGAATTTGGCCGGTGTTTTGATTGATCTAGTAGACGTCATTTTCGTTATTTGGGATATTTATTGAGCTGGACTACACAAAGTCTGGATTAAAATTTAAATTTTTTTGTTTTTTTATGTGTTTGCACTCGTATCTTCACCCATTTCACCTGATTTTTATGCAGACGAATATTGCGACCTGGCAGTCGCCATATTACCGGAACCTGTAATATAATACCCGATATATCCACCTTTAACGCATGCGTATTTTGTCAAAATTTCAAGAGTCTAAAAAGTGTTATAAGAGTGATTTCTGAAGTAACTATATTTTTGTGTATCTTTTGAAACATTATTTCAAACCTCGACAAACAGCGATTTTAGTTTTCAAGTGCAAATTGTCATTACACACGAGGCTCTTCCAGAACAACTCTCGCGTATTTAGTAGTGACGTATAGAGTACTGTTCTTGAACATTTTAAGTTATCCACGACCGTGCTTGGGTTTAGTTGTCTTATAAATCACTAAATAACTGTATAAATATATATTGGTATATCTTAAAGGGGTTTAACTATACAACATTTTAAAACGAGACTTGAGTGGCATTCAGTTTGCTTATCCCGTTTTCCTTAAGTTATTTTTTGTTAGCCAACTTGTTCTTGTTCTGAAATACTGCTCATCGAACATTTCAATTCGGTCAGCCAGATAGACTTCTCTTTGTTTTCACAGATTCTGATCTTGATATATTCTTTCTTCCACTGGTACCGTTATACTGATTATTGCATCCAGTTGTCTTCCCTTAATCCCCAGTCAATACACTGTTGCTGCTAAATCATCAATAAAAGTCACACACCCTTTTCTGCAAACTGAACATCTGGGGACACACCAGCGGCGGGTTTACTGAACATCTGGGGACACACCAGCAGCGGGCTTACTGAACATCTGGGGACATACCAGCGGCGGGCTTACTGAACATCTGGGGACACACCAGCGGCGGGCTTACTGAACATCTGGGGACACACCAGCGGCGGGTTTACTGAACATCTGGGGACACACCAGCGGCGGGCTTACTGAACATCTGGGGACATACCAGCGGCGGGCTTACTGAACATCTAGGGACACACCAGCGGCGAGCTTACTGAACATCTGGGGACACACCAGCGGCGGGTTTACTGAACATCTGGGGACACACCAGCGGCGGGCTTACTTAACATCTGGGGACACACCAGCGGCGGGTTTACTGAACATCTGGGGACATACCAACGGCGGGTTTACTGAACATCTGGGGACATACCAGCGGCGGGCTTACTGAACATCTGGGGACACACCAGCGGCGGGCTTACTGAACATCTGGGGACACACCAGCGGCGGGTTTACTGAACATCTGGGGACACACCAGCGGCGGGCTTACTGAACATCTGGGGACATACCAGCGGCGGGCTTACTGAACATCTAGGGACACACCATCGGCGAGCTTACTGAACATCTGGGGACACACCAGCGGCGGGCTTACTTAACATCTGGGGACACACCAGCGGCGGGTTTACTGAACATCTGGGGACACACCAGCGGCGGGCTTACTTAACATCTGGGGACACACCAGCGGCGGGCTTACTGAACATCTGGGGACATACCAACGGCGGGTTTACTGAACATCTGGGGACACACCAGCGGCGGGTTTACTGAACATCTGGGGACACACCAGCGGCGGGTTTACTGAACATCTGGGGACACACCAGCGGCGGGCTTACTGAACATCTGGGGACATACCAGCGGTGGGCTTACTGAACATCTGGGGACATACCAACGGCGGGTTTACTGAACATCTGGGGACACACCAGCGGCGGGCTTACTTAACATCTGGGGACACACCAGCGGCGGGCTTACTGAACATCTGGGGACATACCAACGGCGGGTTTACTGAACATCTGGGGACACACCAGCGGCGGGCTTACTGAACATCTGGGGACATACCAGCGGTGGGCTTACTGAACATCTGGGACATACCAGCGGCGGGTTTACTGAACATCTGGGGACACACCAGCGGCTGGCTTACTGAACATCTGGGGACATACCAGCGGTGGGCTTACTGAACATCTGAGGACACACCAGCGGCGTGCTTACTGAATATCTGGGGACACACCAGCGGCGGGCTTACTGAACATCTGGGGACATACCAGCGGCGGGCTTACTGAACATCTGGGGACACACCAGCGGCGGGTTTACTGAACATCTGGGGACACACCAGCAGCGGGCTTACTGAACATCTGGGGACATACCAGCGGCGGGCTTACTGAACATCTGGGGACACACCAGCGGCGGGCTTACTGAACATCTGGGGACACACCAGCGGCGGGCTTACTGAACATCTGGGGACACACCAGCGGCAGGTTTACTGAACATCTGGGGACACACCATCGGCGGGCTTACTGAACATCTGGGGACATACCAGCGGCGGGCTTACTGAACATCTGGGGACATACCAGCGGCGGGCTTACTGAACATTTGGGGACATACCAGCGGTGGGCTTACTGAACATCTGGGGACATACCAGCGGCGATCTTACTGAACATCTGGCGATTTCTTTTGTTCGAGGCAGGCAGAAGTTTTGGAGGATAGCGAATGATCAGACGTAAATTTACCTTGTTGGTATTTCTCATTTAGTTGTATACCGACATAACTCAGATTAGTTACCAACAGAGAGACGACGCCGAACAAGCAGGACATATCATCTTTAATAATGCACAGTAAGAACCAATATACTTGAAGGTACCGTTTATTGCGTAGTGATCTTAGTAGTGAAGAGTATACTCCTTTAGCACTATAATATATAGAACGGATGGAAGCGATGCCAGAAAAGTCAAATTCAAGATTTTATTTTCTTTCTGATAATATTATTCATATTTTATGCTACCGCAGGTCGGGGGTTTTCTCCGGGTACTCCGGCTTTCTCCCCAAATAAAAACCGGACGCCATGATATAGGTGAAAAATTGCTGACAGTGGCGTTTAACACCATAAAACAAACAAACATATTTTGTGCGGTACGACTATTCGCCTTTTGGGATTTTCTCTCTTACGATTCGTGGAATTAGATTTTGTTATGGTTTATCTGGGGGGATTCCTCAAAATTGGACTTGGATTTTGTAATATTCAAAAATCGTAACAGAAAAGTTTGTCTAGATTTCCTCTGGTATAGAAAGTGATAGATTTTGTCCCGTTTGATGTGAAAACCACAATCCTGAAACCATGTCACCAACCAATGTCATTAGATTCGATAAATACGAGTGTTATAAAAAAAACTCATGAAACAATCATTGTTATGTATTTGTATATATTTTTAATTATTAATATTCTACATAAAAGGTTTTAAATAGAAATGAGGATGTGATACAAAGGTAAATATTCTATATATTTCTAAAAACAAATTACAACTACGTAGAAGTCACAGATTGTACTAAGAGTTGTCTCGCTTTGGTAGTGTTCTCTCTTTGTCTGAATTTGAGATTGGAACAATGCAATACTTAAACTTAGTCTATTTTGTGTTGAAATTAAACAATGACACTTGTTACTACGTTTAAATCGGTGGCCTATTATGTATATATCTCCAACACTAGCCGTAAAGTATATCCCGAGGTAGTAACTTGATTCAAATATGCCACTAGTGTACGGTCATTATACTCCAATAGAAGACTACAGATCAAGTCAGTGTTTTCATCTCCTTAGTATTGAGCTTAAAATGAACCTTTGCATGCATATTTTGTCAGTATATCCTTAGTACTATGTTTATATAAAATCAAAGAACTTTATTTCAAGGTAAATAGCATTAAGTTTCAGATGGGCTTCCGTGTGTCTTGCATTGGCCTCGGCCTTTTTCCTTTTTGCGTCCTGTTAGACTATTAGCTTCCAGTTCGGTTTTAAGTTATTTGTGTTGAAGTAATCTGGTATATTTATCCGCACACTCTATTTGTCCTAGTTTTCTTTAGATATATTATGTAAACAAATTGCTCTTGACACGGTACGACCATCCTCACAAGTCAGGGTTTCTGTGTCCACATGTTTCGTGTACATATGTGGACACAGAAATCCTGACTTGCAAGGATGCGGTACGACTGAAAATCGATCTCTCAAATACCACCAAACATTTTTGCTCAGTCAAAGGTAGTCTTTCCCATTTCTAGAGTTCACTTTCCTAGACTTTCATTTTTTTTTCGAAATACGCATATGTAACTATCTCTTGACCCTTCCAACTCTTGACGTTCTTCGTTGTGTTTACTATTTTACTCAGATTTACACTATAGTAGTGCGGTTGGCTGCAAAGGTTAATGTTATGACCACGTGGTTACGACCCTCTTCATTGTACAGCTATTTTAGTTCATAGTTATCTCCCTTTCAATACTGAATTCACCCGCCGTCGAACTGAAATTTTTCTTACTTACGGTTTAACACATCCTCACAAGTCAGGGTTTCTGTGTCCACATGTGTCTACGAACGGACATATGTGGACAGAGAAACCCTGACTTGTTAGGTTGGGTTTAACATCAATCAACCACTGGGCAGACATCCCTTCGTTCCTAACTCTGTCTTATAAATAGAAGATATCAGACAGTAAGGGTAAAAAAGAGGACAAAGTCTGCTATAAAGTAAAGTAAAGTAAAGTATTTTTATTTAACCAATCATCGGCCCGTTAGGGCATATATAATCAAATTTTATACATACAATGTATAATATCAGGTAACCTTCACACACATTTTCTCTCTTTCACTTTCGTACCTCTCATACTGATTGAAATGATTTCTTTTTTTACAATAAAAATATTGATTGATTGATTGATTGATTGGATGTTTGCTTTATGTCCAGCGAGCAGTATTTCAGCCATATTCAGGACGGGTACGATAAAAATATTGATTGATCGATTGGATGTTTGCTTTATGTCCAGCGAGCAGTATTCAGGACGGGTACAAGAAAAAAATAATAAAAGACAAATTTGAGACTTTGCTCGATGTTACGGTGTTTCCATGAGACCTTCGTCGATGTTACGGTATATCCATGAGACCTTGCTCGATGTTACGATCCATTAGACCTTGGTCGATGTTACAGTATATCTATGAGACCTTGGTCGATGTTACGGTATATCCATGAGACCCGGGTCGATGTTACGGTATATCCATTAGACCTTGGTCGATGTTACGGTATATCCATGAGACCTGGGTCGATGTTACGGTATATCCATGTGACCTTGGTCGATGTTACGGTATATCCATGAGACCTTTGTCGATGTTACGGTACATCCATGAGACCTTGGTCGATGTTACGGTATATCCATGAGACCTTGCTCGATGTTACGGTATATCCATGAGACCTTGGTCGATGTTACGGTATATCCATGAGACCTTGCTCGATGTTACGGTATATCCATGAGACCTTGGTCGATGTTACGGTATATCCACGAGACCTTGGTCGATGTTACAATATATCCATGAGACCTTGGTCGATGTTACGGTATATCCACGAGACCTTGGTCGATGTTACGGTATAAATAAATTTTTCGAGAATACTGACTTTTGATTGGCTGGAAAATATTTTCTATCAGAGGAAGGAAAACAAATTTGATCGTCATGGAGACACGTGCCATTTGACGTCATATATTACTCCACGGGAAACTAACAGTTTTTATGTTGATCTCTTTTTTTCAAAAATGTCAGGTTACAAAAATAAAATTGTTGAGTTTAATCTATTGTTTGAATTTATTTATAAGTATTAACTACACAAAATATTTGTGCACATTTAATATAATCCGCTACGCGGATTATACAATGTTCAAAACGGAAATTTTGTTATCCCTCGATGGAAAAAATATTTTTTGTAGTTAATCCTTAAATATAGATATCCATGAGACCTTGGTCGATGTTACGGTATATCCATGAGACCTTGGTCGATGTTACGGTATATCCACGAGACCTTGGTCGATGTTACGGTATTTCCATGAGACCTTGGTCGATGTTACGGTATATCCATGAGACCTTGGTCGATGTTACAGTATATCCATGTGTACTAAATGTAACACAGTATTACCTTAAATTATGACTAATTTATTTAAACTTCATATCGCATGATTCATACGTAATAAACATGTTTACAGTAAACAAATGTAATGCATATTGAAATTTTAATTAAAGTGATACATTGATGATTACAGCCTATATCTCTGTTAACCTGTATCATTTTTCTCGCGTAGATATTTGGTTTTTTCTTGTATGCCGGTTGTAAGATGTATCGTGTAATCAGTTAGTAACGATAATGCATAATTGTTTGGTCTGAGAATTCTCTGCCGTCCAACGCTTTCAAAGTCTAAAAAAATCGTTGGACGGGAGAGGCTTCTCGGACTTATCATTGTTAAGCCACGGCTGATTGCGTTACGTTTCATTTTTCCATGAATATTTAAAGTGATGCTGGACACTATCCGCCATTTTTGTGAAAATTTCAAAATATACTCCACATTTATGGGAAAATTAATGATAATTCCTTTCATTATTAACTCTAAGTCCTAAATATTAAAAATAAAAATGAAAAAAAACTTATATCTATGATATCACATCAATGTACTAATGGTTTAAATACAAATTTTTCACTTCAACGAGAGGGCAAAAATAATAAAAATGAAATTTTTAACAAGGGAGGTGACAAAAATCAATATCTATTGGTAGTATATTTTTACTAGTTATTTCCCAATAGACAAAAACGTAGATCTGAGATCTCAGTTTTTGTCACATAAATGTAGACCAATTGTTTGACATTATTTACTAAATTTAGACAGAATTATGTGAATCAATTATTTTTGAATGTTAATTCTCTTCTATGTACAATCTATTAGATAATTTTAGTGATTAACCTCTGGTAAATAAACCACTTTTGTATATTTAACATTATGATTACTTTGATTAAAAAAACTATATCAAAAGTTAAAAAAAATTAATGACAAATTATTCCCAGTGTATGTGTCCTATACCCCTTCAGAGATCTTATTAAGATATAACGAACAACCGCTTTAAGTATCGCTCTGATTTGGTTAATTAGTTGCAGCAACCAATAAAAAGTTCATTGTAAATGAATATTTTAATAGAGACCTAATAATGGGAGGGGGGGTTTCAGATGTTGCTATGACATATGTAATATCTTAGAGTTATCAGTAAGAGTTAAAAGTCTTCCGTTAGAGTTATGAGTATAAGACATCAGTTTCATTTTGTTTGAATAACGTTTAACGCCACTTTCAGCAATTTTAAGCTATATTAACATGACGTCCAGTTTTAATTGGGGAGGACGGCGGAGAAAACCCTCGACCTTCTGTTAGCAATCCTTGTCAATTAAGACTGGAGTCGATAACCTTCCCACAGTGAGACTAGGTGTTGACAGACCTCGTAATCAATTGTTCTTTACCACTCTGCCATTGAAACCATTGTAAGTCGTGAGTACATTATTGTAGATAGTTATGTGTATAAGTCATTGGTAATAGTTATGGGTGTAAGTCGTGAGTACATTATTGTAGATAGTTATGTGTATAAGTCATTGGTAAGAGTTAAGGGTGTAAGTCGTGAGTACATTATTGTAGATAGTTATGTGTATAAGTCATTGGTAAGAGTTATGGGTGTAAGTCGTGAGTACATTATTGTAGATAGTTATGTGTATAAGTCACTGGTAAGAGTTATGGATGTAAGTCGTGAGTACATTATTGTAGATAGTTATGTGTATAAGTCATTGGTAAGAGTTATGGGTGTAAGTCGTGAGTACATTATTGTAGATAGTTATGTGTATAAGTCATTGGTAAGAGTTATGGGTGTAAGTCGTGAGTACATTATTGTAGATAGTTATGTGTATAAGTCGTTGGTAAGAGTTATGGGTGTATGTCGTGAGTACATTATTGTAGATAGTTATGTGTATAAGTCATTGGTAAGAGTTATGGGTGTAAGTCGTGAGTACAAAACGTAGTCCTGGACAAGATCGAAACAACGGGGAACGCTAACATGGTTTACAATTTTTTTGTACCTTGTAACTTGTATTAAAGGTATGTTGGAAGTCAAACCATTCGTCAGTTTGCATAAATAATGTCCATGGTGGAATGTAAACAAGGCAAACATCATTGTAATAAACAAGTATTTATATGCCGTATTATATCAAGGCATAAAGGAAAGACGACAAAACAACAGAGGAAAACCTGGCTTGGTGTTCCGTATAAATATGTAGGATTATGTCTTGCTGCTACCCATGTTAAGAACTTGCGGATTTAGTGGACCTGTTGTCGCCCATCTTTGCATGTCACCAAAAATATAATTAGTAGGGACCATCCAAGAATAATAGATTCAGACAAATTTTTCAATTTTATTTTGTCATTGTTTAACCAGCAAAAAGTGGAATATTTATAAAGGACCGTCAATACTTCAATCCCACGAAGATGATATTAAGGTGCTTGTAGTTAAAAAAAACTCGTTTAAACATTTTAGCTTTTTAGCCAACATTTTAGCTTTTTAGCCATCACAAGCAAGAATTCCTTATGGTAACCATGCTTGAGGTTTGATCAGCATAAAGATATTTTTTAATTTTTGTTTTATCTTTACATGACATTAACGACGACTGACGCGAATAGTGAAGAGCTCACATGATCCTGGTTAGCTAAAAATTATATGTATAGAATGCATTGTCTGACAAACGGGAATTTCCAGGATTTATTATTAAACCAACAAAATATTCTGAAATTTTTCTCATATGAGACATCAATAAAACGATAATGTACAACAATGACACATAATTTAATTATTCGAAACCTCATTCCTTCGTGTTCTATTGATTAAAAATAAATGGGTCAAACGTCATTGCCAACAGCTTGTGTAATTTTAACGAAGGAATGAAACGTGAAAAATGTGTCAAATGCTTGAAATTAACGTAAGGATAAAAAAAGTCAAAACAACCTATAATGACAAAAATAGAGATTATATGCAACTAATATGACGATGTATTGGCTTAGCTTTCATGGCAGCTTCGGTAAAAAAACACGAACTTTGATGGCCAATGCTCTGGTCGATAGAGCCCGCGTCTTGAATGACTGTGGTAACAGAAAAATCGATCTTTATATCAATAAATACAAGCCTATTATAAAACAGCTTTTTTCTGATATAAAAAAAATCAAGTGACAGAAATTGAGGAAATAGAATGTCTTCAGCTACTCCTTGACTCAGTATTATCTTATCCTAAAATGTCTTCAGCTATACTCCATGAGTCGGTATTATCTAATCCTAAGCTACCCCCATGATGAGTGAGTTTGTTTGTCTGACGCCTTATTTTATTATGTTTAGTTTACAAAGCCAGACACTAAGGTACAAACTATATTCATATATGTGGAAATTACGTGGAAATGGGACCAATGGGCAGAGCATTTTGGCTACCACAGACTATACAATGTATGAAGTGTTGGGAAGGAGTGAAAAATAGAGCCTTTTGTTGCGACAACAATGCAACCACCTCCATTCAAAATCTTAAAAGTGGTCTTATAATGCACTGAGCGTTGTAAATCTAAACACGTTAAATACTATGGTCAGGATTTCCTTATTGTAACCTGATATCCCCTAACCAGAGGTCCCCTCCTATTCGCCAAGGGTAGCAGCTTTGGGATAACCTATGGGAACCCGTGCAGGACATCTTTGTTGTACGGTTAAAGGTGTTACAGTTTGAAATATTAAAAAAAAGAGATGTATCTGGTTTTTATGACTGGTGATACAAAATCTCTCGTACCCGACAAAGCCCCCGCCCCCCCCCCTTTTCCTCTTTTTCGCAATCTTTTATTGTGTACCAATAAAAAACTGTGATATCGGGTCAGAGGAGATTCAGACTAAATTAATATTAGTGTTTTAATATTGTTTCAGCGGCATGGTCTTAATAGCAACTACAATTAGTTTATTGTTAAATTAGACCCCCACCACCTAGGCATTTGTTTTATGAAGTATAATTTTTAGTTGGATCATGGAATTGAATTAAGATTCCAAAGATCCTTGAGCAAGATATTAATGATTCATCTGATTTACAATAACGATAACAGAGGGTTGGTTGTCAATCAAGGTCAATGCCCGCAGTAAGTTCCAACTCGCAACATCAATGTTGACACTCTCGTGGTTAATACTATATATATAATAAGTGTTGACGTAGGGTGTAGAGTGTTTTTTTGCGCTACAAATGAAAACTGCTTACCGCGTATGGTTCAGCTTATGCTCCTTTTGTAGATCAAGAAGGGAACTTTTTGAAATTAATAATTATTTCCCCGTGATATTCAGCGTTTTGACATAAAGCAGTTTTTTTTATTTTGAACGGGCGATTTTCCATACTAAAATTTGACCTTAATTAGAACGGAAGTGTTCTTTAGGAATTATCGATTGTTATCTACTCGAAATCTTTCGGGTGATGTCGTCTGCAGTTTAGGCGGGAAAAGTCTCGCGGTTTGTCCGAATACCATTGAACGTCACGAAAGCAGACGAACATTTGTAAACATCGTAAGGTCCCTTTAGAAACAAAAATGGCTGACTTATTATGTGAAATTTCCGTAGTAAAAGTCAAGGACGATTTGTAACAACTTAACAACAGAGGCATACTATAAAAGATGGACAGGTTATCGTATCTACATTTATTCTACCGAATTTTCGTAATAACAAGGTAAAATATAGAATAATGAAAAAATGCTAGCAAACAATTTTTTCCAAGGGGGGTTGGCATTTAGTATAGATGATTAACTTTCTTAAACACCTATCCACCGATGGCGCTCCAAAAAGAGCTTTATTAATATGTTTTTTGTTTTACTTACAAATTCATGATGACAAAATAAAAAGGATTTGTTAAAGATACGTAAAAATGATAAACTATTGAACTGTCATAAAATTTAGGGTCTTAAGTAAAAAAAAAGGTATAAACATTAAGTATATATTTAGCACGTATGTGTTGATTTTCCAGCATACTTGTTCGTGAATGTATTTCACCTGCTTCATAAGTGTGCCAAATTTATAGTTTCATATTCAGTTATTTGTTTCTATAATCGAGTTTAGCAAATGTCGTGAAGGCCATTAAAAAAGTCACAATTCCGTGCGATGTTTCAATGGTCGAGATTTTGACATGGCATTATTGATTTTACGAGGTGAATGTCTCACAGAACACCAATCCTTGTTTGCATACGGCAATTAAAGAAGAAGTACTGGAGAACAACTGCGTGGGCATAATAAAATGGAGACAAGGTTACAAACCATATATTGATCAATCTGTCATCAGATTTCATATAATCTTTGTCACAGTACTACACAAGGAACTAACGTCTCAAATGTAACTAATGTTAAATGTCAATAGAAGACAGTATAAAACTATCAATCAATATAGAATCAAATCTGGCGGGAAAAAGTGGGTAATGATATACAATATTAGTTGCCTTCAAATGACTAGTGAACCCTTTTTCTCAAAATGTTCTTTATTTTTAAATCCTCGCTTTTTGTTTGCTAAAAAAGTAATAGGATCGAAGTTTGTCCAGTGTTAGGTATATCAAAACAAATATAACATAAAAACCAATGTACAATACAATATATGCACCAATTAATTGATATAAAGTGTATAGGGAACAGACATCATTTACAAAAAGAAATTAGTCTGACGTATATTGAATGTTGCCGTATGCAGAATTTATTGAAACCGTAATTTTTTCCACTTTGAATAGTAAGTTTCTGCATCCAAAATTTCTTGTTAGTACAGACTGACAACAGCCAGCCGCGTCTTGCCACCGTTGTTTGTACCCCCTGATACAAGGAAGCCGGCTATATCTGCTCTTGCAAGTACAGTTTGACACCAGACAGCCGATTCTAGCTGCAGTTGTCAGAAAAGATTGACACCAGACAACCGGCTCTAGCTGCATTTGTCAAAACAAACTGACATTAGTCAGTCGGCTCTAGCTGGGGTTATTATTGCAGACTGAAACCAGCGATCCGGCTCTAGATGCAGTTGTCAGTACAAACTGACACTCGCTAGCCGGCTCTGGCTGCAGATGCTACTACATGCTAAAAATAGCCAGCTGGCTCTATCTGCAGTTGTTACTAAAGGTGACACTAGCCAGCCGGTTCTAGCTGCAATTGTTAGTAAAAATAGGCACCAGCCAGTCAGCTCTACTACAGTAGCAGACTGACAACAGCCAGCCGGCTCTGGCTGAATTTTTTTCTACAGACTGACACCTGCCAATCAGCTCTAGCTACAGTTACAAACTGACACCAGCCAGTTGGCTCTGGCTGCAGTTGTTGCTACAGACTGACACAAGCCAGCAGTTGTTTTTTTATCGTATGTTTACAAAAAGAATAATTATAAAGAGAATCTTTAGGTCTACAATAGCCTGAACAGAGTGATGTTAGTGGCATTTACAGTTCAGTTATTTTTAAGCCGGTTATTCTATTGAACTTAACTTTACAGAACCCAAGACATAGTGCACACACTTCGCGGACCTGAGCTCGCATTGTTGTAATCGAGACAAATCACGTCTAAGAGACGCCCTCATCTGAATGGAAATATGCACAAAACGTAATTTGCTAAATCTTTAAAACAAGAACATCCTTAATAATATTAAAGACAAATTTTAAAAATACATAAGTGGAATCGGTATTTATCCGTTTTGTTGTTTTGCGTTGTTTATGTGGCTGTTTCTTATTTCTTCTGTCGTTTATAAAATAAATTCTCCCGGATTTGTTATAAACGTTAAGATTTTACTTGTCGACTAATACTACAAATCAGTTAAGAAACATTGTTTTTCTGATGAACACCCACGTATGTGGGAGGACCGGAAGTAATACAAAATCAATAACACATCCATTCATTGCGATTGATACTTATTACTTCATTCTGCGTTTAACAATCAAATTTAATAAGTGCATACAAATTCAATTTAACTACGCAGCTATTTGTGAAGAACAGGGATTGTACATTATATGCTTGCGAAAGAGGTATATTTTTTAAAAATGTATATGTTTTACAAAAAAAAGTAAAACTTATTAACGAAGTTATGATGTCTTTAGTTTTTGTAGTAAATTAATAAAAAAAATTGATAAGGGCATTGATGCAGTTTAACAACATAATAGTCCTACCTCAATACCTGTATATCAGTGCCACCAACAGCAAAGTCCCACCTCAATACCTGTTTATCAGCGCCACCAAAAGCATAGTCCCACCTCAATACCTGTTTATCAGCGCCACCAACAGCATAGTCCCACCTCTATACCTGTATATCAGTGCCACCAACAGCATAGTCCCACTTCAATACCTGTATATCAGTGCCACCAACAGCATAGTCCAACCTCAATGCCTGTATATCAGTGCCACCAACAGCATAGTCCCACCTCAATACCTCTATATCAGTCCCACCAACAGCATTGTCCCACCTCAATACCTGTATATCAATGCCACCAACAGCATAGTCCCACCTCAATACCTGTATATCAGTGCCACCAACAGCATAGTCCCACCTCAATACCTGTATATCAGTGCCACCAACAGCATAGTGCCACCTCAATACCTGTATATCAGTGCCACCAACAGCATAGTCAAACCTCAATACCTGTATATCAGTGCCATCAACAGCATAGTCATACCTCTAAACCTGTATATCAGTGCCACCAACAGCATAGTCCCACCTAAATACCTGTATATCAGTGCCACCAACAGCATAGTCCCACCCCAATAACTGTATATCAGTGCCACCAACAGCATAGTCCCACCTCAATACCTGTATATCTGCCACCAACAGCCGAGTCCCACCTCAATACCTGTATATCAGTGCCACCAACAGCATAGTCCCACTTTAATACCTGTATATCAGTGCCACCAACAGCATAGTCCCACCTCAATACCTGTATATCTGCCACCAACAGCCTAGTCCCACCTCAATACCTGTATATCAGTGCCACTAACAGCATAGTCCCACCTCAATACCTGTATATCAGTGCCACCAACAGCATAGTCCCACCTCAGTACCTGTATATCAGTGCCACCAACAGCATAGTCCCACACCAATACCTGTATATCAGTGCCACCAACAGCATAGTCCCACCTCAATACCTGTATATCAGTGCCACCAACAGCATAGTCCCACCTAAATACCTGTATATCAGTGCCACCAACAGCATAGTCCCTCACCAATACCTGTATATCAGTGCCACCAACAGCATAGTCCCACCTCAATACCTGTATATCTGCCACCAACAGCCGAGTCCCACCTCAATACCTGTATATCAGTGCCACCAACAGCATAGTCCCACTTTAATACCTGTATATCAGTGCCACCAACAGCATAGTCCCACCTCAATACCTGTATATCTGCCACCAACAGCCTAGTCCCACCTCAATACCTGTATATCAGTGCCACCAACAGCATAGTCCCACCTCAGTACCTGTATATCAGTGCCACCAACAGCATAGTCCCACACCAATACCTGTATATCAGTGCCACCAACAGCATAGTCCCACCTCAATACCTGTATATCAGTGCCACCAACAGCATAGTCCCACCTCAATACCTGTATATCAGTGCCACCAACAGCATAGTCCCACCTCAATACCTGTATATCCGTGCCACCAACAGCATAGTCCCACCTCAATACCTGTATATCAGTGCCACCAACAGCATAGTCCCACCTCAATACCTGTATATCAGTGCCACCAACAGCATAGTCCCACCTAAATACCTGTATATCAGTGCCACCAACAGCATAGTCCCACACCAATACCTGTATATCAGTGCCACCAACAGCATAGTCCCACCTCAATACCTGTATATCAGTGCCACCAACAGCATAAACCCATCTCAATACCTGTATATCTGTGCCACAAACAGCATAGTCCCACCTCTATACCTGTATATCAGTGCCACCAACAGCATAGTCACACCTAAATACCTGTATATCAGTGCCACCAACAGCATAGTCCCACACCAATACCTGTATATCAGTGCCCCCAACAGCATAGTCCCATACCAATACCTGTACATCAGTGCCACCAACAGCATAGCCCCACCTCTATACCTGTATATCAGTGCCACCAACAGCATAGTCCCACTTCAATACCTGTATATCAGTGCCACCAACAGCATAGTCCAACCTCAATGCCTGTATATCAGTGCCACCAACAGCAGAGTCCCACCTAAATACCTCTATATCAGTGCCACCAACAGCATGGTCCCACCTCAATACCTGTATATCCGTGCCACCAACAGCATAGTCCCACCTCAATACCTGTATATCAGTGCCACCAACAGCATAGTCCCACCTCAATACCTATATATCAGTGCCACCAACAGCATAGTTCCACCTCAATACCTGTATATAAGTGCCACCAACAGCATAGTCCCACCTAAATACCTGTATATCAGTGCCACCAACAGCATAGTCCCACCCCAATAACTGTATATCAGTGCCACCAACAGCATAGTCCCACCTCAATACCTGTATATCTGCCACCAACAGCCGAGTCCCACCTCAATACCTGTATATCAGTGCCACCAACAGCATAATCCCACTTTAATACCTGTATATCAGTGCCACCAACAGCATAGTCCCACCTCAACACCTGTATATCTGCCACCAACAGCCTAGTCCCACCTCAATACCTGTATATCAGTGCCACCAACAGCATAGTCCCACCTCAATACCTGTATATCAGTGCCACCAACAGCATAGTCCCACCTCAGTACCTGTATATCAGTGCCACCAACAGCATAGTCCCACACCAATACCTGTATATCAGTGCCACCAACAGCATAGTCCCACCTCAATACCTGTATATCAGTGCCACCAACAGCATAGTCCCATCTAAATACCTGTATATCAGTGCCACCAACAGCATAGTCCCACACCAATACCTGTATATCAGTGCCACCAACAGCATAGTCCCACCTCAATACCTGTATAGCTGCCACCAACAGCCGAGTCCCACCTCAATACCTGTATATCAGTGCCACCAACAGCATAGTCCCACTTGAATACCTGTATATCAGTGCCACCAACAGCATAGTCCCACCTCAATACCTGTATATCTGCCACCAACAGCCTAGTCCCACCTCAATACCTGTATATCAGTGCCACCAACAGCATAGTCCCACCTCAATACCTGTATATCAGTGACACCAACAGCATAGTCCCAATTTATACCAGTATATCCACCAACGCAGGGCGTCTTAATTATACAAATGGCATTATGTAGTATGTTAATTTTTGCTGAGTCATTGGTCACTGAGTCTTTTCTAGTCTATGAGCTCGACGTTTGGCTGATTGGAGGCTGGTACTGCTTACTCATCCGGAGCACCTGAGTGCACCCATCGTTTTTATTGAGTTCGGGGTACTCTCGTTCTGTGTTTGTGTTTAACTCTTGTTTCTTGTTTTACCTATATATGTTCGTGTTATTTCCGTCTCTTGATTTTCCGCTCCCGTTGTTTAGTTGGTTTCCTGGCAATTTTGTTTATTTTTCATTTTCTGTTGTTGTTTTTATTAGAGAACGATAAGATTAAGAAATCACATTAAAATGCAACAGAATTCACATGTAGCAGCTAAAACAAAATTGGATCTAGAAAATCGTATTTGCTTGGGCGTAGCTATGCGAATGCACGGTGACACGTGGTTGAACATATCGTTTTTGAGAAAAAAAGGAAGAAAGACGGACAGTTAAGACAAATAAAAAGTACCCATACCATCCTTGGTTTGTTGGTTTATCAAACATCACGTTTCCGCGGTATAAATGTGTTGAAAAAAAATAGTGTGAATTCCACAATTGCAATGAATAAAAAATAACCTTTGACCTTTCGACATGTGAAATATCATACACAGAATATTCGCAGGTCTAGTGAAGCATGTTTGTTTTTAAAGTAAGTTAAGACCGGGGTATATTATTACTATGTATATTTTGTATAATATTTGTACTGTTGTTACCAAACGAACGTAAACTTACTAGATATCCGGATATATAATGACTATCATTGTATTTTAAACCGTTTTTATGGTTCTGACATTTCAAACGGTGACGCGAGAAAAACTACAATAGTTTAATACTTATATTTCGCATAAATGAATTGCGTATTCTTATTATTTAGTCCAATATTTGGTAATTCGCAATTAAAACGCCTAAAATTCTCGCATGTCTTTTATTTCTCATGTCTGTTTGTTTCTTCATTCTGTTTGTTTGAATTTAAGCTTAACGCCACTTTCAGTAATTTTTCAGTTAGAAGGAAAACTACAGTAGCTTACACATAAATGAATTGTGTATTCTTATTATTTAGTACTTTATAGGTAATTCGTAATTAAAACGCATGAAATACCCATGAAGTCCAGTTTTTTAGTGGAGAGGAAGCCGGAAAACACGGAGAAAAACCCCGACCTGTGGTAGAAAAACTGGCAATCCTTGTCAATTAAGAATGGAGTAGAGTACACCCTGCCTGCAGTGAGAATCGAACCCGCCATTTCAGTGTTGACAGACCACGTGATCAATAGAAGACGAACTTCCTTATAGTCTCGATCATCCAGACGCCTAATTACATTTGTGCGTCTGGATTCATCTCTATATCACACCGATCAACCGACTGATATCATTTTGGTGAGAAGATGTATGACACGATGAAAAAAGATATAAACAAGTTAAGACCTATACGTATACAGATGACTTTTTCCAAATCGCTACGTTTAAAACTCACTGTATCAAATAAAGTGTAGTAAAAAATTATTTGGCATATATTTGTCCATTAACATATTCAATCGTTTTAACTAATGTTTTCATTTGTTATCTGAAAATAAGTTCCAAAGGTACTGGCATCACAAATTTGAACAAATAAATGCAAAATTTACGCTTCTGCACAATATATTTCTGTATCAAGTGTTTTTGTTCAAAAGGACATATATCCAACGTTTTTTCTGACCCCAAAATTATTCTTTCAATTGCATTTTATTAGGAGTTTTAATCATTTTTCTTTACACATTTACTGAAAAAATGATACGGAAAAAATCAGCTCATCTTTTTATAATGACACGATGAATAAAAGTTCCTTGACACGATTGAAAACAGCCACGTATTTCTTAAGTGATTAGTTTTATACTTCCACATGGGGCATTTCAATAACATTTTACAACTGTCTGTATATCATTTAATATTATACAAAAAGTCTACAATTGTTAATACAATAGGACTATTATGTATACATTCTTGACACAAATCACTAGACATGGAAAAAGGTAACAAGCAGCGGAGCAGCTTTGTAATTCATCTTAAAACCATAGTCAGTGAGGAATTAAACATAGAGTAAATGCTCTCATTTAGACAATCCCAGAGCAGGGCTTAAGCGGAAAGCAGTGTTATATGTCGATAACGCTCTACATATGAGTTCTCACCTATCAACAAATAACACATAACGAACAAGATTTTGTACAAATATTTCCTACTTGTACAAATATTTCCTACTATGTCGACATTAAATAGTATATAGCGGATCCATCTACTTGGTAGGTCAATATATTGATGTCAATTTTTTTTTTACAAATTATAAGGTATGAATTTAGGCAAACATTATCAAATGTGCTGTCTACAATCAGGAACCTATATACTAGTCCAGCTTCAATTTATAATAAAGACGAAGAGCGAGAAATTTAAGGTTAATTAGCGTACAAATGAGAGTTAAATCTCAAGAATTAATACATCATATATAACTGTAACACGAATACTGCCTATGTCTAATAATTTTTAACATTATCGGTTGCAAATATTTTGAGAATTCCACAGTAATCATTTACATAAAAACAGAAAAGGTAAACGTAGTTACTAAGGACAATATTATATCATTCAAACAGACCACGAGATTTACCTTCATTGACCGAATTATACACAATTTGCATCGCGTATTACCCATGTAGACACCTAAAGATACACAGAAAAGAATCTACCAAACTGGTTAGAGAATACTTACACAAATGTACATTGTTTTATTACAATTATTTATATTTATGGTTTAATTACTCGTTTTCTTTCATTGTTAATTCTAATAAATGAAAAATAAATAATGATAAACAATCAAACAAACATAAATCAAAACACCCTGCCTTTAACAATGTCATAAAATATTGTCTTTATTTTTATGTCAACGCCCCAAATGCGAAGGCCACCTTCGCCTTTAGACGGTGACATAAAAATTCTTGAGCTTTGCAGAAAGTACGAACGTCGACATTTATTTTGTCACTCTTTTGGGTTTTCTTCAATCAAAATAGTTTGCTGGTTGATATGGTGATTTGTGCAAACGAATAGTACGTTATAGGCTGTTATCCGACAGTACCCTACTTCTTGTTGACCGATGTGCATTACAATGATTTTAGTTTAACATTTAACCCCTTCTGGAAATTGGAACGGTTCGATATTTGACGATTCGTACTAATAGGCAGTAAGTTCTGCACAAATCTCTTTGTCGACCCTCTACTTTCTGCTTGCAGCTTATACGTATTGAACAATTTCGTCAAACGTTTCTCGTGTTTCGTTTATCGTACTGGTTGGATATTTCATAATATTGTTTGTACTAATGGACTGTATACGATTTAAAACCCTGGTACTTATTTGTCAATCAAAACAAAATGCGAATCGTTCAGAGTCTAAGGTCTACAACGATGATAGGAGACCCATTGTCTAGTAATTATCTACCCACATGGCATATATGAAAAGCTTAGCTTATTTCAGCGAAGGTCGGGGTCATCTCTGGGTACTCAGGCTTCCACTCCCATTAAAGACATCATACAGCTGATAAATTGCTGAAAAGCATTGAAAACCATTCATACAAACAAACAAACAGTCAATTTTTTAAAGTTATACCGGGCGCAAAGCAATGACTAAAAATGCATTGATGTTATCCTGGATGGAGGGGGGGTCAAATTTCGAAGTTAAATATCCCGGACACGAAGCAGTCATTCAAAAGACAATGATGTGACCTTGGGGTCAAATTTTAAATTAAATATCAACACCTATGGCACGCGAAACATCGATAAGTTATAATCTACCCACATGCCAAATATCAAAAAGCCTACCTAAAAAAAAGTTATATCCCGGACAAGATTTGTAATGGCTGCACGGACGAACACGCAACAATATGTCGACCTTCTTTTGCCTCTTTTACCAAAACCCAATATAAACCTCCTGTTATGTAACACTAGATAAAGCTATCTTACATATCCTAAACGTGTATTAGTATGCGATTTGCAGTGTCAAATAAATTTGGCTGAAAACATCAGTCTTAAAGGAGAAGAAAAGAAAAAAGAAGATGATGTAAATTACCAGACAAAAACAATATGTCTCCCATTTATCTTCGTTTGGTATAGATAATAAAATAAGAATTGCATACAAATACAAAGATAGTTTGAAAGCTTTTCTGCAAATGTTATTGTGTGTCGCAATTTGTTCATTTCATATTTTATGCACAGTAATCAAAATTAATTTTCCCCATCCTCCTCTTCATGCTTGATATTGACAAGAAAATAAAAAATTACATATATTATTACGTTACGAACTCTTAAAGTGCATACTTATGCATACTTAGCAGAATTTAATAGCTTAGACAAAGTCATATTTCTTGTTTTAATCATATCATTGAACTGATTTACATCGTATCGCAATTTCTCTGACAGTGCAATTAAAATCAAATTAATATTGTTAATGAATTATGTTAAAGATACATTTTTGGCATCAAGCGAAAGCCAAAGGAATATTCTTTATATTTAAACGGCCGATTTGAAATAAAATTATATCATAAAAGGTCATTTTACCATTTTAATAACTATATCTGCATTTTTTTCGTATATTTTATGAGATGAGTTGGATAAACATTAAAGGAAGAGCTTAAAGAACTGAATATATATATTCCAAAATCTATGCTCAATCGTGTTTTAATATATTTTATTCGCTACAGTAAATTTAAAACATAAAAAAATTTGAAAAACTTAACTACGTTTTCATCGCTTCTAACTTGTTTATATCTTTTTTCATCGTGTCATACATCTTCTCACCAAAATGATATAAGTCGGTTGATCGGTGTGTATATTGAACTCGTTATCATTACGCCCAAAACTGTTCATAATTTTGTATTGGATGATATTATTATTGTCTAAAAAATTACTTCCGTTCATAGCAAATGTGTATAAAAAATTGTACTTAAGTTTAAACTTGAATATTTTTATAATAAATTACTTTACCCATTAATTAAATAAATATTATTGTTATGCACAATCAAGAGAGAATCTTACTGTGACGTCATTTTATAAGTATAGACATGTTTGCATGGTTCCTGGTCTAAAAATACACCCCAAATTTAGAATAATTGTTTTGTCTCATTCTATTGGTAGCTAAATTAAAACAAGGTGATCCCAGACGCTTATATGTATGCGTCTGGGTGATAGAGATTAACTTCCTTAACCACTCGGCCATCGAGGCCCCCTTCTACATTCTGAAATGTGCTCCCCAGAGCCTTAAAATGTTCTTTTAATTAACTAGCGCATGGAGCATAAAAAACGACGAGGCTTTTATTATGGGCCTTGGTCTGGTTAATAGGTGGAAAATGAGCGATGTGATGCTTTCTTTATAAATTGTGATTTCAACGTCACTGACAACAGCTTGAGATGTACGGTGTGCGTGCACTGACAAAAGCTTGAGCTATACGGTATGCGTACACTAACAACAGCTTAAGATATATGGTGTGCGTTGAGAACAAATAGGTAACCTCACATTCAACACAATAGATTGTGTCTTCTTGACAAAAAATTGATGGATTTTAAACTGATAGATTTCATGTCAACACGCAGGTTTTATAGTTTTTGCCATTTTGCGCCTTACAAGGAACAGATCTTATCAACAATTCTCTAAAATTCATCAGACACTAGTATTATACTAGTATTTCTTGTTTTGTTTTCTTTTTTTTTAAAGGTAAGCAACAGGACAGTGGACATATAATGGGACCATCGAAAAATACCAGCTAAACAGCAACCTGTGTATTACTGCTAGAAATATGAAATTAAAATTTGTTGAACTCACATTAAGCTGGAGTCAAATCTTTCATCATTTGTAAAAAAAATAATTTTTAGTCGACAGATAATAGAACATAAATAAATGAATATTTACAACTTTTTACATGATGAATTTAAGTCACTTAATATATTGTTAATTAGATCTGCAATTAGTCTGCATTGTTAGATACGACAGTAGTAAATGTGATTGATCACCGATATATGTGGCATATATTTTTGTTAATTTGAATGTATTAATTTCTGAGCCCATGGAAATGCTAAGAAATATTAGAAATGTATAAAAATCACAGAAATGCAAGTATTTTCGACTGTAGCCGAAACATTGACTACTGTTCTACCTACAGTCTATACAGTCAAATGGTTATAGTGTGGTTGGCTGCAAGACTATAGAATAGAATACTGACTAAGTTCACTCACCTAATTTTCTCAAAATGTCATGTCTTTTCTAAAAAATATCTGACCGGCGCAACAAGTTTTTTTAAGTCTTATAAGAATGTTTTGTAAAGTTAACAAACTGACGTCACATATAAAGATAGTTTCATATGTCAGATGGATATAAAAAGGTGCCAGTGAGTCAGTGAAGTTTCGTACACAATCTAATACTTGATTGAAATAAAAAAATAATTGGATTCATTGTGCATCGTATAAACTTAATTTTAAAAAGGCTCTTTCAGAATTACACTTTTTATGCAAAGTGAAAGTAGAACTACTTTGGTTTTTTTAAGCACTACTTTTGACTATGGCATCAACTGATAGGTTATTTAGTAGATGGTAACCTTAAAGAATTTTAAAATATCTGAAAAAGCATGTCAATTTTCAAAAAAGAGGTCTGTTATTGAACTAAAAGTTATCCATTTATATAAAACACCATTATAAAGCAGACAGAAAGCTCTCTAAAATCAAAATAATGCCTGCCTAAACAAAAACAATGTTTTTAAAAATTCATCTCAGCTTAAGATACTGCAAACATTGCAGTTTGAACCATAAAAATGTCGAGGTGGACAAAAAATGAAATGGGAGTAGAGTGTTTACGGAAGTGTATAGATTAGAGTTAGCCGTGTAAACACGTGTGAGGGTAGGGTCATGAATGTTTGATAATTGAGAATTATTGTTGCATTTAAGTGGTACTGGTTTAAAAGAGCAACATATATCTTTTAGCCGTGTGTATTATATGGCGGATGGACAATCTTTTACGATTATACCAATTCTGACCGTCTCAAACTTTTACATGATTTAAATGACAGTAAGTGTAACATATTTAGATTCGAAGATTATATACTGTGACTTAACATATACCACATTGGATTTCTACTTTCGATTCGTGTCACTTCCACTTTTCGTTCTCTAATACCCTGCATAACACCTGTCAACAGGTTTTGTTTTCCGAAATGAATGTAGGTCATACCAGCTTTAAATTTAGTAACTTATAATGTGTTCTTTCCAAAAAAGTACCCGGGTGTACTTTACACAGGTTCACAAAGCCCTGACTTTAACGTTATCAATAGCAACTCCAATCAACTTACTTCAAACTCTTATCTATACCTCGAACTGGGAAACAAAGGTAAAAAAAACTGCAGAGAAACTTCCGGATTATACCGGGTTGATTTAAATTGTTTACCTGTATATTTTATCTATATGTTTGTGTATATCGTAGTAGTCTACAATGATGTCGACTTTCTAAAAACCTTGACGTCAACATAGGTACCTTGTACGGACGAGTACGAACAATAAAATTTGCACCACAAAAAAAAACCAAAAGCCAGGCGCATAGCTCCCATACAAGCAAAAAATCATTTGCTTGCACATCAGATTGTCAAAAAAAATTTAAAATCCAGAAAAATTGGTGTATAGTATCTTTAAATTAGACAAAAATCTTCTATGAGATCCATTCGTTAAGCATAATGTTAAATAAAAAGGGTAAAAAACGTTCGTTTTTGTCATTTAATTTATGTATAAATTAAACTCTTTAAAACCCCAAAATGCAGGAGCTTCCGGCCGGGGGGCTTCACCCCCTTGTCACCCTACCAGGGCTCAGCCCTGGACCCGCTGGGGACCTAAGGCGATTCCCAGACTACTCCCCTAATTAAATTTGCTTGCACCTGGCACAAAGGTCAGCTACGCCCCTGAACGCTGCAAACTTCTAAACACAATTATACATCTCGTTATAATTGGAATATTCCGTACATATCAAGACTTTAATTTTTACAATGGTAATTTAATCTAACTATTTGCTACATGTTCTATGTTCTTTAATTATAGTGACATGGTTCTTTAATTATTTACGTTGAATAATCCAAGTCTAGAAGATTATGCAAAGATACAAATGACGGTGTTTCTTGTCAAAAAATTAGACAAAGACTGACCAACGAATCGCCTTAGTTATGGAATGTCAATATAAATAAATGACGTAAACAATCATAACATATTGATAATTCATTACGCCAGATTCAAGCATTTAGAGTTAAACGCCACTGATGATTCTTAAGTAGACGAAACGCGCGTCTAGCGTAAGGAATTTGTCACCTTGGTAATTTTGGTTACATCTTGTTGGAATATTTGAGCAAAGTCATGTTACAGCACGGAACGTCCGCTTTTGGCGGGCTGGGAAGCAACTATTTTGGGTTCAGTTGGAGTGAGAAAGTTTAAGATCAATATGTTATGACTTGTTTACGTCATTTATTTATATTGACATTCTATGACTAAGGCAATTCGTTGGTCAGTCTTTGTCTAAATTTTTGACAAGAAACACCGTCATTTGTATCGTTGCATAATCTTCTAGACATAAGACGAATAAACGTAATAATTCAAGAACCATGTCAATGCTCAGTTAAAATATGCTTTATGGGTTTTCGATGTTTTACTTTACAGACTAGTTTTCTTCCGAACATAAAGTGGAAGCATTGGTGCCGAGTTCCGAACATGTAGTGAAAGCATTGGTGCTGAGGGTGTAGCTAATACACGATTATGTCCCTACAAAGGGTACCACAATAAAGTACCAAACGTACTGTGAGATGAGGTATGTTGTAAAATATTAATAACCTTTTATAATTTTTACACAATATACTAGTGGAAGTAAGTGTTGAAGAATTTCAAGGGGTCTTGACGGCTTTCATCGTAAGTTAATTTTGTAAATCGGTGACATGAATAGTTTCCCAGAGCAAAAGGGGGTAAGCAGATCGTAACTGGCTGGCAAAATGCAGACTGTTTAAATGTCAACATACAGCTGGGGTTGTCACGAACCAAATATTTTGTAATTTACGCCTGTTTAAGCTAAAGCAAAACGATTTGGTGTCATGCGCTAATTGAGTGGACTACTGTTCAGCTGTAGTTGTCATACACCAACAGAGTGGACTAACTTTCAGCTGTAGTTGTCATACACCAACAGAATGGACTAACACTCAGCTGTATTTGTCATAGACCAACAGAGTGGACTAACGCTCAGCTGTAGTTGTCATACACCAACAGAATGGACTAACACTCAGCTGTATTTGTCATAGACCAACAGAGTGGACTAACGATCAGCTGTAGTTGTCATACACCAAGATAATGGACTAACGCTCAGCTGTATTTGTCATAGACCAACAGAGTGGACTAACGCTCAGCTGTAGTTTTCATAGACCAACAAAGTGGACTTAAGTTCAGCTGTAGTTGTCATACACCAACAGAGTGGACTAACGCTCAGCTGTATTTGTCATAGACCAACAGAGTGGACTAACGCTCAGCTGTAGTTTTCATAGACCAACAAAGTGGACTTAAGTTCAGCTGTAGTTGTCATACACCAACAGAATGGACTAACGCTCAGCTGTATTTGTCATAGACCAACAGAGTGGACTAACGATCAGCTGTAATTGTCATACACCAACAGAGTGGACTAACGCTCAGCTGTAGTTGTCATAGACCAACAGAGTGGACTAACGATCAGCTGTAGTTGTCATACACCAAGATAATGGACTAACGCTCAGCTGTATTTGTCATAGACCAACAGAGTGGACTAACGCTCAGCTGTAGTTTTCATAGACCAACAAAGTGGACTAACGCTCAGCTGTAGTTGTCATACACCAACAGAATGGACTAACGCTCAGCTGTAATTGTCATACACCAACAGAATGGACTAACGTTCAGCTGTAGTTGTCATACACCAACAGAATGGACTAACGCTCAGCTGTAATTGTCATACACCAACAGAATGGACTAACGCTCAGCTGTATTTGTCATAGACCAACAGAGTGGACTAACATTCAGCTGTAGTTGTCATAGACCAACAAAGTGGACTTAAGTTCAGCTGTAGTTGTCATACACCAACAGAATGGACTAACGTTCAGCTGTAATTGTCATACACCAACAGAATGGACTAACGCTCAGCTGTATTTGTCATAGACCAACAGAGTGGACTAACGTTCTTCTTCTTTGGGTACGGAAAACCATCACATTGTGATGATTACTTTCCGGCGCATGCTGAAAGAGTTTAGTTACTTTATTTTTGGTGCCTAAAAGAAGGGACTAATGAGTTTAATTTTTCATTTTTTTTTGTTTATTTATATGGATTTTTATTTTACATTTTTTATATATTTTTTTTACTAAGATAAAAACATGGAGTGGTTTATTTGAGGTTGGCGTAAGTATCAAGGAGCACTTGTCGAGACAGTGCATCCTGGACTAACGTTCAGCTGTAGTTGCCATACACCAACAAAGTGGACTAACGCTTAGCTGTAGTTGTCATGCACCAACAGAGTGGGCTAAAGTTCAGCTGTAGTTGTCATGGACCAACAGAGTGGACTAACGATCAGCTTAAGGTGTCATACACCAACAGAGTGAACTAACGTTCAGCTGTATTTGTCATGCACCCACAGAGTGGACTAACGTTCAGCTGTAGTTGTCCTACACCAACAGAGTGGACTAACGCTCAGCTGTAGGTGTCATACACCAACAGAATGGACTAACGCTCAGCTGTAGTTGTCATACACCAACAGAGTGGACTAACAATCAGCTGTAGTTGTCATGCACCCACAGAGTGGACTAACGTTCAGCTGTAGTTGTCCTACACCAACAGAGTGGACTAACGCTCAGCTGTAGGTGTCATACACCAACAGAATGGACTAACGCTCAGCTGTAGTTGTCATACACCAACAGAGTGGACTAACGCTCAGCTGTAGGTGTCATACACCAACAGAGTGGACTAACGTTCAGTTGTAGTTGTCGTGCACCAACAGAATGGACTAACGTTCAGCTGTAGTTGTCATACACCAACAGAGTGGACTAACGTTCAGCTGTAGTTGTCATACATCAACAGAGTGGACTAACGTTCATGCAGCTGTAGTTGTTATAGACCAACAGAGTGGACTAACGTTCAGCTGTAGATGTCATGCACCAACAGAGTCGACTAACGTTCAGCTGTAGTTGTCATGCACCAACAGAGTGGACTAACGTTCAGCTGTAGTTGTCGTGCACCAACAGAGTGGACTAACGTTCAGCTGTAGATGTCATGCACCAACAGAGTCGACTAACGTTCAGCTGTAGTTGTCATGCACCAACAGAGTGGACTAACGTTCAGCTGTAGTTGTCGTGCACCAACAGAGTGGACTAACGTTCAGCTGTAGATGTCTAGCACCAACAGAGGGAACTCACGTTCAGCTGTAGTTGTCATACACCAACAGAGTCGACTAACGTTCAGCTGTAGTTGTCATGCACCAACAGAGTGTACTAACGTTCAGCTGTAGTTGTCGTGCACCAACAGAGTGGACTAACGTTCAGCTGTAGATGTCATGCACCAACAGAGTCGACTAACGTTCAGCTGTAGTTGTCATGCACCAACAGAGTGGACTAACGTTCAGCTGTAGTTGTCGTGCACCAACAGAGTGGACTAACGTTCAGCTGTAGTTGTCATGCACCAACAGAGTGTACTAACGTTCAGCTGTAGTTGTCGTGCACCAACAGAGTGGACTAACGTTCAGCTGTAGTTGTCGTGCACCAACAGAGTGGACTAACGTTCAGCTGTAGATGTCATGCACCAACAGAGTCGACTAACGTTCAGCTGTAGTTGTCATGCACCAACAGAGTGGACTAACGTTCAGCTGTAGTTGTCGTGCACCAACAGAGTGGACTAACGTTCAGCTGTAGATGTCTAGCACCAACAGAGGGAACTCACGTTCAGCTGTAGTTGTAATACACCAACAGAGTGGACTAACGTTCAGTTGATTTGTCATACACCAACAGAGTGGACTAACCTTCAGTTGTAGTTGTCATGCACCAACCGAGTGGACTAACGCTCAGCTGTAGTTGTCATGGACCAACAGAGTGTACTAACGATCAGCTGTAGGTGTCATACACCAACAGAGTGGACTAACAATCAGCTGTAGTTGTCATGTACCAACAGAGTGGACTAACGCTCAGCTGTAGGTGTCATACACCAACAGAATGGACTAACGTTCAATTGTAGTTGTCATACACCGACAGAGTGGACTAACGTTCATGCAGCTGTAGTTGTCATAGACCAACAGAGTGGACTAACGTTCAGCTGTAGATGTCTAGCACCAACAGAGTGAACTAACGTTCAGCTGTAGTTGTCATACACCAACAGAGTGGACTAACGCTCAGCTGTAGGTGTCATACACCAACAAAGTGGACTAACGTTCAGCTGTAGTTGTCATCCACCAACAGAGTGAACTAACGCTCAGCTGTAGTTGTCATAGACCAACAAAGTGGACTAACGTTCAGCTGTAGTTGTCATCCACCAACAGAGTGGACTAACGTTCAGCCGTAGCTGTCGTGCACCAACAGAGTGGACTAAAGTTCAGCTGTAGATGTCTAGCACCAACAGAGTGAACTCACGTTCAGCTGTAGGTGTCATACACCAACAGAGTGGACTAACGTTAAGCTGCAGGTGTCATACACCAACATGGTGGACTAACGATCAGCTGTAGTTGTCATACACCAACAGAGTGGACTAACGTTCAGCTGTAGTTGTCCTACACCAACAGAGTGGACTAACGCTCAGCTGCAGGTGTCATACACCAACATGGTGGACTAACGATCAGCTGTAGTTGTCATACACCAACAGAGTGGACTAACGTTCAGCTGTAGTTGTCCTACACCAACAGAGTGGACTAACGCTCAGCTGTAGGTGTCCTACACCAACAGAATGGACTAACGTTCAGCTGTAGTTGTCATACACCAACAGAGTGGACTAACGTTCACATGTAGTTGTCATGCACCAACAGAGTGGACTAACGTTCAGCTGTAGTTGTCATGTACCAACAGAGTGGACTAACGTTAAGCTGTAGTTGTCATGCACCAACAGAGTGAACTAACGTTCACCTGTAGTTGTCATACACCAACAGAGTGGACTAACGTTAAGCTGTAGTTGTCGTGCACCAACAGAGTGAACTAACGCTCAGCTGTAGTTGGCATACACCAACAGAATGGACTAACGCTCAGCTGTAGTTGGCATACACCAACAGAGTGGACTAACGTTCAGCTGTAGTTGTCATGCACCAACAGAGTGGACTAACGTTCAGTTGTAGTTGTCGTACACCAACAGAGTGGACTAACATTCAGCTGTAGTTGTGATAGACCAACAGAGTGGACTAACGTTAAGCTGTAGTTGTCATGCACCAACAGAGTGGACTAACGTTCAGCTGTAGTTGGCACGCACCAAAAGAGTGGACTAACGCTCAGCTGTAGGTGTCATACACCAACAGAGTGGACTAACGCTCAGCTGTAGGTGTCATACACCGGCAGAGTGGACTAACGTTCAGTTGTAGTTTAAAAATGCTCGTAGGGTTTTGGTATGCAATAGCAAATAGAACGAGTACCAGGTGACCAGCATAAAGGATCCTTGTTATTTTTTCTCTTTGAATTATAGAAGAATTGATGGTGTAATTCTTTATTCACTCAAATATGGTCTATCATCCATGTTATATCAGAACTGCCATAGTGCCGCCTACATTTATAGGTAAAAGTCTAATATATTCGTATGCCTTGAAACGAAGACATGATTAATATTCTTTGTCATTAATCGAACAAATAAGTTTGACATTGTTACATTTACACTTATTACTTGAGGGCTAATAACGTACATTGGCACGCGTAGAAATTCTTGACTGTTCAAGGTCATACAGGTGCTATCTATATCTTGACCTATATCTCTACGATTTTGTTTGTTTTTTACATTTATGTGATTTGTTATATTAATTAGTAGCTTTAAATTTGACTGATCGAAAAATATATACTAGTTCCTAAACAGTCTGCTACAAGTAGGATATAAGATATGGAAACAAAATAATTGCTGAAAAGGGAACTTACTGTAACAATAGAAATTATTATTATAATATTATAGGGTTTGACAAATTGGAATGAAAAGGAAGTAGATTTTGGAGCAAAACGCGAAAAATAGTTTTAACTCAAAATAAAGGTACTTTTGTGTTCACAATTTTTCTTACTTCAAATAAGCCATAACAATATAATTAATTACTAGTTATAATGTTACATGTATGTTATGGCAATACTGAACATGGTGATCGAAATCTTGGTGTTCAAAATAGTTTATAACGACCCCTATATAGACGTGCGTTCCACAACCCTCCCGGGTTTTCCTGAACAAATAAGTAATATCACATCACAACTCAAATAAACCCCACTGATATCCGATAAATATACCTACGTGACTACATGTAGGCGTTTACTATCGATTAACAGGAAATAAGAATGGATGAAAGTTCATCGTTCGTCCACATGTTACACGTACATAACATGTACTACTAAACATTTCCGCAGGCTTGGCAAGTTTTTCTGAACATATATATTTATATTTAATTTTGAAACATGGAACACTTGAATTGTTAATTTATTTTAGTGGGACCAGTTTTGTATACTATTGTCACTTATTTCTATTATTGTCGATATTTGCTATTGCCACTTCGTGATATTTTTTGTATTCTATTTTCACTTTTCCTATACCCTAAGTTAAGGACATCGGGTCTACCCTAATGAGGTCCTGGGGTAGGCCAACGCGACATCTTATTAGCCCGGTAGCTAGTAGGATGGTACGAATACAAAACACAGGGCTCGGAGTCCCCTAGGTGGAGGAGGGAGAACTAATCAACATGGACTTCAAACGTGCGCTAGAGAACGTTGACTCAAAACCCTTCACTTTATAAGAAGGAGAGATGGTTGACTCAGACCAGATTTTGTGTCGCATAAATGCCTCGTTTACGTCAATACTGATACAAAGATTTCCATGACACCAAAAGATATTCAATGCATATGGATTCTTTATCATTTGTTATGTGGCTAGTATTATTAACCTTCTTCACCAAACTATCAAGTATGTATGTTGTTAACTGGCAACAATGGGGTTACTGTGGGCGGGGTAACTTAATTGATTACAATTGCCAATTTTCATGCCAAAAGTCTGGGTTTCTACCAAGATGTACCCCGCCAATGAAAACTCGACTCCAATTATACAGCTGCACAATGCTGAAAATAACTTTAAACTACATTCACAGAAACAAGCACAAAAATATAATATTTTCGGGGTGGCATAAATATACATCTTACATTTTTACATGTCTAGAAATGTATTTATAGCTGCAGTTTAAATAGTTATTCATTTTTTTGTTTGAATTTAGCAGCTTGAATCCTCCCAAGTCCTCGAGTTCTTTAGTTTTTTGATTGATGAAGAAAATTATGGTTATTTTTGTCTGATATTGCAGTGAACGCCTTCAAGAATAAATAATACAACTCCTACAGAACGCGTTGAAATTAATATTGTAAAATTGATCTGAGTAGATGTTTTCCTCTCGGCATCAAAAGTGATGACGTCAGTTCCTTTGATTTACAGTTTTGCATGTCTGCTTGCTTTATATGTTACAGGTTTTGAATAACAAACAGTTGGTATGTACAATGTCACCAAATGATTCATTTTAAATGACTTAATACATGTGTATGCAGAACACCTAATTACCAATACACAAAAATATGCAAGAATCTTAATCATGTGGTTTTGCGGTTTTTATGACTATGTTACCATGGACAACTGCTTACTACACGCTATACTATATTAATTATGGGCGTTTATTTTAGGAACGCAATCTGCCTACAGCAATAATATCGGTACAAAAATAACATGCTGGCGATAAAAATAGATTGTGTTAGTATACTGTCGGTACACGACACGTATTTATGAATGAAAAATCATTTGTATATTAGCAGTATTTTTTCTGCGTGATTAACATTCCGACCAGAATAGGTTGTCGGCGTAGGACTTTAAGAACTCCCAACAGAAGATATATCAGAATACGAGGGGAATACGAAAATCCGATAATTCTTTTAGTCGTTTTCACTTTCTTTTGTACGCAATGTATTATAAGCTCATCACGACTCATTTGTCTGTGTTCGTTTTGTAGTCGTTCATCTAAAATGCAATGAATAAATCTATTATACCAGGGGCGAATGCAGCCTCAAATGAAAGGGGGGTCCAAATTTGTCATGGTGGCCTTCGTCCACCATGCCGACCTTGCAGAGGTCGTATTACGGCAGGGGGTCTGGGGCCCCCAGAAGCTCTGAACGAAATGGTGTAAAAACCTGCATTCTGACGATTTCCTGACACCTAAAACATGTCCGTTAAAATGTCATTTTGTTATGCTACACAAAAGTAGGGGTCCAGACCCCATGCTTGTCAAAACGAAAGGGGGGGTCCGGACCCCCTGGACCCCCTCTGGATCCGCCACTGTATACATACGCATTGTTTACATGTATAAAAAATCGATAGAAAAAAAAGGTCCAAAAGGGGGGTTGGTGTAATATTTAACCAGAATGCTTTTTCCTTTCTTTTCTTGTCTTGAATTATGTTTCAATTAGAAATGAACAGGAATGACTCCAAGATTTATATATATTGCTCTGTTTTGATTAAAAAAATTCATGTAAAGGACCAGAAGGTGAAGGAAAGTAAAATAATGAGA
Organism: Limnoperna fortunei; assembly: GCA_944474755.1. Classification (NCBI taxonomy): domain Eukaryota; kingdom Metazoa; phylum Mollusca; class Bivalvia; order Mytilida; family Modiolidae; genus Limnoperna; species Limnoperna fortunei. Next base: position 8,438,694 of record OX104114.1, on the reverse strand, counting down.
TCAGTATTTCCATCACTTGTTCCATAAAATGTGAACATATATCATTTTAACTCGGGTGTCTTATTTCTGTGGCGTTCCACTGCTCTTAATAACAGAACATTCTATACTCTATATTCTACTTCTCTCGCAAAGGTAAATACTTAGAATTCCAAAAATATGAAAGTAGATAGATATGATGAAAGAAATTCAGTGATTTAATCGTTGCGGTTAAAGTAAATTTAAAGAAAGAGTGGTTATGTTTGTCGTCTGCTTCAATAGGACATTGTACAGTTATCGTCTGGCATACGTCCGCGTTGAAACTGGGTCAAATGCGTCCCAGAATGCCTGGCTGCATCATGTTTTTTGCAGAAAGTATCTAAAGTTAGGGCGTACAATTCCGACCTCTGTCTGATGATTCACTGACAGATAATGCTCGATATTTCTGTAACAAAGGACGCTTGTTGAAAAACTATTTAGTCAATTTGAATTACATGTGATGGTTTTGTTATTACATTAGAAATGGGAAATATAAACATTGATCATTCTTCCAGCCATTTTATTAAGTTCATTAATCGCTTTTATATGGTGGAAAAATTAAATAATTTTGGGCGAAGAATCTTCGTTTTTGGTAGAAAATTCACGTATTTGCAATCGAATAAAACCGTTTTGTTTATATTGACTGTATATAATGAATAAAAATCAAAATGAAAACTGATTGTTTTATCAAGGTATTTTAAATTATGAAATTATTACAACTTATAGAAAATGACACGTGTAGCTATAGTCCCCTCAGCTGTTGGATACTCGTGTTTCCAATAGAATCTGAATCCATTTTTTTGTGTTGTTCTAGATAACTTTTTTCTATTTTTGGGTATACACACCACCTGTCATAATTGCCCATTGTTCTACATGTGAAATAAGTTAAAATATGATTCAATGTGTACCACACAAAAGAAAACGTAGCGGAGTGTTCACGGGGTGTGTTAAATACAGTGGTTAAATACCACAACGGTATATATCATACATAAGTATTATGTTTAACTAATCGCTGGGTCAGTGAGTGTGCTACAGAGATAAGGGTATATTGGGTACACGTGATGCTTTCTTTGTTTGAATCAAAAATATTTCGATACATGGTTTTTGCATTGCAGTGTACAAATAACATGAAGTGTTTTGATAAATTTTAATTAATAATTAATTTTTATTTTATTTTCATTTATTTCTCTCTTTTTCTTTTTTAAAGGGGGGGGGGGGATTTCACGACAATATAAGTTATTTTATCAAAAGAAACAAATTGACAATAATTTTAGATATCACTGCTTCGTTTTTTCTAACCTTACAGCAGATCAACACTTGCCTGACAAAAGATTCAAATTTGTCTATTTTCTTTATTTAAGAGGAACTTTTTTTCAAATTTTGCCCTTGTTCCCCTGCGACGCTCTTGGCGGACCCAATTACTAAAGGTCCATTAATTGCTACTATATTTGCAGTTACATATGATAAGAAGTCTTACGTAAGCAGACATCCACCCGTAATAGAAATATGTAGACCAAAGGTCACATGACTGATCTTTGTAACTTTCATAGCGGTATATTTAGTCACCATTGTATCGTGTTTATTGATCGTTTAATCAACAATATTTAACCATAGAAGGAAGTTTACCTTTAAAAGCACAAAGAAATCTAAATGTCATTTTACCAGTGAGAATCATACGGAAGCCCATTAGTGCCAGGGTGGTGTTTTATTTTTTCTAACTCGTTATTACGACTTAGCTAACTCGTTATTACAACTTAACTAACTCGTTATAACGACTTAGCTAACTCGTTATAACGACTTAGTAACTCGTTATAACGACATAGCTAACTCGTTATTACCACTTAGCTAACTCGTTATAACAACTTGCTAGCTGTAACTCGTAATAACGACATAGTAACTCGTTATAACGACTTAGCTAACTCGTTATAACGACTTAGCTAACTCGTTATAACGACTTAGTAACTCGTTATAACGACTTAGCTAACTCGTTATAACGACTTAGTAACTCGTTATAACGACATAGCTAACTCGTTATAACGACTTAGTTAACTCGTTATAACGACATAGCTAACTCGTTATAACGACATAGCTAACTCGTTATAACGACTTAGCTAACTCGTTATAACGACATAGCTAACTCGTTATAACGACTTAGTAACTCGTTATAACGACTTAGCTAACTCGTTATAACGACTTAGCTAACTCGTTATAACGACTAAGTAACTCGTTATAACGACTTAGCTAACTCGTTATAACGACTTAGTAACTCGTTATAACGACTTAGTTAACTCGTTATAACGACTTAGCTAACTCGTTATAACGAGTTAGCTAAGTCGTTATAACGAGTTAGCTAAGTCGTTATAACGAGTTACTATGTCGTTATTACGAGTTACAGCTAGCAAGTTGTTATAACGAGTTAGCTAAGTGGTAATAACGAGTTAGCTATGTCGTTATAACGAGTTACTAAGTCGTTATAACGAGTTACTAAGTCGTTATAACGAGTTAGCTAAGTCGTTATAACGAGTTACTAAGTCGTTATAACGAGTTAGCTAAGTCGTTATAACGAGTTAGCTATGTCGTTATAACGAGTTAGCTAAGTCGTTATAACGAGTTACTAAGTCGTTATAACGAGTTAGCTAAGTCGTTATAACGAGTTACTAAGTCGTTATAACGAGTTAGCTAAGTCGTTATAACGAGTTAGCTAAGTCGTTATAACGAGTTACTATGTCGTTATTACGAGTTACAGCTAGCAAGTTGTTATAACGAGTTAGCTAAGTGGTAATAACGAGTTAGCTATGTCGTTATAACGAGTTACTAAGTCGTTATAACGAGTTAGCTATGTCGTTATAACGAGTTAGCTATGTCGTTATAACGAGTTAACTAAGTCGTTATAACGAGTTAGCTATGTCGTTATAATGAGTTACTAAGTCGTTATAACGAGTTAGCTAAGTCGTTATAACGAGTTAACTAAGTCGTTATAACGAGTTAGCTAAGTCGTTATAACGAGTTACTAAGTCGTTATAACGAGTTAGCTATGTCGTTATAACGAGTTACTAAGTCGTTATAACGAGTTAGCTAAGTCGTTATAACGAGTTAGCTATGTCGTTATAACGAGTTAGCTAAGTCGTTATAACGAGTTACTAAGTCGTTATAACGAGTTAGCTAAGTCGTTATAACGAGTTAGCTAAGTCGTTATAACGAGTTACTATGTCGTTATTACGAGTTACAGCTAGCAAGTTGTTATAACGAGTTAGCTAAGTGGTAATAACGAGTTAGCTATGTCGTTATAACGAGTTACTAAGTCGTTATAACGAGTAAGCTAAGTCGTTATAACGAGTTAGTTAAGTTGTAATAACGAGTTAGCTAAGTCGTAATAACGAGTTAGAAAAAATAAAACACCACCCTGGCACTAATGGGCTTCCGTAGAATCATAATCACTCATGCATTCTACGATTTGTTTTGTTTCCATGGGATACCCTAGCAGGATCGAGCCATCAGCAAAAGTTCAAGTTTCAGCACGTTGTCAGGGCGATACTTGTATTTGTGTATTGAATGTGTTGGCAAAGCAATCTCATAACTTTATTAATAATTTATCGACTTTATTGTCGATTGAATATTTCCTGGAAGGGAAGGTTTAGTAATTACTATCGTTTAATCATAGGTTCGACCCCAAATTGTCTGGGCCGAAATATGGACAGAAAACGAACACAAATTTTCATTCAAATCATCTGTCGTGAACGACAATTTTTTTTTTTCGTTTTCTGGCCACATTTCGCCACAGATGATATGGAGCATATTCCTGTTTAATTTTGATGATTCCTATAATTTTTAGATAGGTTTCTTAAGTTTTGTAGATCGCTGAAATGTTGCTTGCTGGACGTTAAGCAAACATTTAATTTACGAGTCAATCAATTAACAAACAATTCTGGTTTGCTACGATCTTTTTTCTGAACTTAAGAACCTTTAAAATGTTTGTTTGCATTGGTACATAAAATATGTTTATTCACAAATTGACGGACTATGCAAACTATTTAAGCTGCTTAAACTTTCCAAATGACCGTAACATTATAAACAGTTTTGCAGTATTGTTTTTGTCAATATTTTTATACAAATCCACCGATATTAACGGTATTGATAACGGACGCGCATTTGACCCAATTTTGACCCCGGTTACAAATCCCGCGCTCGCTCAAACACCCTTTCCACCTGTCACGCATCTGTCCTTCCCAGGTGAAAATCTTTTAATGGCACAATTTCTTTGACAGGTGGAGATGCTAGCCGTATAACGGTTTGATTGAAAAAAGTTCTATCAATACAACTATATTTTGTCGCCAAAAATCATTAAAATAAAGAAATTGATTGGGGAGGTGAAAATTGTGCGTCATCTGTTGGTTGCAACTCATCATCGATTGACGAGACATTCTATTAATAATTGAATTGATTAAAGTTTAAAAATCAAGAATTATGTCTACTTATGTCTGTTGGTTTTCCCGAAATAATGGCTGACTTGCTCTATTTCTCAATCTAATTAAAATTAAATAATTAACTTGCTACCCCCTTTTTCCTATTTGTCGCTTCGTGTAGCATAGCAAAAAGGGGGAGCATGTGAATTATTTCATTTTAATTAGATTGTCTATTTCTAAATATAACAACTGGCTTCCCTATTAAGGTAAGACGTTGACCCCACTAAATAGTCCTATACACATTTTTCCATACTCCGGCTGGTGATGAAATTGTTTAATACACTCTATAAACAGACCCCAAGGCTTGTCAAATCTTCATACATGTATTATGACCTACGTTTCTTGCATATATATATATATTTATATGCTTCCATCCCCCTTCCTTTCTACATTGTAAATGGTTGTGTCGTATAAACGTTGCGATCCAAAAATAATGCTCACTAAAAATACACCCCTTTATCAATTATGCCTCTTAGTTTAAACTGTACACGTATTCTTCGGAACTAACACAAATTCTATCCGCACCCTCCTTCTTAAGACATTAATTAGTGCCATACAGTGATTAGATATGCATGTATCCGGCAGGTGTAATCTAATTAGATACATTAAATCTTCCAATAGAAAAAGGGGGAAGCAAATGAGTGATTTAATTTTGTTTCGATTGCCTACAGGTGTAATAATTAATTAACATCTTTAACAGGAAATGGGTCAATAGACAATGGTCCCTAAACTGGTGTGGGCTCATACAAAAGCTCACTCGCCGATATTCCCTAAAAACGTTTGTGGGCTATTACATATTTCATATAAACACATGAAAAGCAAGAGCTAACTAGCCAATGGTCAAGTTACCTCATGGCCTTTTGAAACGATCAACAAAAAGTCTACATAACTGCGTCAACTGCATGGACATTGATCTGAAAAATTGCTTGCCTTTCTATCGCTTAACAACTTCTGAAGTTCAATTCTTGCCAGTAAAAATCTAAACTCACGTGTATGCAGTATACGGAGCGAACATAACATATTGATACCATAATGTACAGTGTGTTTTTGCTGTTAATAAGTGTATTATTAAGGGGTCATCCATAATTGTCAACATTTTTCACAAGTTTGCAAAGAGCACTCTTTTTGAAAACCCCCTCCCTCCCTCCCTCCAAAAGAGTATGTCAACATGTTTTGCAAGTCTGCACATTCACATTACCGGAAGTTAAGAACGTACCGAAAAAATGTTGAAATTGAAACCCCTCCCCCTTTAGTGCTCTTTGCAACTCGTGAAAAATGTTGACAATTATGGATGACCCCTAAGGCGACTTATGTTTACCAGATATTTTTAGAAATACTAGTAAACAAAAACGTATACCTTTCATGGGTTTCCTATACGCTATTATTATTACATGACAAAAAATTCCTCTGAATTCGGGAAAATCTATTTTTAGATAGAAAATTAGGGAAATTCCGTGAACAGACACAAAAAGCTGGATTCGGTCCAACTGTGTCAGGTCGTTGATCAGCTGACATATTGACGCGATATGGCTGTGATTCAGAACACATCGGATTTTTCCTTTGTATAACAAACACACGAGAAGACCTGTTACTATCGACAACAATATCGATTAGGTAGGTCTAGTAAACATGTTTACGATTCGAGGCGTAAAGTGTTTACGTCAAGCATGTTGTGAACTAAAGGAATAAACAAATATTTAATGTCTAAGCCGTCTACGTTTGCAATATACTATTTTTGTACGTGAAGCAGAAACTCTCTTGAAAGGGGTTTACATTGACTCACCAATTTCCAATTTGGTATGCTAATTAATAATTGTGATTCGAACAATTAAGGTCCTTCTCCCCTTAACTCTTTATGATTAATGTTGCTACCGGTCATCAGCTAGTGTTTGAAATAAGAACGCTTTATTTACAAGCTAAAAGCATTAGTGGAGCGTGAGGAGTTTGGGTTCAGGACCCCCTTCACACCCCTCCCCCAGTGAATCCGGCCCAAAGATTCTAGTTATTTTAATCACATTTGATAGTGAAAGTAATACTTTATTACCTTTTTTATCAGCGAAAAAAAATTGGCATATCTTTTTGCAATTTTTGGTCGAAGTTTGGGGGGGGGGGAGGCAACTGTTAATAGAGTTTTTGTGTGCAATATTATACACGTAATGATGACATGTGACAAATTCAACAACTGAACATGTTAGACTCATTAATATTATTGACTAAATGTATATATATATACGCAAGGGACTTGTAAAATCGTCCTAGGTACAACAAGGATGTTGGTTACTTTGGGGCTTTCCCTCAATGTTACAAACCAGCCTCATCGTTCAGATTAATTTTCGCTATTGTTTTTCATGTCATGACATGGTGGCCTTGGGGGGGAATACGTCTTAAAGTAAATGTTTATACATTGCTCAACTTTCACAACAGTATTTCTTGTATCGTATATGGTAAGATTATTATAGATTGATATTTTTGTTCCAAGATCAGTCAGACATTTGTCAAGGATCGAGCAGACATTGTTAAAAGCTCAATGTATATAATCGACGAGGTATGACTATTACTTCCGTCGGCATATCTCAAAGGATCAAACCCAAGAGTGCAGATCAAATCCTAGACTTGCCACATTGCCCTGTGGGTTATTTTTATTATTACAGAATGACATTTTTTTTTCTTTCCCATGCATTTCCAGTGTTTTTTCTTCCTTTCCGCTACCTTTACAAAATCTTGCCGTAGACTTTTCATTTTGGGGTTTCGCTAAAACTATTTGATACTTGAGGACTATTCAAATTCGTCACTGCGAAGCCGAAGCATTGTTCATTGCAAAGTTATGTCCCCAATTATTGGAAACCTTGTTATCGCGTAATCTCTGGAAGTATAAAAAATAGAGGAAAACTGAAGGTTACAACTAATGAGATTACTATATTGTTTATTTTAAACATTTTATGGAGAGCGTATACGAGCTACAGAAAATGGAATATTTGATAACTCCATTAATCCTCAAAATTTATAAACACCTATAATTTTCACCATCGGTCACCAGAAGACTTGACCTCGAAATGCATCAACTTCTGGTTAGGTTAGTAATTTCTGGTTTTCAAAAGTCACTTTCAGTTGATGTTTGTTTGTGTGATGGTGTTTAACGCCACTTTCAGCAATTTTTCAGCTATATCATGGCGTCCAGTTTTTATTGGGGGAGGAAGCCGGAGTACCCGGAGAAAACCCCCGACCTGCGGTAGGAAAACTGGCAATCCTTGTCAATTAAGATTGGAGTCGAGTACACCCTGCCTGTCACTTCCAGTTGACAAAAGTCTCTAGCAACTATATGTTTTTAAATTAATGACAATATTTATTGCTGGAAACATCAAGGACTGATTTTGAAACATCACTTCTGGTTTTCAAAATTGACTTCCAACCTTACAACCATATGTTTTCGGATTCAGGACAACATTTCCTGTCAGAAGACATCCACTTCCGGTTTCATGTCATTTTCTGTTGATAAAAGTCCATAGCAACCATATGTTTTAGAGTACAACATATAATATCAAAGGAATTAAGTTCTGGTTTCAATAAGTCACTTACAGTTGACAAAAGTCCCTAGCAACAGTTTCTCATAGAGTTTAGAACAACCGAATAAAACAGATACTTTCTCTCAGGAATCTGGGAAAGATATAATTATTCTTGAACAATTCGTCTTACCTTATTATCAACATTTCCCAAACTATCTCTTTGTGTAAAAATAGAGAACTGTTCTATATATAGATACTGACTTTCTTACACGCTTTCGGATAGCAAATAAATTCAAAGACGAATCGAATTCCGACAATTTCACGCATGCATGGATGGAACGAATTAACCCAGTGGTCGCATTAAAGTGTATCAAAGCCATGAGTAAGCACGATATTATATATGCACCTCGTCATAAGTTAAGCAACACCTACACGGGAAAGTTACTTTAAATAACTCTTGAGGTAATTTTCAAATAGCAAAACCAGTTTGTCATACGGTAGTCGAGCACGCCTAAAAGCCCTGTTTTCCTTAACGATTTAGTGTTCATCTCCTGGTCTTTTTCGACTTTATCTTTACATTTTTACAATGCCTAGACGGAAATTAAGTGAAGCTGAGAAGTGTCAGATCGTTGGAATGCGTAATAGTGGACAGAGCTTGCGTCAGATAGTACAACACTTTGGCATTCACTTGAGTATTGCATCCTGGCTACTGAAACGTCATCGAGATGATGGAACTATCAAGGAACGTCCTAGGTCAGGTCGACTATGCACCAAAACAATCTGAAAAGGAGGATACAGCACTCGTTCGTGTAGCCAAACGCCATCCGTTTGCCACTGCAAGATATCTTCGTGACGATTGGAATATTGCAACCAGAGTCGCTGTTCGAACAGTTAACGTGTGCCTAAACAATTCAAGGTTGAGAGTTCGTCGCCCCTTGAAACGTCCACTGTTGACACAGAAACATTGCTAAGCACGTTTATAGTGGGCGTGATATCACCGCTATTGGAATATTCGAAGCTGGCGACGATTAAACTGGACCGACGAAAGCAAATTCCTTCCTGTTATATTGATAGGCGCATGAGCGTTCGGGAGACAACTAGGCACTGCTTACAACCAGAACAACATTCTAGGCACTACAGCGTTTGGCGTTGTGGTGTTACAATGTGGGAGGCTTTTCATACGACTGTAAACAGAATCTGTAAGTGATTGATGGGACAATGACAGTGCAGAAATGTCGAAATGACGTCATTAACGCTATTATTTTCCCACATTTTGACAATCATCCACTAGGTAACAGACCCATCTTTATGTACGACAACGCAAGACCTCGCCGAGCTGCAATTGTACGTGATAATATCGAAAGGGAAGCTATTTAGCATCTTCCATGGCCATCCATGTCATCCGATATGAATCCAATTGAACATTTGTAGGATGTCATTGGCCGCAAAATCAATAACAGAGCACCTGCTTGTCAAAATGTCCAAGAACTACGTGTTGCCATTCAAAATGAAGGTCAGAATTTACCACATGCTATACTTCGTCGTTTAGTCAACAGGTAAGGAGGAGAGTTAATGAACTGTACCGGAAGGGTGGTGGCTACACGACTTACTGAATATTTTTGCGTTTAACAAAATCTCAAAGTGACTTTTCTTTCCCTGAACGTTGACCTGTGATTATGTGTTTACTTTAAATTCATGAAATTGCAGTATGCAATCAGACTAATGAATATTATATTTATGTTTTTTTATATCTGCTTTGGATAGTTTTTCACCAAACAATAAATAAAGCGACTGTAAACATGTTGTTTGTATGTTTCATTCGTCATTAATGTTCAATTAGTCCCAGAATCCTCTGCCGTCCAACGCTTTTTTTGCGTGGGAGACAAAAAAGCGTTGGACGGCAGAGGATTCTCGGACTAATGTTCAATAAATTATCATTTCTTTAAAAAATAATAAAATATACAAAATCTTAAATGAATCCCTAGAAAATAATAGGGTGTTGTTAAACTTATGGCGAGTTGTTTAATACACAGGAAGGAACTGACAGTTAATTTTCAAACATATTTCATCGGCATAACAATTTAATAGAATTTCAACTATTTACGTAAGAAACGGTAACTATGTTATGTAAACCTCCAGCTTTACTACGCGTGACAGTAAAGAATCGATAGTATACAGGATTCATTAACGAGCTGTGCTGACGTCAGCAATTGTTTGTCTTGGAATCACCAGTCAGTCCGACCACGTATTTTTGTTATTCTTTATTAGAAGTTTGTTGTCTAATTGCTGCTATGCCTACGTAAAGTTTTGAGTCGCCTTAAAGTTTAATCAACTGTTGGCGGTTTGAATTCTATAAAACCTGCTAATTAGAATGTATTTTGTATAATTATTTGGACGTTTTTATCTGCCGTTTTTGCATTGAACTGCAAAGTAAATGTAAACTCTGCAAAGCAGATTTTTTTTACAGAATCAGAAAATTTAATTCAAATGAACACTTTTTTTTAAATTTAAAATTACAATTATTGTCATGTTTTGATCTGAAGGAAATACTGCATATATGTTTTAATAATTAATCAAATACCAGTAACTTAATCCGTTATGTGACATCGGTATCCGAGTGGTTTAGATAGTTTATCATCTACTAATCATCAGTTGCACGTCAGCACTGATTTTGTGGGTTCGAGTCGGCCTGCGGGCAATGCGTGCTCGACACCAATCCTAAAAATGCCTTTTTTATAAGGAATAGGATAGAGTAGAATAAAATAGAATTTATATTTGTTGAAAACTACTTAGTTTCAGTGTTAACAAGCTTTGACATTTATTAACCACAGTTTAATTGTGTTATATTTTAAACTTACACCCTTTTTATAATTACTTTTTGCTGATCTGTCATATTTTTGCAGGATAGCATTGTTTGCACATAATTTGAAGGTAATTCTCTGATATTGCCCGATTTCAACTGAAGGTAATTCTCTGATATTGCCCCGATTTATAATTCTCTTTAGCTATAACTTTACTGAAAGATATATGCTACTTTATGTATGTTATTTATATGTTCTTAATTTGGCAAACTAGGTACTGGTAGTTGATAATTTAACGCAAAATGGAACATATAGTCGGTGTCTGGAGTCTGGTAACTCAATAGGGACACCTATATTCGATGAATATATGAATGGTAGCTGAAACTGTAAGTATAATTGGTATTTTGATGTCTGGTCACTGAAACTTGGACATATATTCAGTTTATGGAGGTCTGGTTACTCAAAAGGGACGTATTCGACGTATGGATGTCTGGTAACAAACTGGTAGCCTATAGTTACAGTATCGATAAGATGCTTTTTAAAACAAATATTGGCCCGTGAAATACAATACAAACAAAAAAGATGAAACATTAAGATATTAATTTATTATATGAAACGAAATTAATAACAAAAATGTGGAAATTGAAGCTCGGAATCTATAGTCGGTGAATGGATGTCTTGTAACTCATGAGGGACACCTGTATTCGGTGTATGTATGTCTGGTAAAACATGAGGAATAAACTTGTAACAAACTAAATCTATAGGAATAAACTTGTAACAAACTAAATCTATAGTCGGTGGATGGATGTCTTGTAACTCATGAGGGACACCTGTATTCGGTGTATGTATGTCTGGTAAAACATGAGGAATAAACTTGTGACAAACTAAATCTATAGGAATAAACTTGTAACAAACTAAATCTATAGTCGGAGGATGGATGTCTTGTAACTCATGAGGGACACCTGTATTCGGTGTATGTATGTCTGGTAAAACATGAGGAATAAACTTGTGACAAACTAAATCTATAGTCGGTGGATGGATGTCTTGTAACTCATGAGGGACACCTGTATTCGGTGTATGTATGTCTGGTAAAACATGAGGAATAAACTTGTGACAAACTAAATCTATAGTCGGTGAATGGATGTCTTGTAACTCATGAGGGACACCTGTATTCGGTGTATGTATGTCTGGTAAAACATGAGGAATAAACTTGTGACAAACTAAATCTATAGGAATAAACTTGTAACAAACTAAATCTATAGTCGGTGGATGGATGTCTTGTAACTCATGAGGGACACCTGTATTCGGTGTATGTATGTCTGGTAAAACATGAGGAATAAACTTGTGACAAACTAAATCTATAGGAATAAACTTGTAACAAACTAAATCTATAGTCGGTGGATGGATGTCTTGTAACTCATGAGGGACACCTGTATTCGGTGTATGTATGTCTGGTAAAACATGAGGAATAAACTTGTGACAAACTAAATCTATAGTCGGTGGATGGATTGCTGGTAACAGAAACAGGGTACCTTTTGTCGGTGTGTTTGTCTTGTACCTGAAACTATGAACCTATAGTCGGTGTGTGGGTCTATAGTAACTCAAAAGGGACACCTATATTCGGTGTATGTCTGGTAACTGAAACTGAAAACCGACAGTCTGTGTATGAATGTCTGATAACTGAGTCTGGTTAGCGGTGTGCTTATGATTAGTAACTGAAACTGTGAATGGTTGTCGGTGACAAAAACGGGGAGTCTAGGTGGTGAAACTATGTCTGGTAACTCAAATGGGAGATGTCTAGTAATTAAACCAATTGTCGGTATATATGAGTCGCGTAACTCTGAAATGTAACATATGCATGCTCAGTGTATGGATTTCTACTAAGCGAAACAGAGCAGAAAGTCGGTGTAGCATGGGATTATGTCTTGTAACTAAAACGGGGAGACTATATCATGTTAAATAAAACGGACAGCCTTTAGTATAAACAACTTTCCGACTCTAATTCTCGAGAAATAGAAAATGTAGTTTCTTGTAAATCTCGCATTATAAAAGAAAATAAAAGGTACTGGTACAATGACGTTATAAAAAAGAATAAGCAATCCGTAAGTTTGTGTGCTGATGTTTTGTGCGTGTGTTTTCATTAATTGGTATTTACTTGTGTTTTGTACGAATGTAACCATCGATTTCTAATTACAATTTGTCTAAATAAATGTTGTGGTAATTTATTGTTGTGTATATCATTGCAAAGGTCGTTAAACTTTCGTTCCAATTCTTGACCTGAAAACGTAAGTATATTTTCTTGGTTAATATGTACAACTTATACATTTCACTTATTTTTTGTTACTGTGTCAATTTCTAATTTTACCCATTTTTAATTGAAGCGGTTTGTGAAAATTTTTATAAATTATTTTAAAAATTTGCCATGTAGATTGGGGTAGACGGCACTTTCTCTGGTGAGTACAACTCCCGTCGAGTTGAGTCGTACCTTAAGCGATTACACCTCGCGTGCAATGATTCGACCTCGTGTTATCTTTAATAAAACAGTTTTGGCGATTTCTAAGTTATCAGTAATTTATATCTTATAGCCCTGACAGGAGAAAAGTTATTTTTTCTTGTTCTTACTTAACAGTATTGACATTGTGTAAATGATAACCCATTAGTTTTTGGTTTTTGGTAAGGTCGACAGTCTAGATGGCGGTTTAGTGGGTAGGCATTAGTAGCCAACTTTGGAAATATTATAGCCATGTCTTAGCGAGGTCAACTCGGAATCGGCTCGTTCACAATTCATTATGGTCCTTCATTCCAGGAACTGGAAGCGACATATAAAAATAAATTGCAGTTTCCATTTCATGTGAATTTGGAGATGTTTTGCAGTTATTGTTTTTGTATTATAAATATAATTTAATCTACTTCCTTATCCGTGTGTACACTTGTTGTCCATGCTGTCAACATGGCGTGAAAATGAGTAATTAAATATATATGATCATATATCAATTTTTAATCATGACGTCAACGGTGTTTGTATGGTAGTTAACGCAGTCGTTATTGATCTATACAGCCGAGATATGGCGGTATATGACTTTTAATTTATTTATTAATTATTGGACGCCGATAGTCAAAGTATAGATCGAGGCGGAAGATGCGGGAATAATTCACGATAGTTTACAGAAGACTCCACCCTATATTGTACTTTTCTATTCAAACTCAATTCTGAGGTGAAGTATCTTACATCATACTAAATATTACTTTGATTGCTTAAATATGCTAGAGCTTATATAATTTAATGACGCAGCCATAACGGCCGAAACCTCCCCCCCCCCCCCCCCCCCGAGGCATTATTATTGCTTTGTTGTAAGAGTTATACAGGTTGTTCACGTTGTGTTTACGCGCCGTTTTGTTGTGCGATTTAAGGTATTTATTCTCCAAAGTGTTCTAATTTTATATTTAACCTTGATGAATGGAGCCAACTATTCATCCGTGAAAACATGTAAATGTCCGACTCTTAAGACACCATGATGACAGCTTTATATCCTTAAATTTTTCCATCAATTTCAATACAGACCACACAACTGACCAGAATACAGGACACAGGTCACGGAGTTCACATATACGGTCTCTGGTAACAAGATGCAAAAACCTATCACCCATAATATTTCAGAATCTGACAAGACGTACAAGGATGATACAAATTCCTGGCTCTGTGTGTCTACTTTTTATTGGGGGCTGTTTGTTGGAGGTAAGGTTGTAGACATCGCAATTAACCAATGGACAAAGAAACAAAACAGTGTAAATAACCCATATGAAAAAGTACCCTAAAGTCATGGCCAAAATGACCACGACATTTGTCCGTCCACGTGTCCGAGTCAGGTCCGGAATGTGTGAAATACGTACAAGATCTTCCAGCAATTAACTCTATAATAGGATTAAAAGACATAAAACCATTTAATTCAATTATTTTTTTATTATTTTTGTAGGATTCTTTTTAAAATTTTTCATCATAATTAAATAAATATACTATCTACATACAAGACATTCAAACATTTAAATACATTCTTTAAAACTCGTCATAAATATTACTATCACTCATTCTCTCTCACACTCATTTGCATATGATACGGTGTAAATTTCAAATGAATCACTAAGTGACAGAATGACATCCCGACACGGTTCACCAATTCTTAAACAATGCACTCCCATCCATACATCTCAACAAAGAAATCGTTCTGAATTGTCACTTGTAATTTCATTAAGATTCAATTGTCCTAATTGTAAAGGCAGTGCTCGATATTGATCTATCGTTATTAACCGTTAAAACGTCCACACAAAATCAATCGATAACGGATTTATACGAACTAGTTTGTTTATCTGGATTAATTCCAATATCCAGTCCGGTCTGTCCCAAATAACGGTTTGGCAAGGGATGGACGGATAGAGTGACTTTGTCCTAAAAAATCGATACAATACTGACCACTGCTATCATACTGTTAATGCTATTGCTGTTGGCATAGATACGGCGTCTACAACATTTGAGCCACAATAAATATTTCCATTGTCATTAAGTCCATGGAAGCTATTTATTGATTTCGTTGTTTTTAAATTTGTATAGAAAACATCATCGTTTTCATCGTCGCTACTGTCATCTGCTTCATCATCGGCATCATCGTTTGAAGTCCGAGACATATGATCTGAACAAAGTCCACCTAAACTTGAATTAAATACATTTACTAAACTTGTCATCTGAGCACAGTCTGTTTGCATATCTTCCACATCCTTATTATATTCATTAAGTTTTTCATCACAATCTAATCGGGCTTTTTTAATCACGAGCATATCATCGTCCGCTTGAGTGGAATCATGATCACGCCTCCGTTTACTAACGCACCTAGAACAGCTAGTGACGTAATCACTGACCTCCTTTGATTCAGTACATTGACTCTCCATTAGAACATGTCCATTGTTGTGCGTATTTGTTGTATATTCAGATTTTTCCACAGTTTTATCACATAAATGAATGTCATTTTCCAATTTTGAACATTTAGGCGGTGCATTTTCCTTGTCTTCTTGGCACGGTCTATTGACTTTGTAATCAGTCTCTAATCTAGAACGCTTTCCCGCGACATTGTGTGTACTCGACTGTAAATTTGTAGTATTTGAAGTAGAAATAATAGGAGTACTTAACTGTGGAATAGAATGTCCATTTTTTATTTCCATATTCTGTTGAGCTTTCTTTGCAAGCATTGTTTGTAGATTTTCCATCATATAAGCACTTCTTGCTTTATGTAACACGCTAGCTACCAATAAGTTTTTATGCAGATTAATACCTCCACGTTTTTGTCTTGATGCTGCTATTTTTCCCAATGAAAGTGCTATTAATCTTTGAGTTTCTGTTGCCATTGTGTTGTTGGCTAGAAGTTTGTTCTACAAATAAACAATAATTTCCAGGTAATACTGTGTATACACAAAATATTTAATCACTGATCAGATAACGATGTGATCCGTACGCATATCGCGTAGTTAATGACCAATAACATATACAACATCCTGTTTTGATATCTAAGACAGCCCTGTCTGTTCTACCGACCAATCAGAATGAAGACAATTTGTGACGTACTATTTTTTATCCAATCAAATAGCTGAAAGCACGCAAGAATTTCCCCAACATGTGTATCGCTAAAAATAAGTTGACCTCCTAATAAAGAAAAACAAAAATGTCGTCATAGCGCCGAGTTCATTCGCAGTCAGCTGAGTCACGCAGTAAGGCGTCGAACAATAACTTGTCCGATCGGGTTTTTAACCACGATGGAGTAAAGTCCTACGAATCATAACAAAGAAAATTTCTTACTTTTAAAATATGTAGTACAGGTAGGGAAGGGTTTATGTAAAATATGTGTAACTATTTACTATGTTACACATCAAAGCTTGTAGTACACATCCCATTCATAAAATTATTTCCTGAGGAAACACGCCTAATTAGTATTTCCTTTGTGTAGGAAAATGTGATTACCTATTTATGTCCGTCTACTTAATTCAACAATAAAACAACTTGTTATCAGGTTGCGTTAAATCCAGTGTTTTTTTTTAGAAATAATGATGTGTCAGATGATTAGATATAGCAGGTCCCGTTGTATACACAAACATCAATCAATCAATTTAGTGAAACATAAAACAGTCGGTGAGAGAGATTAAAGGATCATTATAATAATCGATTATGACATATTATATGAACTCTTATGATATGATAAATTAAATTGATGAATATGTCTGAATTTACAGATTTTTATCATGACCTCATAAGTGGACCGCCACCCGAACAAGTCAATGGAAAATCGGGATATTACAAAAACGTTGATTGTGACGAACACATACACGTACTCTCTCAGTGGTATAATTAATTTATGTTTAATACAGGGGAGATGAACACGTGCTGATATAACTATTAAATTAATATTTTTTGTTAGAATTAAGAAGAGTAGAAAAATTTATTTCAGGTGAAATTTTTTTCTTGTTATTATAGCAATGATTATATTTTATAGTTAATCATTCGTGCGTTGTCCAACTACCTATAAGGTAAAATATCAACGTAAACTATTTTTGTTAATAAGAAATCTAGATATTTACCATTATTAAGATGTCCATTTCCAGTTTTATTGAGTATCGCAAGATAAGTGTGCTGTTGTTTTTATATGATAGGAAATACGAAGTTCTATATTTAACTTCTAATTTTAGAACAAAGTAAAGTCCAAATATAGTATCCGTGTCAGTGTAGTTTACTTGGACTTTTTAATCATAATTTTGCCGAATTATATAACTAAGTACACTGGGAGATTTCGTACCACTTTACTACTGCCTAATTATCCAACCGAATAAAGAGACTTCAATTAATGGTATAATTGCAAATTTGAGTTAATAAAATACGATGATTTCCATGTAAACTAACCATTACGTGTCATCCAACTTTAAAAAAAAATGAAATAATACAATAAAAAATTCCATATTTTCTGTTTGCAAGAATCGAATGGAAATGAATTTCCAGCGCAATAGCCTCTTCATAATTCACGGACCGTCCTAGCTGTATTTATTTATTTATTTATTTATTTATTTATTTATTTATTTATTTATTTATTTATTTATTTATTTATTTATTTATTTATTTATTTATTTATTTATTTATTTATTTATTTATTTATTTATTTATTTATTTATTTATTTATTTTATTTTTTTTTTTTTTAAAAACAAAGATGATTAATGATAAGTGCAGCAAACGAGATAGTTTTATAGTATGATGTCCTTAAAAAACGTTACGTGTCAGAATGGCACAAAAAGAAGTTTCAAATTAACGCTTCTATTAGTTGGGATGTTTTGCATATCACATATTGTATATAGACACGTGAATCTTTCCGTTGGTCAATTGTTTTTGAAGAACGCACCTTTTCTGCTAAAGCTACACGATATAGAAATGGGAAGGGTTGGGAGGAATTGATACCCAATTTTTATAATTCGATCACGATTGTAAATCGATGGTTAGCAATATCAACAACAGCTTATCTAAACTTTTTAATATAGATTTTGTTATTTGTTTGTTTGTTTGATTTTGCTACGATTGTTGTATATCAATGTCAGTTAATACTAGGTGTCAAACTAAGCGGAAAACACTGTTCAACCCATCCTTCCAAGTCAGGTGTTACGAGGGGAAAACACTGTTCTACCCATCCTGCCAAGTCAGGGGTTCCGAGTGGAAAACACTGTTCAACCCATCCTGCCAAGTCAGGGTTTCCGAGTGGAAAACACTGTTCAACTCATCCTGCCAAGTCAGGGGTTCCGAGTGGAAAACACTGTTCAACGCATCCTGCCAAGTCAGGGGATCCGAATGTAAAACACTGTTTAACCCATCCTGCCAAGTCAGGAGTTCCGAGAGGAAAACACTGTTCAACCCATCCTGCCAAGTCAGGGGTTCCGAGTGGAAAACACTGTTCAACCCATCCTGCCAAGTCAGGGGTTCCGAGTGGAAAACACTGTTCAACCCATCCTTCCAAGTCAGGGGTTCCGAGTACGCGATAGAGCGAACGCAGACTCAGAACCCTTGACCTGGGAGGATGTATTCAATCAGACATACAATTACTTCATTAAAAACTGCTTCGCCTTTACTGCGGTTTGGATAGCAAAAAGAAATTGGTCTTACCAGCCCGTCTGCTTATCTGTAGTACCGAAGTTATATTATGACATGTGCATTAGTATACACCACTAAATTTATTGCAAATGGCCCTGACTAGAGTTTGTCGAATTTTAAACAATTTCCGATAAAAAATTGGCTTCAATTTTATGATATGAAATACTGAACTAAGATCACTGTAGTATGCTTGTGACAACAACTGCTGGCTAAATTGAAAACAAAAACAATCTACATCGTTGTAGTACCAAAAACATTGAAATGGATTCAAATTAAATATAATTGTTTAAATAAAATAAAAGATCATGTAGAAAGAAATGTTTTCCTTTTAAGCATTTTCCCAAGTCAAAGGTTCTGTTTCCACTTTCGCTCAACCATGAGGGCACACTGGCCATGCAGTTTACAAATATTTATTTTGTACGTTATAATTTATTCTTGTATTTTTGTACTATAGCTTGCTTCTTAATCAAACTATGTTGTTGCTAAATGGATCATTTACAAACAGAGGAAAATCCCAATACTATATATATATATATATGTAGTGAACATTTAGGTCAAATTTAGGCATGCATCGAACTATTAACATACCTTTGACTTGGGAAAATGCTAAAAAGGAAAACATTTCTTTCTACATGATCTTTAATTTGACTTATTATTTTTTATAAAAGAGTGGAAACTTTAGAAACGAGAAAGTCCACCAATTTCATTGACAAATAAGTTTGTTTGTTTGTTAAATAGTGTTTAGCCGTTTTTTCAGCTATATCGTGGTGTCCAGCTTTTTATTGGGGCAGTACAAACGGAAAAAACGGGCGTTCGGAAGGAAACTTACTAAATAAAGCGAGCATAGAACGAATAATCATACCTTTTTTTGGCGAAGTAATCCGACAAATTACAAAACTAACTTCGGATTATAACGGCATTAAAATTCGGCCTAAAAGCGAGCCCTGTCCGTACAAATAGACAAAAGTAGTAAATGAAAACTATTTATTAAGGGAGATGGTTGTGTTGTAATTGAAATGCTGTAGACGTCAGTCTTATATTTTACCATCGTTAATTTAGTTTCAATGGCGACGCAATTGCAAAATAAAAGTTGAAAGTAAAATCTGTAATTTGTCGGCAACTTTGAGACAAAATGAGTTTTGGTCCAATTATATTGCAACGACTCGAAGTGGCAAAATTATGTTTTTTAAATACATGTAGATTTGATTTTTAAGCGGCGTTAAAGCACTGTTGCCACAAGAACATTTAACAAATCAAAGTGAAGTTATATTCAATACTGATTGGTTTTTTTGCTAAACGTTCAGCTGTATTATAGCTGTACAGTTAATCAACGGTAAAACGGATAGGCCAACGGGAACACACTGTATTGACTCGGAGAGAGGAATACAATTTAGTCTTTAGTAGCGGCTACAATTAGCGTACTCTTATTCGAAATCTAAAAAAAACGGTCTTTTCTTGCACAGAGCGTAACTCTCAATACACGTTATTTACTTCGACCGCTACCAAACTTGATTATTACCCGACACCCCTCCTCTCGCCCCATCCACACGGGGATAGCTGGGCAGCACTGTAGGTCGATCACTTGTAACCCTCCCAGCGAGGACATGCATCATCTTCATAGTAGTGAAAACACATTTATATAACGTTCTTTGTCGTCAACATTGACGTCATAACCACTAAGCGAATGACAAACTCCAATATACGTTTATTTGTGTTCTGATTATTTTTTGAAATAATATAAAATTACATATACTCTTAATAATTGATAATATAGGATTTTATTACATAATATATATTTTTGCCTTTTTCCTATTGGCCTAAACCAATACACGTGACTTTCCATTTCATATCATATTGGTTTGCAAAAAACTCATTCTACTCAATAAAAAACCATATTGCACTCTCGTGAGAAATTTATGAATGAAAATACCTAGCACGTGCTGTTTCCCCCAACGGAAATACGATAGCCAATCAAATCTTCTTTCTTTAATCCCCTAAACCAATCAAAATTATCGTTCTGACTGATGTTCGGATTATATTGTTGTTTGTGAACATGGTAACGTTGTAACGTCATCGAGTAAACGTAATGCGGATAGTTCTGGTGCTAATAAGCGAAGATTTGCAGATATTACTAACTTGGAAATTAATGAAATCATTAAGAAAAGAGATGCTGTCAACACTTGCAAATCGAAAGAGCAAGCGATTATTTTGTTTTCCAAATATTTACGTGAAACGGATATGTCAGTTCGTTTGGAAATGGCGGACCCTCGGGAATTAGACTCAAATCTTTGTAAACTTTATGCAGAAGCAAGGTCTGAGGATGGGACATTGTACAAGAAATAATCACTGCAAACATTTCGTCATGGATTATGTCGATATTTTACCGATTTTTGAGAAATAAATATTATGAAAGACAGTCACTTTCGGGAAAAAAACTTGTATATTCCATTTATTGACTCAATAAATTATGTAATAAAACAATTACTACACTCGAACTCGATCAATATGAGGTTTTATGGAGCAGGGTAGAATAATATTGAACTCGGCTTTGCCTCGTTCAATATTATTCTACCCTGCTCCATAAAACCTCATATTGATCTCGTTCAAGTGCAGTAATTGTATAAAACACCGTTTTAATGGATTAATCGGTATATCAACAAGACCAACTCACACAGAAACCAGCAAATATGTTTGTGAGGGAGTTGGACTTGTTGATATACCGATATATCCATTGAAAACGGTATTTAATCCTTATAATTCTTTAAAATTGCATTAAGAAATTAAAGGTATTCTCATATGTCATATTTTTGTGTATTTGAGCGGGATTGACCGAACGTATGAATAACCTCACCAGTGGAGGAAATGTGGTCGTTCATCCGTACCCACCTGAGCAACATATTTTTAGAATCGTCTGTTTCATCTAAGATGACTAGCAATAGATTTAACCAACCCTGGATCACCAGAGAGATAAAATTTCTGTCGAGAAGGAAGAAAAGATGCTTTAACAAGGCACCAGCTACAACAGCAAAAATTACAACAGAGATACAAACAATTACTGACTGCAACAATCTCAGCATACAAGAAGGCCTACAATGAATACATCACGAACATAATTTCTCCAGATTGTACATCGAACCTAAAACGTTTCTGGGGCTTTATAAACAGAAAAAAAAGAACAGCACCGGAGTAGCACCTCTTAAATCAACAGATAAGGCTAACATATTGAACCACCAATTTTCCTCAGTTTTCAACTCGAATAAACCATACAACACCAAATCAATGGGGAGAAACTACTTTCCAGAGATCAGACAAATCACTCTAACAGAAGCGGGAGTCCTGAGACTTCTCCAAGGTCTAATGATAAACAAAGCTACCGGGCCAGATGGACTGTAAGCCAGGCTGCTGAAGGGCATAGGTGTGTACATCGCATCAACCTTCAGTCTTCTTCCAAGCATCCATCGACAAAGGAGTAATACCTCAGGAATGGAAAAAGACAGAGGTAATACATGTACCTATCTTTAAGAGAGGAGCTAAGAACCGCCCTGAAAATTACAGACCTGTCTAACTAACATCAATTACCTGCAAAATGTTAGAACATTTCATCACAAGCAATATAATGAAGCACATGGAACATCACAGCATTTTAACAGATGCACAGCATGGCTTCCGAAAACATCGCTCATGCCAGTCACAGTTAGTCATAACCACCCAAGTCTTAGCAAAATCTATTGACGACATGCGCCAGACAGATCTGATACTTTTAGACTTCTCAAAGCCATTTGACAAGATGTTCCATAAGAGACTGATAAATAAACCGAATAATTACGTAGTACGGGGCAGTGTGCACAAGTGGATTAGCGACTTCCTATACCAAAGAACACAGCAAGTTGTACAGTAAATCAAGTGTTACCACAGTGCAGTTCGGTGTTTGGTCAATCCTTGGTCTTGATGTAAATCACTAACCTACTAGTCTACCTGCAAAATAAATCATCAGTTCGACTCTGCAGATGACTGAGTATCAGTACAGAAGAAGATGCGGTCCGACTCTAAGAAGACCTGGAGTCCTCCAATCATGTGAGAAAGACTGGCTCATGGAATTTCTTACACACTGATGCCAGAATCTACACATCACCAACAAGACAAAGTCACTAAAACATCTCTGGGCACATCTTGGATGAAGTCGTCTGCCAAGTATTTGTGAGTCAACATCCATAACAAGCTCAGTTGAAACACCCACCTCAACCAAGTAGCAAAGAAAGCCAACAACGTCAGGGCTTTTTTACAGAGGAACATCTAACAATGCCGTCGGAAAACTAAAGAACTGTGCTACAAGGCTCTTATAAGGCCATAGATTGATTTTGCCAGCATAATCTAGGACCCAAATAAGGCAGCTTACATCAACAACCTGGAAATTGTGCAGCGCAGGTCAGACAGATTTGTGATGGGAGATTTCAACCGCATGAGTAGCGTCACCGCCATGCTTCACCATCTTCAGTTGCCGACACTACAGCGGAAAACAAGGCGATTGTGTTGTACCGGACAGTAAACAACCTTGTGGCAATAGCAACAACATGGCTGAGGCCAACAGCTGTAACTATCCAAGGACACCCCAGAAGTTCCTAGTACCGTTCGCCAGGACTCAAGGGTACTAACACTCATTCTTCCAAGATGTAATCCGGATCTGGAATGGTATGCCAACCATGGCATGCAGCTCCCTCACCACCTTCAATGAGGAGATTTAAAATGCCACCCTTAGATAAGCCCGCCAACAACACTGTTTTTAATTGTATATATTGGTTTTTTAATCTGCAAGTAATAAATGGAGGGTTTATGCACATCATCAACCAGTTCGACAATACGCCTTCTGGCGGCATGAACTTAAACAGAAAAAGAAGAATACTTTGTTGATGTTTACGTACATTATTCCAAAAACCATGTTCTGATTTTAATAAACACAGCTAAGTTTATTACATTATTGTCTTTATTGAACACGAGAAAAGTTTCAAATTTTACAAATCATTAATGACAATTAATCCACCAAATAATTTATAAGTTGACGCCGACGATATTGGAAGCCGCCATCTTTGTTTATGTTGATTACGCAAAAACTACAAAACATGTTATTGTTTAGAAGAGAGAACAGCACACATTGTACAAAGATGCATGAGGAATGGTAGAAACGAACCATTCTTACTCAATACTAAGCACAGTCAAGTCAATTGTATTTAAAGTCTGTGCCATATATAACAATAAACATAAGCTCTGTAGATTTTTTAAAACCGACAGAAAAAACAACTAACAGTCATATAATAAGCATAAAATACAAAGCAATACCTATGTTAAATCTGATATAGACATAGGTACAAGACATGCATTCTCAGTTAAAATACTATCAAAACACATAAAACGGCTTACTATGTTAGAAATTGGCTCTTCATGCATGCTGGCAAAATGTTAAAAGGTGGAGCAAGAAGGTTGAGTAAAACAACAACCTGCAGCTAGCACTATGCAGACTAAAACTAAGCTTAAAGGTAGAACGCAATAAATGAAAGCATTGGTACAGACATAACAGATACACGACATAAAGCAGTTCATTACTAAAACGATTAAGCTCACTTAGACTGACATTATAATAAATATTTATTTTATAAACATGCAAGTAGCATAAAGGCGGAGAAAGGACATAACATAAAACAGCAAAAGCGATTAGGACGTGTACAATCTAAAGTTAAGCGCTGAGAGCTATGTACGTCAGGTAATGGCTATAGGATATGGTGCAGTGTATTTACCTACAGAAAGAACTCCCTTACCATTTACTTATTAAAGTTTTAAACTGGTTAAATCACATTTCCTCCCTACAATTATTTGGGAGGACGCTCTGAAAATACAATTCCAATAGATTATTCGTGAGAATATTACTTACTTTGCATATCGCATCGGAAAATCTATAGTGTTTTGAATATGTCATACTTTTTTAACCTTTGCTTAACAAGTTTTATAAATGATGGCATAAATTGAATGAACCGTAACGACATGTTACATGGGCTGTGACTATAAAAATTTATGTCCGCTATTATGAAAATCAAGATTAACGAAATGATGATATTTAATAATATAAATTAATTGGCAATATTTTATTCCAATACTTTGGTGTTTGTACAATACAGTCTGGTCGTCCTCAAGGTCATGTATGTGTAACAAGGACAATATGACGACCATGTACGATAATTAAAAATAATTTTTTGATTATTAGGCGCACCTCACTGTTATATTCTCGGCTAAATTATGAATGACGCAATGTCAACATTCAACTTAAATACAAATGAATCAACATGAACGGATTTGATTTCCCTTTAAAACCACATGACTAAGTCGGGTATGTCGGAGACATATGTCACTGACCACATTATTCATGGATCAATGAACTGGACGGTTACTGATTTGTGATCCGCCTGGCTTCGGAAGTAACGCTCAGTCTTGCTGAAGGTGCAATCTAATTAAAATTAAATCTTTCATTTACACCCCCCCACCCCTTTTGCTATGTCGCTGAAAAAAGGCGGTGGGGTCAAGTGAAAGATTTAAGTTTAATAAGATTAGCAGAAAGTGATGACATGTTAGTGGCATTCACACGTGGCGTTTTTTTAAGAGTCCCGGCAAAATTTGTGATTTTTGCTTAAAACAAACACATTTATTTACATATAGCTATATTTGTAAAGAATCCGCTACATCTAATGTCAATAACAATGCGGGTACAGCAAAAAACTGGCCAAGGGAATCCCTTCTTCTTATCTAATTATTTTATTTAAGGGGATTCAGCCAGACCCCTTTTTATGACAAAGTAGGGTACGAGTACCACATTTTCATACTATTAAATGCTATAAAAGATTGCTGTAATAAAATTTAAAAAGAAATTGATTTATAAATATATGCCGAACGTTTTACTGAGTATTATTTTCCTGTTGAGATAGAATTGCTGTAGACGAATTTATCCTGTCCACATTCGCAAGAATGCATTTTGGCCTGCAGAAAAAGAATCGGAAGACAAATCATTGGCATGCGGAGACGAAATCCGGAAAAGAATTTTGTGCTCTTAAAGGACTGTTTCATAAGAGAATTCAGTCACTGTCTTGGTTCATTTGTACCAAGAGAATGGGAAGCTGAGATGGAATTAGAGGGAAATATTGACTCACTGCGACAGAAATGCAAAACTTGACACTGGAGTGCTAAGACAGACTGATTGGACTGAAAAGGCAAAATTTCAAGGACAGATATTGGCCTGATGAGATGGTGTCATATGATATTCTTTTGGATTCAAGAGACAATGTTTTAACTTTCTGATACTGAATCTCAAGAGAAGATATTAGCCTTCCTAGACAGAATATAGGAGGCATTGGCATACTGAAGTAAAACTCCAAATTAGATGTTAGGAGCCTCGGTGGCCGAGTGGTCAAGGTAGTTCGTCTACTATTGATCACGTGGTCTATCAACACTGGGATTGCGGGTTCGATTCTCACTGCAGGCAGGGTGTACTCGACTCCAATCTTAATTGACAAGGATTGCCAGTTTTCCTACCGCAGGTCGGGGGGTTTTCGCCGGGTACTCCGGCTTCCTCCCCCAATAAAAACTGGACGCCATGATATAGCTGAAAAATGGCTGAAAGTGGCGTTAAACACCATCAAACAAACAAACAAACAAATTAGACGTTTGCCCTGATTAGACACGTTAAAGCAGACCTTTACTTCCGCATATAGACTTTTAGAGAAGATAAATTTCCTCTTCCATTGCCTGTTTCAATATAGCCACAATTACTTCCTCCCGAGTTGGTTTTCTTTCATAAAAAAAAATTCCGAAACCCCAAAGGCCATTTTGTGAAATGAAGGTAGTTACTCTGTGGTAGTCAACATTTTGGGAGGAAATGAATCTGTGATTATTTTAAATTAGCGTTCGTTTTGAACCATTTAGATATTGACGATGCATGCCGCTGAGTTATATAAATAATGACCATTAAAAAAAGTGACCTTCCGAATCTTTATTTATTCTGAACTAAAAGGAACAAGTCCCAGTCGATCAAGGTCGTATTTTGGGTTTGTCTTGACACAACTAATCATGAATTTAGTTATAATTCATTTTTCACCAGATCTAATGACACAAACTTTATTGAATTTTAATGTATTTCCACGTATATATGAGCACAATGGCGATTCGGAAATGATAAAGATACATGAATTGACAAGTTGGACAATAACCCATTCAGGTATGAAAATATTTACCTGTATGTTGTCCTACTTAAGAAGTCACTAACCTTCATATCGTTACCATTTTTGTTCCTAGAGGGCAGTACCTTACTAGGATGTGACAGAAAGGTCACCGGGAAAAAACATGACAACAGATAAATTAACAATTTTGAATGGAGAATTATTGGCAGGATATTGCGATAAATCACTGTCTACGTATATCCGGAAGAATCGCTGGGGATGTCGAAATGAAGTAGAATTAAAAAAATCTAAAATTAACAAAACAAGGTCATACTACAGGAAGTAAATGTTTTTAAATTACTGTAGTTTTCCCATATTTTATGTACTATTTTAGAAAAGGGAGTAAGGTTGGTGGAACTTAAGATGGAACAAAATACAAATATATACGATGTTTAAATACAATGTATTTTCTATGGTTGGCCAGTTCTTATGAACTTTTTCTTCGTTCGTGGAACAACAGCTTACCCTAAGCCCCAGTCGTATACTAGATCCATCTGCAATGTCATGGCAATGTACCGAAAAACCAAACTGGTGGAGATAACTGTTACAGACTTCATGCAATTATTTTCATTGACTTTAAAATATACTTCAAAATACATGTCTGTCAGTTAAGACAATTATTGTAGGACTTCTAGCAATGCGATATCCATTATACGTGCACCATAGAATGTTTTGTTTGTTTTGTTTGTTTGAATGGTGTTTTAAAGCCAGTTTCAGCAATTTTTTTCAGGTATATCATGGCGTCCAGTTGTTTTATGGGGTAGGAAGCCGGAGTACCCAGAGAGAACCCCCAACCTGATTGGAGTTGAGTACACTCTGTCTACAGTGAGAAGCGAATCCGCAATCTCAGACCACGTGATCAAAAGTAGACGAACTACCTTAACAACTCGGCCACCGATGCCCACTATAGAATGTGTTTGCTACCGTAACAGTATAGGTTTTAGGTCAGACCACGTTTTATTTTAAAATATCGATCTCTATTAAAATGTATACAGCTAATGATTATCTTCTGTGTATCTCGTTGTCTTCAATTCATAGCGATATTATAGAAAGTCTTAATTTGGAGGCCTAGTTTGTCGAGTTGTCCATGTATCATGTCACCACGTGATTTGTTAATTCGAGCTTGACTTCGACCAGGGCGTGCTGGACTCCAACCTAATTCCCAAAGATTTCCAGCTTTGATAGGTGGTTCTCTCCGGGTACGTCAGCTTCCTCGGCAAATAAAAAAGGGTCACGATATAGATACCAAAATAGCCGAAATCGGTGTAAAAAACAAACAAAAAAGTGTATGCATGAAAAGTAGAATATATAGTGTCTTGAATGACGTTTGTTTAGGTAAGAACCAGTTCAAATGGAGCAATTTGAGCAAACAATTTAATGTCACTTTTATTCCGTGTTTACAGAATGTGGATGGGATATTAATGCAATCGGGTTTAACGCCAATTTCAGCACATTTTAAGCTATATTGTGGCGTCCAGTTTCTAGTTCATGGTAGGTGTAACTGTGAAAACCCCGGACCTTGAGCACAAAACTGGCAACCTTTGCCAGTTAAGGTTAGAGTCGAGCACATCTCATTTTTAGTCTTAACAAAACCAACAACTCCACAAAAGGATATACCAAATACAAGATCTGGTTATAACTATTCACGCCGACCAAACAGTATCCGGGTCAAACTGCTTCTAACCAACAAACTGCACAGTCAGCACAAATCGTATATTTTAGTTTGCGCAATGACTACTTTCATAATAGTCTATAAATACGTTAGTAATAACCATTCCTAAATATAGTAACAGACTAACACATGTTGACCGAGTATGGTATGACGTAGCAACAACAGGTAGGTCAGATACTAGTACGTACTAGTTATTAGGTAAGACGGGTTTTAAAGACTTCCTTCGTAGGAAGTATTGAAAATTAAACGCGTGACTATTTATTATAAAGTAGGTGTATTTTATGTTATAAATATTATTTGTCTGATTAACGGTCATGACGTACCCCGACCACTCCAATCGGTCGTCCCATAGTAATCCTGTGACACGGCTGATTAACGGTCATGACGTACCCGGACCACTCAAATCGTCGTCCCATAGTAATCCTGTGACACGTTCAACAATCTTCAATAGTCGCATGTGATGTACTGTGTTGATCTGTTTTTTTAAGATTATTTTGTTGTAGAGAATTGAAGCTTTTACTTTAAATTTAAAGCAGTGAAAAGGTTTCAAACTCAAACTAGAACTAATCTCAATTTCGGGTATATTGCTTAGTTGTTATTTTGCCTTGCTCAGTTACATTTGACTCGGCTTGTTATAGCTAAAAGTATTTGACCTTCAAATCACAACGCTTCATCAATATCATTTTTGTTGTTAAATTGTTTAAATATTGGTGACTACGACGCTATTGCCATCAACTGCTACCTGACACTATTTATATCGAGTACCAGAATTGCCCGGACCTTTCCAATATTGCATAATCCTGCCTTGTGATTTTGTAAGTCTTGGTTCAGTGGTTTATTTATGAAATATACAATGAAACTTTAAAGCTACCTGCTGTAACACATTTATGACTGAGACGCACTCACCCCGTAACTCGATCAGTCATGACCTGTTTATAGTACTATATACGTGCGTGATCATTTTGACACATTAATATCTAACGTAGAACACTCAATACCAAGAATTGTTTTACCTTTAACCATGCACGTGCCTAAACATGATAATAAACTGCGAACAAAATATATTATTACATATTAGTAAATATTACCTAAAATCATTAAAAAATGTAGAATTGAAAAAAACCCTTTTATAAGAATATCAAAGTACAATAAACATTTATACCGTTTTGCGTTTAATGCATGATGGTGGTCGCATTGTACCTTTATTTAAGAACGGCCATCTTACAAACAGGGGGTAAAGGGGGAGGTTTATGATTGTTTATAACACCCATAACAGCGAAAGGAGGGACGGATTTAAACAGAGAATTGTTACTTTAATATCCCAACGTGTCACTATTTAAAAGGAATGCTGACCGTTGTACATGTTAGGGTGCCTCAGCATGGAGTGTCGTATTTCTTTTTGTTAAGTTTCACTGAAAGGGGGGGGGGGTAACTTGGGATACTTTTAGGTACAGGTCTGCGGACGGCGATTTGAAAACCCACTTTATTCATATATTTTCAGACGTTTTGAAACGGGACCTAATCATATATTGAATACTGAATGATTAAATCAGTATTTTATTATTGCACATCCTCATTGACAAAATAATTCATTCACTACAAAAATGATCAAGTGATGTTAATGGAGAGTTTGTACAGTAAGTGGTTTGCATGTGCTTAAGATGAGAATTGAGGCATGGATATATAATTTATTACTACCAAAGATATATTTTTCAGTGAATAAAGCTATAATTTCATATATTTTGGAGAGCTAATAAGGTGACCCTTTCGGGCCGCACACTCGTATTACACTAAAGATTAGGCGGTCATTATAGTCAATTTATGCAACATTGTTTTATTGTATCGTGCAAAAACAGGGTTTCTCTAAAACACTGAGCCATAGAAACAATCCGATATTTGTTCCAGGTAAATCGTGTAAAATTAATTAAATATTATACAAAAATATGTGTCATGATTATATTATAATAGTATATCATTATTAATTAAACAGACCCCCTTTGATGTGTGAAAAGAAATACTCATGTATACCTACTGATTGAAATGAGCGAGTCATTATTAATCGTATTGAATGGACGAGTCCCGAGAGAATCGAACTTTTTACTATTTTTACAAGGGATTTTCCGTATAGGAATTTTTAAAAAACAGACTCCCACAATTATGAATTTGTTTTAAAAATATCGCATTAACTAACCAATGCAGTCAAATGTGATGTGGAATTATATATTAATACTTCCAACTCTCTTTTTTTCTATGCCTTCAACACCTCACGTGGTATAACTTTGATTTTTTAATAATAAATCATAGTAATAACACACTTGAACCTTATATTTTGCTATTACTGAAGCCCACGGTACAGTGAAAAAATTGCCCGTGTAGCATAAACTAGTTACAGCAATGTTGCTCATGTGATCAATTTTTATACCCCTGCCCTGCCACACAGACTGGTGGGGTATAATGTGATACACTATGAACGGATATGAGTGTCCGTCTTTCTGTCCGTGCACCGGTGGTTTCCAAGTGATAACTTGAAAACGTGTCAACGGATTACGTTTTAACTATATACTGATGTTTAGTACTATAAAATGAAGATCAAGTTTAATTTTCAGCACAATCCAATATTAGGTTTCGACTATCCAGTTATACTTGTTTTTGGTCAGCATTTGGTGGTTTCCAGACGATAACTTGAAAACACGTCAATAGATTTTGTTTAAACTTTGCACAGCCTTTTAGTACTATGAAGTGAAGATCAAATTCAATTTTCAGCACACTCCAATAATTTGGTTTTTAACTTAGGCCAATTTAAATTTATTTGGTCAACAGTTGGTGGTTTCTTAATGATAAGTTAAAAATTGGGTCAACAGATTATGTTTTAAAAACTATAAAATGAAGATCAACTTCAATTTCAGCACAATCCTATTTGCAGTGTTCGCCTTGGGACAATTCTTTTTTTTTTTCAATAGTTGAACGGTTCCCTAATGATAACTTGAAAAACATATAAACAGATTTTGTTTAAACAGTGCACAGCTTAGTACTATAAATTAAGATACGGTTCAATTTTCAGCACAAACCCAATTGTAGTTTTTGAATATTCATGAATATTAAAAACAATGCAATGTGGCGAGGTATCATTAATGTCCCATTAGATGCTCTATTTTGTATATTGGCGGATCTACAATGAGGTTCCATTACTTGAATTGAAGCAGTCGGGTTCGATTCAAATCCGGGACTCTTCTTCTTGTTCCACATTCGAGAATAGTTTTCAAAGTAGGGGAGTAAAACATTCAGAAACATGTGTGCTATGTACATGAACTAACAACAACAAATCACATGTGGTATACAGTGAAATAATATACAGGTGGGCGAATTCTTCTAATGTTACGGTACACATGCCACTAGTAAATGAATTTGGTATTGAAACGTAGAGAATTCCAGTCAAATTTTAGATATGTTTATGGAAACATTTATATTAAAGTCTTTATGAGTTCTATTATTGTTTAAATGTGTGATTACCACTGCAGCACCTGTCATGTTGATATACAAATGTACTTTACTATGATCTTCCAACCCACATATTTATTTTGATATACTATAGCTTTGATTTAGTTCTTCTGTTATGCAAGCTGTGTAGTAGGCAGTTATCTGTATTTGAAACTGTACGTGGTTTGTAGCTGTTTTTTCCTTAATCTGCTGAACATCGTGTTTTCGTAAAGACAAACGAGTGATGTTTACGTGTGCAGTTCTGTCAATGCCTATGAAGAAAGCCTTAAACTTGAATACCGTACAGTAAATATTATTATGTTGTCCTAAGATCAAGGCTTACAGATACACCTTAATATTAACTGTTTTTCACATATTCAAATGTATAAATACTCCATGTATAATTAAAGGAAGTACTTTGTTTAGAGTGCTTTTAGCTAGTGTGCTTCCGGTGAATTTATTTGCATTTATTACAAAAACAATCATAAAAAATTCTTGTCTGATACCCTTCATGTTCTGGTAAATCGTTAATAAATACTAAAACAATGTAGGGAGCTAACACTGTTCCTTGCGAGACACCAGAATCAACGGTTTCTTTAACAGATATAACACAGTTTTGTCTGCCAGCTAAGATTATTGTTATGGATTTTACGTTTTGATAATTGACAAGGATTGCCAGTTTTCCTACCGAAGGTCGAAGGTTTTCTCCGGGTACTCCGGCTTCCTCCCCCAATAAAAACTGGACGTCATGATATAGCTGAAAAATTGCTGAAAGTGGCGTTAAACAATATTTAAACAAACAAACAAACAAAAAACAACAAAGCATTCACTAGTCATTATGCTTGGTCTTTGACACTGATATTGAGGCAAGTCTCACAAGACCGTTACTCATACACCCCATTTAATTATGTTTTAGGGATATTACTCGTCAAAATATTTTACCTATTCAGGTTAATGATCGAGACAGGTCAATTATTACCGTCTCCCATGGGACGGTATACATAGTCAAATGACGATCAGTCTTCGGAGTAAATGCCTCTCTGTTTCTTGATTGGGTGGTTTACTAAATCTATAAATATTTTTGTCGTTTCATTGGTTTACCTCAGGATCGCACTAGTATGTGTACTGAAATTTCGATATATTCTTAGGTTGAATCGGGGTTGTAATCAGTATTTTAGTGTAGTAATGTTACGTTCCACATATTGACTTCTATTTCAGTCAATGCATTGGTCAGTGAACAATTATAAGGTAAACATTGTACCAAAATCTCCCTACTTTATAAAGTTGTTTTGGAAAAAAATATATGTTCTACATCTTTATTTTCGTTAAATCAGTATTTTAGTGTAGCAATGTTACGTTCCACATATTGACTTCTATTTCATTCAATGAACAATTAAAAGGTAAACATTGTACCAAAATATCCTTACTCTTTCAAGCTGTTCTGTATCTTTATTTTCGTTTTAACAAAACATATTTTTACCGCTCATTTTGGACATTTGTTTTTGTTTAATTATTTTTTTAAAAAGCACGTGTGAAGTGAGGACAGGCATTTAAATCTCTCAAGCACCATTGAACAATAGTTTAGCGTAACCAAAGTCCTTACAAGGTACATGTACATTGTTTACATATCCTACATATAAATTACAAAAAACAGATGCTTTAATAAATCCATAAAATTTGTAATGCAGCTAAGCGACGGTTAGCTTTTTAGAAAAGCTAAACTTGTTAACAGCATTTTAGTTGTCACCTAACAAAGCGTATACTGTGTTGTAATCCTACCATAATCAATCAAGTGTGTCAAAGATCAAAGGATTTTTCTGGAAGATTCTGTAGAAAATGGACCACAAGAAGATTTATGGGGATCCTACAATGGAGCGCATTTTTTAACGTTTCATTTTTCATTTTTCTCTTTACTATAGGCAGAGTAAAATAGTTTGCTCAGGGTATTTTTTAAAGGTTGTTTGTTTTTTCAGAAATGTTTCATCTATATCATGGCGTCCAGTTTTTATTGGACGAGGAAGAGGGAGTTTACAGATAAAATCCCAGACCTTCTGTAGGAAAACTGGCCATGATGGGCATTTGGGATTGAAGTCGAGTACATCCTCCCCGCAGTGAGACTCGAACCCGCTACATAAGTGTTGGCAGACCACGTGATTAATAGTAGACAAACTACTTTTACTCGGTCACCGAGGTCCCCCATTTTTAACAAAAGGAAGATTTGTATAAACTTTATTTTACGTTCATTTATTTCAGTGACTAATTGCGTAGGATAGTTTATGTCTGTTGGTGTATTTGACAAAACAATAACTTTTTATATGAGCAGTAACTAACTATATATATTTTGCTTGTGTACACTTGTTGACATGAAATGCCGCCTCTAACCGGTACCAGTATGCCCATCACATTCTTGTTTCCATGGTTTATTTCAACTTGATTCAGGAGGATAGTTCAGGTTAACAGATGGACATTCAGATTGCTAAATATAGACACGTAACTGTGTTGATGTCTCTACAGTTGTATCACATTGAAGAAGCCTCTCGGTAGCCTCTTGTTTGTGTACAACACAATGTAACAATTTTTAGTATCTATGATTATATTCATTTAATATGATGAGTAACTATGACTAAACTATATTAAGTACATGTATATATAAGTGTAGGAAACTGACACTCGCTGAACTTAAGTACCATGCATGCTAATCAAGACAGTAATAGTAAATTGTTAAATATTTAATATTAGTTGCATTGATTGCACGTATACGGTAGATCTCTACCTAGAGGCATCGATCCCCTTTAAATATAGGTATCTCCTCCACAAACAATAGGAAAGACCTAATATTTTTGTCGACAGTAGGTAATGCGGGGGTGTGGGATCAACAATGTGCAGGATTACGATTAAGTGTTGGAGTTCTTTAAAAAGGAGTTGTAAAACGTATTAGGTAAACCACCGGAAAAGCCTTTAAGACGCGACATCCATCTTTTTAACTTTATCAGCAATTATTAATAGAAGAGGAAATTAAAAAAATTAACGTTGCTTCTACAGTGTCTATTAGATCTTAATAAATTCTTGTTTCACTAAAATTAACTGGATAGCTTGCTTTTAAACAAGTTTTTGTATAATAAACGTAAATAAAATTAGTTCCTTTTAAACTATGTATTCTGTACCTAACATGTACCTGTATTATACAAGATCATACAACGCTGATAAGCAGAACAAAGAAAGTCTATTTTCGGATTCACTTCCTTTTTGGAAATCAAGGAAATCCGTTATTGTGTAAACTGTTATTTACCTTAGTTCAATTTGTGTTCTGTACCTTATTTTTGTTTAACCATGTTGTTAACTTTATGTATAATAACCCACGGGGGTGGGGGGACTTGGGATACTTTTAGGTACATGTCTGCGGACGGAGATTTGAAATCCCACCCTATTAATATATGTTCGGACGTTATTGAATATTGAATTTATTAAATCAGACCTATTCGACATATATTTTATTATTGCACATCCTCATTGACAAAATATTTCATTCACTACAAAAAGATCACGTGATGTTAATGGAACAGTTTGTTTGTACAATCACATGCAGTGGTTTACATGAGCTTAAGATGAGAATTGAGGCATGGATATATTTATATAATTTACTACTACCAAAGATATGTTTTTCATTGATAAAGGCTACCTTTTCATATATTTTGGAGAGCTAAAATGGTGACCCTTTCGGACCGCACATCCGTATTACCCAATTATATACGTTAACCCCCTCCGTGTAATAACGACACCTTTTTGATTTAAAAAATGTCTTCTTATGTTATAAATAAATATTGGCTGATGCTAATAAATAATGTTAAATAACATTTGTAAATAAATAAATAAATAAATAAATAAATAAATAAATAAATAAATAAATAAATAAATAAATAAATAAATAAATAAATAAATAAATTAATTAATTAATTAATTAATTAATTAATTAATTAATTAATTAATTAATTAATTAATTAATTAATTAATTAATTAATTAATTAATTAATTAATTAATTAATTAATTAATTTATTTATAAATAATCGTATCTACTAAAAAACGTGAACTCTGAGACCTCTGACTTCAATAAGTTTCGGCAATAAAGAAACAAGACAATTTGTTTGGTCTCTTACGTAGATTTATGATTAATTATTAAGTTCCGTGTGGCGTTTGAATTGTGACGATTCAATTTTACTTTAAATGTCACTTCCTTTAAACTTTTGTTAAGTACACAAGGTTATCTCACCACTGAAAGAGGATATGAAGTCAGTACAAAAGCCATGCTTAGGTGCAAACGACATCTGATTAAATTTAAATATATTACTTGGATATCACGATGTAAAACGAGATAAATTGTAAGCATCTTGTTCTATAAACTGTAGAAGTACATCGTTGACATCTTAATGTGAAAGAACATTGTTGCATATTAATCTGTACACTGTAGAAAGAAAATCGTTGAAATCTTAATTTTAAGACTTTGAAGGTATATTGGTACCCGCTCTCATCAAAGTCTAAAAAAGCGTTGGACGGCAGAGGATTCTCGGACTAGAAAACTGGCATTCATTGTCGATTAAGATTGGAGTCGAGTGCACCTTGCCCGATATAAGGTTTGCACTTTAGTGTTGACACTCAATAGATCACAAAACGAAGGCTAAGATCAAAACCGATTTGCTACTGATTAAATGGATGTAATATGAATCCTATTACATGTATCTTGGTAGCAACTTCTTGTCTGTATTTTAAGACTATTAGTTAATAATCAAAGAACAATTTAAAGATGTTTACCTTCTGGAGCAACCGAGTTAGTTTCTTTGTGATGCTTTGTGATGTTAGTTGTTGATTGTTCCTAATGATTTTATTGTTTTTTTATTGCCACCAGGAAACAGGTAGATGGACCGGGATCCCAAGAGAACAGAGAGTATGTCATCTCTGTAGGCAAGGAATTGGCGATGAATTTCATTATATTTTTATATGTCAAATGCAGAAATATTAAATATGCGCAGAAAACGTTTCCCCCTTTATTTTATTAACAACCCACAAAAATACAAATTAATAGGGCTCCTTGTTAATTGTCATACCGAACCGTACAGAAACTTGGCATCATTCCTAAGAAATCTTGCCAAGTTGCTATGAACCTGCTAGATGTATTATGTACTAATATTTTTAAAACGTGTATTTGTGTACTATTGTATTTCTGTATATTTATGTAATTTGTCCTCTTGTACACAATTTGTGTCTGAGGTTAATCAATAAAGTTATCTTGTCTTGTCTTGTCTTGCCACCTGTACATTACCGAGTCGGGGCCTTCATTAACAATTATCGTTAATAATTCACATAGTATAAGTGAATATAACAATATTTCACGTATTCACATTCTTTAGTGTATAAGTTTGTAATTGCAAAAACACTTACTTGTGTTCGTGCTTTTATTATGGATGATTCCCGTATTGGTCAAACTCTCACTGGCTTTCGACGCCCACACTACCACCGATTTAAGGTTTTTAAGAGATCAATAGTTATTTTCCTTATACTCTATTTCCTTTTATTTTAATAATAATTATGATGGCGGCGGCGATAATAATAATAACTATTATTATTATTTTATTTTATATAATACTAATAATTATTATTATTATTATAATATAAAATAATAATAATAATAATAATAATAATAATAATAATAATAATAATAATAATAATAATAATAATAATAATAATAATAATATTATATTATTATTATTATTATTATTATTATTATTATTATTATTATTATTATTATTATTATTATTATTATTATTATTATTATTATTATTATTATTATTATTATTATTATTATTATTATTATTATTATTAATGAGTCGTTATTGTTATACAAATGTTAGTTTTTCTTTAATGTTATAATGAAAAACCTCAGGCTATCGCAAAAGAACACAGTGAGAGGGAATATTTTTCATGACAAAAGTTGTGTGTGATATTTTGTTTTTGGTTTGTTTGCTTTAATTTTTAAAAGCCCATTTAAAGTGTAGAAACAAATGTGTACAGCACTTGGTTAGGACAAATATTAGTGCCGTAATAATCCGATTTTAGTTTTGTGATTTTTCGGATTACCAAAAAAAATTGAACAAAATGGTGGTACGATTATTCTTTCTAAACAATTTATATATTAAATAAGTGACAAGAGTTGATAATTAGGTTTTAAAACGTTGCTATCATCCCCACTTGTTCATATTATGACTATGTTTTTCTGTATTGATGTAAAATTTCAATTACGATCAAACGAATATTGAAACCGGGGTATTTAAGGTCACTTTATGTGATATACATTGAAGAATTCAAATCCATGAACAATCCTATTACTTATGGTAATCGCCGAAAGGGCAGCAAGTAAAAAAAAATATACAATCATTATTAGGTTAAAGTTTTCTTTGTTAGTACATGTATATATATATTTATTTATTTACGATCCATTTTGTACGATATAATAATATTTATGTTCCCAGACTAAAATTCGATACATCCATTTTAATACAAGTGTAACAAATAAATATTATACATTAATTTCTGATTTAATCATTTATATAATACATTGCTTTGAAAAAAATTACATAATCCTCCCCCCCAAACCACCACCCTGCATTGTGAATGAGCCAGGATAAAATTACAATCCCACGCACCATTCTTTGCGCTCTTTCTGTGGTCGTATCGTGTGGTATGTTCATTCGGGTATTTATGTATGATGTCATAAAGACAAGACGTGTCTTACAGACACCTGCAATAAAACTTTTAAGCAGACACACCTTCTTGTCATAACTTGTAAGAATTTGTCTCGCCTCACTCACTTTCATTTTTCACATTTATTATGAACTTGGAAGAGTTGTATATAAAACATTAATTTATTTACTGCGGTTTCCACTAAATACAATTACAATGCTTTATTCAGTCTAGGACAAGGCATTACATGAATTTATTTAATAATTTTAAGATAAGTCCGAGAATCCTCTGCCGTCCAACGATTTTGTTTCTTTTCTTTTGCGTGGGACGAAAAAAAAAAGAAAAAAGTGTTGGACGACAGAGGAGTCTCGGAATATTTTAAGATAAAACGCGTTTTTACCCCGTCGTCCCTCAGATCTGTTAATGCTTCAGAGAAAATGAGGTGTATCTCCCCTCCCCAAAATCCCTCAAAGCTGTCCACTTTACATAAGTGTACATATTTTATTATAAGGAATAAAATAACATGTATATTTTAACTTTCTTAATCAGAGTATTGTATTAAGAATGCAGCTGTATTGAATTGTTAACGTCTTCAGTCACGGGAATCAGGGGCCTTTTATGCGGCAGTCGTCAATCACGTTGATCAGTTGTTACTTGTCTAAGACCATGAATCAGGGGGCGTCAGTCATTAATTTTCTACATGCGGCCCCAGACCCCTCGACGAGTACCGGTAGGTTTTGCATGCACATCTATTTATCTTCAGCAATGTTCCTGGCGGTTAAAACGGAATATTTGGGACCATCAAGTTAAAGACTGATGCCGACAACGGTGTGACTTCATTTCAAACCAATGTTTTTTTTGAAACTTTTATGATGCTTGTAAAACATGTTCTCATTGGTCTTTATGAT
Organism: Limnoperna fortunei; assembly: GCA_944474755.1. NCBI lineage: Eukaryota > Metazoa > Mollusca > Bivalvia > Mytilida > Modiolidae > Limnoperna > Limnoperna fortunei. The sequence goes on along the minus strand of OX104114.1, from coordinate 8,398,699 downwards.
GCTTGTAAAACATGTTCTCATTGGTCTTTATGATGCTTGTAAAACATGTTCTCATTAGTCTTTATGATGCTTGTAAAACATGTTCTCATTGGTCTTTGTGTACTTAAACGTAATAAAGTCATCACATTTGATACATTTTCCCAAACGTCTTGACGTACACAAACCTTTATAAACACATTGCCATGTTATACCTGTATATAGGATTCAATATCAAGGTCTACGAATAGCTCTCGGGGCTTTAAAAGCAACTCCGGTGCAAAATCTATTGGTAGAAGCCGGAGAAAAACCACTTCAAATTCGCCGAGATGAACTTTCTCTTAAATACTGGTCGCGCTGTAAACAAAATACTAAAAACCCAGCAAACGAAGTAACAGCTGACTGTAAAGAATATAGAGTGAAAGCTCATAAATGGGAACCTAATAAATACCCATTTGGGTACCGGGTACGAAAAATATTAACCGAAAACAATTTATTGGAAACCGAAATATTTGAAAAAAAATCCAGTTCGATTCCCCCGTGGGACCAAAAATCAGCAAAAACATCTCGCCATCTTTCTTCAACTTTCAATAAAACAGACGATCCTAATAAAATAAAAAATCTGACATTAGAATATATTGATCAAAAATACCAAAATCATATCAAAATATATACGGATGGGTCTAAAGACCCGGTGTCTGGAAAAACAGGATACGGTATATTTATCCCTAAATATAACTATTCCAGATCATTCCGCAGTAGTGACAATCTCTCTGTTTATACAACCGAAATGCTTGCTATCCACCAAGCAATGTCAATAATCATAACTAATCATACAAAAATTGAAAAAGCTGTAATACTAACAGATTCCCTGAGCTCAATCCAATCAATAGAAACTGATGAATCGAGTAGACCCGATATCCTCGATTCTATTTATTGTTTGGCAGCAGATATACGTTCCAAAAATATTGATTTAACAATTGAATGGATTCCCGCGCACGTAGGTTTAATCGGTAATGAAACCACAGACCGATTAGCAAAAGCAGCCCTGCAAAAAGATAAAATTGACTTTAAATTACCGATGAGTTCTAACGAATTTCATTCCATAATTAAACAAATATTCAAAATAAAATGGCAAAATATTTGGAACGAACACACCGGTTCATGGTATCATAATTTAAACCCAACAATAGGACAAAAACCTTTTTTCCTTCAAGGAAGCCGCTTTCATTGCAAATCTATCACAAGATTAAGATTAGGAAAAACACTTTTGGCAGGTCAAATAGGTCAGTATGTAAGAAATGTATCTCCGCTTTGCCATCACTGCAATGCTCCGGAAGATATAACTCACATGTTGATAAACTGTGACAAACATCAAACAGCTAGGCAAAAACTCAAAGAAGAACTGGAGAAAATGAACATAGATCAGTTAGGTATCCAACAACTACTAGCACCCCCTTTAAGCATTAGAGAATCTGTATATAAACATTTGGTCAATTTCATCACGGAAATAGATTACCATAAACTAATCTAAAAAATACTCAATTCAGCACCGCGACGGTTATGACGAATCAAATTATTTCTTTTATACTACACTTTGGATCCATCATATATAAACTAAACAGATGTCCTCTGCGACGGTCGCGCCTTTCAAACATTGACCTCAAAAAAGAAGAGCTTCGTCTCGGGCACCTACTTAGGGAAATGTGTCTAAATAAAGTACCCCAATCTACTAAACCTATTCCTCGGTATAGTAGGCCAAGAGCTTCGTCTCGGGCACATATTTAGGAAAACGCGCAAGATTCAAATACTCCTCTCTAATTAAACTATTCCAAAGTAAGGTAAGCCAAGAGCTTCGTCTCGGGCACCTTATAAGGAGAACGCGTAATATTCAACTACCCCATATCTACTAAACTATGTAACTAACACAATCCTCAGTAAGGTAAGCCAAGAGCTCGTCTCGGGCGCCTACTGAGGAACACGCGTATTATTCTAACACCCTTTAGTAAACTAACATAACTAATACTCCCCAGTAAGGTAAGCCAAGAGCTCGTCTCGGGCGCCTACTGAGGAACACGCGTATTATACTAACACCCTCTAGTAAACTAACATAACTAATACTCCCCAGTAAGGTAAGCCAAGAGCTCGTCTCGGGCGCCTACTGGGGAACACGCGTATTATTATAAGACACTTTAGTAAAAAAAGATATAAAAAATATATTCTACAGCAAGGTAAGCCAAGAGCTCGTCTCGGGCGCCTACTGATTCTTAAAAATGGTACAAAGATAAGCTTATGTATGTATATATGTATATATGTAAATAAAAAAAATAAATAAATAAAAAAAAAAAAAAAATAAAAAAAAAATAAAATAAAATAAAATTATAAATAATAAAAAAATCAATAAAAATATATTTATAATAAAAAATAAAAACAGAAAATTACATAAACAACGTAAGTAATTTAAATATAACAACAATAATAATAATAATAATAATAATAATAATAGAAAGGATGATAAATAATAGAGGATATCAAACAAAAATTAGCCTCCGTAGAAGGTAAAATAAATACCAGTAAGGACACCTTTACCTTAAAAGTGAATTATATTAAATGTTAATGATTTTTTGTCCAAAACTCAAATTATTAAATTCTAAAATAGCCACATTATTAAACCCCCCAAAATCCATGTCCGTAAGGACGGTCCGACCAAGGCCATTAAGTTGTCGGTGTAGGACGTAAAAAACTCCCCAAGTCAAGTATACCTGTATCAACTGTATAAGTATATATATTATGACTTTCTGTAGGTTGTAAACAAAACAATACAGTAGGCAGTCCTGCGTGATATCAGGCGATTGTAAGATTGATTAGTATGAATGTTTTAACATCTAACAACTTTGAGCATTTATTTCTTAAATATCGCGATTATATATACCTGGGGTATTATTGTGGGCTAATGAGTTAATATACATGAGTATGAATATGCTAATGGTTATAAAAAAACCTCTCACTATATATTCATCCTATTTGTGTCTTGTTTTTCATTGGTTTCTGCTCTTTGTGCTGTTTTTAATTCGGATATTGTATCTAGAAATATAATAAGTGCGTCTTTCTGTTGTTGTACATGATATATCTGTAAATTACACAACTATTACCTTTGAAATAATTGTTCTAAGCTAGTGTCTTCGCTTCTATTGATCTCTGGTATTCAATGTGTTGTTTCAGTTTCGTTATTGTCAGGTTCTGCTTGGTAGTCTTGGAGCACGGAAGGCAAGCTGGTTTTACTCCCATTTAAAAAGTCGCTGATACTCTGTCATACTTTGTCATATCGAGGATACTCTGAGATACTTATCATATTCTAACTATATAAAAATGTTTTAAATTATTCTTACAATTGATAATTGTAAAAACAATCACCAAGATTTGAAGAGAATAGTTTCCAAAAGGCACGGTATGATCCACATAATGTAAAATTTACAGCCGTCAATACACAAATCTTGAGTACCACAGCCGTCAATACACCAATCTTGAGTACCAAGAGAAAAAGTGTAGGATGAACGAAGGTATTTTATAAATAAAAGTGTAATTGTCAATTACTTTGTAAAATCCGGTTAAATACGCTTGATCTATTGCCTTTCAAATTTCATAGAAGTCGATAAAAGGTTCGCTTTCAAGAAATAAGTGTATGTACCTTATCCTGATGTAAACAATTGTAAAAAAACATGTCATATTTTTTTGCTGTTTCATTGCACGGGAGCGAGTATCGTTTTACACTGCTACACGAAGTTGTGATACTATCCGTTTGGATATTAGTGTACGTCCGTCTGTCCGTAACCCAGTGATTTACAGATTATAACTTGAAAACGTGTTATTAGATTTTGTTTTAACATGGTACAGCTGTTAAGTACAATAAAATTGTAGTGAAGATCATAATCCAATTTTTACCTTTAAAAATTTGTTTGGTTAACAGTTGGCTGTTTCCAGATAATAACCTGAAAACCAACTCGTCAACAGATTTTGCTGAAATTTTGCATAGCTGTAAAGTACGATTAAATTCAATTTTCAACACAATCCAATTTGTAGTTTTTGAATTAAGTAATTATGTATGTGTGTGGTTTACAGTTGGTGTTTTTTGTAAAAACGTTGCACAGCTGTAAAAATTAAGATATAATGTTTAATATTCCGCAGAAAAAAATTGTCAAAATGCAGTTTGTATATTTCGCCCGCTTGTTTGTTTTTGTTTAATTCAATTTTTAGTTTGAATGGTAGCCTTATGTTTAGTACGCAGTTAGAAACGAGAAAAAGTTTACAAACAACAAATCGATTGAGGAAGTAGGATGAACTAGGTACAGTAATGTGAACCGATGAACAAGCTACAGTAATGTGAACCGATGAACTAGCTACAGTAATGTGAACCGATGAACAAGCTACATTAATGTGAACCGATGGAAAGAAAATCCTTGACAGGAAAAATAGAGAAATCTAGAACAGTGGTTTTATTATTATGTATGGAGCGTGCCGCTCTTAGTCCTCAGCGAAGACTTATCTTTATCCGCAACAAGATTATATCCGTTAGTCGACAATTGGAGCTGGGCTGCTTTTTGGGATGTGCCATCGGAGCCGCGTCAGTACCCATTGATAAAAACATTTTTACGTTATAAAAAATATACATTTAATTAAACAAACGAAACAATCGGAAATAAATCAATGTGGAAACCTTGGAAGCCGAAACTTTTTACATGCACTGATGTCAATATCCTCAGGAATGTTCCATGTTAAATTAACTCATATTCCATATAGTAATGCATGTGATGTTACCTTTTGAACTGAAAGAGTTAATTTTTTCAACGTATTTGTACCTTTTGAAGTTGTTTATTGGTATTATTTTGCAAGCGACAGATGTACGTTTAAGTTATTGACTTATAAACTTCAAAGAACTGTTACGGAAACTGTTAGAAATACTGGTGTGCGTTGAAGTAAGTCTTTGAAAAAGGGTAACTATATACCACTATTAATGGTTCACAATTATACTGGAAACCGTTCTCGCAACCAGGCATTCCCTTATTTTACATGAATAAAGGCGAAGTAAATCCCTATTATGTTTGGGGTGTGGTGGGGTAGGGGTAGATACCTTCTGGACATATTACAGAGCCTCGTATTTTTTCCCTTTTCTAAGCCTCGTTCACATATTAAACTATAAGTTAAATTTGCATTTAGTAAAAAAATATTAAAAAAAAAACAATTCATGGCTGACATAAATTTCCTGGTACGTAAGCATATTAATCACACTGAAAGGTGTTGTACCCATGACACATGTTTCATAGTCGGGTAGCAGTATTGTCTACAATAAATACTAAATCAAACTTATATTGCGATACTTACATACTTTTAAATGAGTCAATATGACTAAACGATCGGTTTTTAAACAAAAGTTGTTAAGCGTTTAAAAAACAGCAATGATGGTCAATCACTGATTGATTGTTTTGGGTTTTTTTATAAATAAAAAGAATTTAGCAATGCCAATTTTTAACGGTGTGCTCCCAAAAACGTCTACTCGCAAAATAACTAACGCGCGATGATTAAGAGGACTGTTAAAGATTTCTAACCTATAATTTACCTGTAAAATAATTCTTATTTCGCGTGTAGACTTTCCGGGAATTGCTATAATTAACATGTGAAATAAATTATATTTTGCAAGCAGACGTTTCGGTATATAATCCACATATGATTAAACATATGCTAGTCTACAGGATATAGAACGAATAATGGTACCCTCACTTTTTTTCGCCTTTTTTAATCCGACAAATCACATAACTAACTTCGGATTATAACGGCAGTAAAATTCGGCCTATACAGAATATTGACATCACAATATACAAAAATAGCACTAATAAATCAATTAATTTTATTTAAGTATCAAATATTTAGCATCTTTACATTTTCTAACCGAATACTTGGGTTTTCACGATATAGCTTAATTTTTGTTTTGTAAAACGTCTAGCCGAAAGTCGAATGTTTTCAGATCGAAGAAAGTGTCAACTGTTGTGAAGTATACTAATGGAAAAAAGAAACTGTGCTTAGTTTTGTAGTAAAAAAGGAAAGGGCATATCAATGACCCTAAGTTTAATTAGGTCAAAGATGAAAATCGTTAAATTTCTTAAAAAAACGACAGACCACACCAATATTTGACATCAAGGCGCTGTTGCATATTGAGTTTTCAAAAACGTTGGTGAAATTACAAAATCAGTAGCGGGTGTGACCCCATTCACATCAATGCAAGCAAGACAAAGATTGATAAGGAATGCTTGGGGAATGATACCCCAAATGTTTACTAATGCGGGACTATTTTTCTTAAAGATAGCGTGGACTACGGTACAATTCGTCTTAAAATTGTTCTGTATGTGCTATTGTGACGCTTTTTTAAGCCTCATCAAAACACACAAAAAGTTATTGACTCACGTGCATTGACTGCTTTAGATACATGATCGTCATTGACTCACGTGCATTGACTGCTTTACATACATGATCGTCATTGACTCACGTGCATTGACTGCTTTAGATACATGATCGTCATTGACTCACGTGCATTGACTGCTTTACATACATGATCGTCATTGACTCACGTGCATTGACTGCTTTAGATACATGATCGTCATTGACTCACGTGCATTGACTGCTTTACATGCATGATCGTCATTGACTCACGTGCATTGACTGCTTTACATACATGATGGTTTGTATATTTTTAGGTATATTGCATTCCAATTCTATAAATCTTTTTATTGGGGAAAGTTGCGTTAAAACAAAATTCATGCCGTACGCCATTTTATGTTGCAGCTGTGTCTAGTTTCTTGGTTCAGGCCATATATATGTCCATAACTATACAACCTATAAACACAAATTTAAACTTAAGTATAAATGGCTTAACCAAATTATCTGTCATTGTTAGTGTTCCTAACCGCATTAATCACACTGACTGTTCTGAATATTTCTTAACTTAGGTATGTATCATAGTCGGGTGGTGTTATTAACCAAACTTATAATTAGCTAATACTAACATACCAATCGCTGTGGTTTGTTGCCTAGGTAACGAATAGAATTTAAAGTGGTGAAATCTTTTAGTTCACTTTCTATAAATAATTACGACGCAATAGGTTGTGAGTGGTGCAAATGAATGGTTCCACAACATTGTAGACAATTTGTACATAATATCACGGATGTAAGTCGTAGATGTGCCGAGTATAGTTATATACATTTATTACCAATCTGTTTTCAAAACATTAAGTTGTAAGGGATTTTCGACAGAAAGATGGTGGTCAACAATGATATCTGTCTGGAACTTTGATATATTTGTCTGATCATTATCAACGAAAATACAGAACAATATATTAACATTATTCTAGTATTTATTTTAATTATGTGAGAAAATTAGATAAGCTTGTTTCTTTTCAACTTTTCAACATTATTCGGGTAGCAGTGAGGAATAGCTATGCGCTATTTCAAAAAAGTTATTGTATCTTAATCTATATATTTCACACATCTCCTTTGAGGCACGACATTGGAGATCCGGCGTAAAACTTGGGTTGGTTTTAGGGGTTGTAACATAAAAAAATGGGAGCCTCTAGTTGGGTAATGAGAACCCCCGGATATGACAAATTACCGGATTTCAACATGCACTGAAGTTGCTTACCCTTTCATAGCACCTGGGTTCAACCCTGGTTTTTAGTGGGATTCACGTGTTCTTTTTTTTTTTGCTTTGTTCTTGTGTAGTGTGTGACCTGTTTGTTGTATTGTTGTCTACTCTCTTGAGTTTTGTCTGTCTTTGACTTATATTGTTTAGTGATTAATCCTCGCTAACTTCGATTCTTGTGTCTTAACATAATTCGGTGATGACGGTGGATTTTTACGCCAATTTAATGTATACAGAATAATATGGCAAAAATAAGACTTGTTTGTAATGGACTTTTACATGTCCGCTATGGAATATATCATTAACGTGTAATGTTTTATTACACGGTAAAGTTCGTTGTAAGATATAGAGTTGCCCTGACTCGGGCTAGTTCCAGAATGTTTGTTCTGACAATTAATACAATACAAAATTAAAACTCTCGCTTTAAGTGATGACGTTACCTTATTTTTAAATTTGAAAGCAGCCTCATATCCTTAGCACTTCATATTCGCCAACGGAATATGAAGCACTATAAGTGTAAATTACAACACGACAGGCCAGGACTAAATAACAATAAATGTAACCAATCATCCACCACAAACACTGCCACACCTTAAGTAACCCACGGGCACATCTATGATTAATTAAAGACACCGACCTGACCACGACAGCTTTAGCTAGTCACAACAATAGCTGTATCATTGCCGTTCGGGTATGTTTTATTTACAAAAAACATAACAATTTTCATGGTTTTATAGATAGTTTGCCAAAATATTTATTATTGCAATTTTAAACGAGATCGCTGAGTCGTTGTAATACATCTTTTCGAATATCTACTAAACAAAACTTTTTTCTCACATACTCTTAATACATGTATCACATCACTGCTACCGATATATAGAAGTGGAACATGGGAGACAACTCATATATGGAAAATAATTATACTGTGACATGTTTTAATTAGTGCTTATACTAATGTAATTGTTCAGCATGTTTGTTAGACAGGTATTCTACTGGTCGCAAATCGACGTCCGAATTTCTCAAAACTACACGTATATTCAGTTTGACGTCACAACGTTTTTTCTTATGCCCTAAATGCAAACCCTTTCTGTTATCTTTCTGTCCCTTTAATTTATTATGAGACAGACATTTAAAACGAGAGAATATAATATAAAATATAATATTAAAATTGAAAATGAAAATGAAGTTTGTTAAATTTTACATTTGTATGATATTGGCAGTTGACCTGGTACTGCAAAATAAGTCTTGGTCACTTGCCATCTTGTACCCCTCCCTTTTATTTGGGGATATCTAAATCCTTATTATATTGAATAAGTGAAATGTTACTCTTATTTAGACGTAAACCGTCGACCAATCAATCAGACTAACTAATCAAGTTTGTTTCACTTGTATTTCTCATGGACTTTCAGACATAAAATTCATTTCGCGTTTTAGCTTTCTGTATTTGTTTTTTTTTTACAATTTCGCGTTTTGGCATTTTCGCCTTCCAGTTGCAGGAGTAGTGTATTGTCTGTTTTACACTGGGTAAACAAGTAATAGATATGTGGTGTTAATTTGAGATGGCGCTGCTTGTAGATACAAGTAGTATACAATAACATAGCATAAAGGAATAAAAAACCTTACAAAAAAATAGAGAAAGGTTTCAAGACGTCTTTAATATAAATAGCATAAATTGGTTTAACAAATGCAAACACATATTATGTTCAAATTGCGATCTTTCTTTCTTTGATTCTTTCATTCTTTCCTTTGTAATGATACCTTCAACTGATATATACACCTCGCCATAGGTTAAGCAACACCTACAATTTTTTTAATAATTTTAAAAAATATGAATGAATATTAACTTTGTGTTTTTTTGTACTAATACCATCTTTTGCGCACAGGAAAGTTACTTTAATTAACTCCTCAGGAAAATCTTTAAATAGCAAAACGAGTTTGTCATACGGTAGTCGAGCACGCCTAAAAACCTTGTTTTCCTTAACGATTTAATGTTTTTCCTACCGCAGGTCGGGGGTTTTCTCCGGTACTCCGGCTTCCTCCCTCAATAAAAACTGGACGCCATGATATAGCTGGAAAATTGCTGAAAGTGGCGTTCACCATCAAACAAACAAACAAACAAACAAACAAACGATTTAATGTTCATCTCCTGCTCTTTTTCGACTTCATCTTTACATTTTTACAATGCCTAGATGGAAATTAAGTGAACCTGAGAAGTGTCAGATCGTTGGAATGCATAATATTGGACAGAGCTTGCGTCAGATAGCACAACACTTTGGCATTCACTTTAGTAGTGTATTCCGGCTATTGAAACGAGATCGAGATGATGGAACGGTAAAACTTCCAATTGAACCCCCAATAAAAAATACGCAATGCATTAGACTATCACAAGATACATGGAGTTCACACGGCTCGCACTTGTCCAATTGGCAATGCATGACTGTGTCCACTGTAGGGTTCACCAGTGGCTAGTGGCTGCCACCCAGTGCCAAATTCTTTTATTTACGTTCGAAATAATGCATTTTTAGTGGGGGGGTTCAAATGGAAGTTTTTCCGATGGAACTATCCAGGAACGTCCTATGTCAGGTCGACCACCAAAAACGTCTGAAAGGGACGATAGAGCACTCGTTCGTGTAGCCAAACGCCAACAGTTTGCCACTACAAGATATCTTCGTGACAATTGGAATATTGCAACCAGAGTCGCCGTTCGAACAGTTAACAGACGCCTTAACAATGCAAGGTTGAGAGCTCGTCGTCCCTTGAAACGTCCACTGTTGACACAGAGACATCGCCAGGCACGTTTAGAGTGGGCACGATATCACCGCCATTGAAATATTCGAAGCTGGCGATGAGTACCCTGGACCGACGAAAGCAGATTCCTTCTTCGTCTTCGTCATATTGATGGGCTGGGACCATACTGGGAGTGTTCCCAGTGCTCGACCTACAGAGCAGCCCAGCCCGTCCCCGGGTGGCGGATAGGGGAGACCCTCTCGTTGGGGGGGGGGGGGGTTGTCAGGTCATAATACGGAAAGCCTGATTGCGGACCGTAGTGGATAACGTGTTTGGAGAGTGCCACGCTCCTTGCACGATAAAGACCCCTTTTGTAGATTTCGAAAAAGAGTAGGCTCACTGTAGCCGCTACAAAAGGCTAAATTTTCCGCCCCTTCCCAAAACTCCATACTTTTCCAGTGGCAGTCAAAATTTTATTCCCTGTGACCCTTCCCACCCCCATTTCCCGTTGATTTATTGTTTGTTAAATTGTTCCCGTCCCGAATATAGCTGAAATACTGCTCGCTGGACGTAAAGCAGACATCCAATCAATCAATCAATCAATCATATTGATGGGCGCATGCGCGTTTGGAGACAACGAGGCACTGCTTATAACTAGAACAATACCCTAGGCACTACAGCGTTTGGCGGTGGTGGTGTTACAGTTTGGGGAGGCGTTTCATACGACTGTAAACTGAATCTGTATGTGGTTGATGGGACAATGACGGGGCAGAAATATCGAAATGACGTCATTAACGCTATTATTGTGCAACATTTTGACAATCATGCACTTTGTAACAGACACATCTTTATGGATGACAACGCAAGACCTCACCGAGATGCAATTGTACGCGATGTTATCGAAAGGGAAGCTATTGAGCATCTTCCATGGCCATCCACGTCACCCGATATGAATCCAATGGAAAATTTTTGTGGGATATTATTGGCCGTAAAATCAATAACAGAGCACCTGCTTGTCAAAATGTCCAATAACGGATTTACCACATGCTACACTTCGTCGATTAGTCAACAGCATGAGGAGGAGAGTTTATAAACTGTACCGGAAGCGTGGTGGTTACACGACTTACTGAGTATTTTTGCGTTTAACACATTTCAAAGTGACTTTTCTTTCCCTGAACGTACCTGTGATGATGTGTTTACTTTAAGTTCATGAAATTGAAGTATGCAATCAAACTTATATTTTGACTAATAAAAGTTATATTTGCACTGTTTTTTTTATATCTTTGCTTTGAACATTTTTTCATCAAACAATCAGTAAAACGACTGTACATGTTGTTTGTATGTTTCATCTGTCATTAATGTTCAAATAAATTGTCATTTCTTAAAAAAAATATTAAAATATATAAAATCTTAAATGAATCCCTGGAAAATAATACGGTGTTGCTTAACTTGAGGTGTATAGTTTAAACACAATTTTATTTGCTACTTCATGACATCTTTTTTAAGTCAATTATATCTACTAAATATCGATTGGGATGATGGGATGACACCAAACATACAGGAAGTTGTTTGTCGATTTCTAGAGATTTTTCATAGTTTATCTATATGTAGCTGCTTTTCTTACTAGAATCTGTAAATGGTACTATATTGGAAACACACGTCTTGGTCAGCATTGTCCATTTTCATTCTATAACGGGTACACAGTGTATGACGCTTACCGTATGAATTTGGTATATGTTGAAAGTAAACATCCCAATGCCAGGTAACACAAATCTGTTTTTATTCAAATCACATGAAAGTTACAGCCATGCAAATCTAAGTCAGTGCCAAATGTTCTTCAAAAACCGCAAAATATAAACAGTTTCCACTATGCTGATTTCACATTTTCAATTTGTAAAATTCTCATGATAACTGGCATCATAGTGGCGCATGCAGATGAAGCTTAATGGAACCCTTCTAAATTTCACGCAGTCGTATACTATCATTTAGCAGGAAATATTACTGCTGACCAATTATTCATTATTATGAGATATGAAACAACATATGCAATTACACAATATGAGTTATTGTACTTGTTTGCACGTGCGAAATAGATCTTTAGGACTATAAAATGTTATTTTTGCGCAGTGTTTGTACCCTCTTTGCAATGCAAAATTGATCTATAGGACTATAAAATTTTATTTTTGCGCAGTTTTGTACCCTCTTTGCAGTGAGAAATGGATCTTTAAGGCTATAAAATTTTATGGTTGCTCACAAAGTTAGTAACCATGGTCGATGTCGTACTTTTGTTCTATTGAATAGCTACTTTTTAAAAAGATGTTTTACATGCTGAGATTTGGTACCTTATTATACACTGTCAGAAATTTTCTTTTAATAATTTTTACAGCTTTTCGATGAATTATGAATATAACCCTCAGTGTAATGCCAAGAAAGCTTAGATTCTAAGAATAAAATGTTAAGATGATGGTGTTGTTTCATTAATTAACTGATTTTAAAACCTTCCATATCAGTCAACATCTGCTATTTTTTTAAAGGAGAACGTACTACTTTCCGTTTATTGGCAAATAAAGAGCAGAACACGTATGATTTGTTGTTGGTGTTACTTTCTCAAATAGGACTTTGATTTCTATACCCATACCTAACGGAATTACATATTGATGGTCTATTAAACCATATATTTCCAATTGTTTTCTTTCTTCGTTTGTGTGTAAACTATCAATTTGCAGTTAATTACGTGGCTACCTAAAATAGCAATCTTTATTTCTTATTATGTTATAATTTTCTATACGACTGGTTTACAATCTGTTATTGCAACACCTGTAGTATTTTAATGCATGTCTCAGTCGATAAAATTGTTGTACCTTGGTAACAGTTATCGTAAAGTCTTGTAGCAGAACTGTAAGTGTTTTTCTCTTTCATGTAATTTTAAGAAAAATATTTATGATTTGTATTCATTAAGTGGTTTTTTTTGAAGCTCAGACCCTTTATAGGACCTAGAAAATTACTTAATAACCACGTGAATCACATTAGTATAATAATTTAATTTTAATTTAAAAAAACGTACATTTTGTATATGGACTAAACTGTAAGATTCCACATGAAATTCTGGAAAAAAGTGCAACCATAAAAAAACCATCACTTTTTGAAAGCGCCCACATCTATAGCAATATTGTCTCACCTTTTAAAGCATCCCCTACAAAATCTCCCACCTAAAGAAAAATCGCTCCATTTACAAAAATCGATAGTATAACTAATGTCTTTTTTATTGCATCCATGCCTATGGCTTTCATAAAACGGAGCCTAATTTGCTCTTACGACTTTTTCTGATTTTTTTTTACAATTGTTAACTATTAGCAGACCAGCTTGTGATTTTGTAAATTCTTTTGATGTTCTAACAGACATCAGACATTTCTAAATAATTAACAAACAAAACTAAAATAATTCTGATTTAGTTCCGACTAAAATTCATCAATTTTTAATAATGAAGACATTTATTTAATTGTTTAATAAGCAGCTAATATATTTTACACTATATAGCGATTTCAGTAAGTGACGACGTGTGTTGGTAAGTTGGCTATTTTAATGAATGGTGTTTTCGTAAAAGAGGGGGCGCTATTTTGACGACCGGCGGGGGCGATTTGATCTGCTCCCTTTTACTTTTTAAATTAAATTAAGGGGAAGGATGTATTTTTATATATGACTCGTGAATGTGTGCCCTTATTCATCGTAATAGGATCTGATAGCGATCATCGCAATCCCTAAAACGCTACATGTTTCAAATTGATACTTTTGTGACGTCTCAGGCCAACACTTTAAAGAAAGACGTCACGCCACCAATGCAATTCGGTGCTCTGAAGTTACTAGTACCTCATGAACCATAAAATGTGCGATGCTCGCATTTTAGTTTCGCCTACATTCATATTAATAAGAATAAAATATGGCGAGACATTTTGTAACCCAATTGTATTTATTATTTGCATTTATTAAGTGACTGAACCGTGATTATAAACAAATTTTAAAAAATGCTAGACACCAGCAATACGCTAAGGTCAGCCTCTTACTTAGACCCACTTCTTGAAATAGACTCGGGGAAACTACAAACTAGACTCTACGACAAACGTGATTTCAACTTAACAATTGTCAACTTCCAGTTCATCGACAGCAACATTCCAGCGGCTCCAGTGTGTGGTGTTTTCATTTCACAACTTATACGTTATTCTATAACCTGCGATCGGTATTCCGATTTTCTAGACCGATGCTGCAAACAAGGAGTCGTTGTACCAAGTTTGATGTTATCTTTCCAGAAGTTCTATGGTTGTCACTATGACTTAATTGATCGTTATGGGAAATCAATCTCTCAAATACGATCGGACATTTTAGCGAAGTCTTAGGTAGTGTTTCATATTCCTGAATTTGACTTTTTCCTAGACATGACAATGAGTAACTCGACGGGTGTCTATAATTAGATGCAGGCACAGCTTACTCGTCCGGAGCACTTAAATGCATCATGGTATTATCGAGTTCGGGTTACTTGAGTTTTTAGGTTTTTTGTGTTGCGCTGTATCACGGGGAGGGGGGGGGGTAACTTGGTAATTTTTAGGGTGGGGATGTGCCATTTTTGATTTGAATTCAATACCCATATTTATATAAAATTTCCAATTTTCATTACCCATATTTATATAAAATTTCAATTTTCATGACCCATATTTATATAAAATGATCAATTTTCACAACCCATATTTATATAAAATGAACAATTTTCATAACCCATATTTATATTCAGTAAACTTAAAAGAAGGTCATATTTATATACACAAAATGATAACATAGTGAAGAAGAAAACACAATGTCATTATTAAAATTACACTTTATTATATTATATTATATGGGGCATATTTATATTAAAATGGACGAAAACATGACCTATATTTATATGAGACCAGATTTTTTTAAAATTAAGATTAAAAGGCATACCCATTTTAATATAATATTGTTTTAAAAACTATACCCATTTTTATATAAATTTTCAAAAAATCCTACCCATATTTTTGGCACATATACGTATACCTTTATATAGGAAGTTACCCCCCCCCCCCCCCCCGTGCGCTGTATATGTTTGTCTATACTCGGAATTCGTCCCTTGAACCATGGCTCTTGTTGTTCGGTCTGTTTCCTTTGCTATTTTACTTCTGTTTGATTTTCGTCATACAAAGGTACAATTATGGAATAATAAATTCAAGCAAAAAAATAAGCGCACTGGGAGAGAAGGGTGGGGAAATTTAGTGTAGGTTCTCTGGCTAGGTCCACTAAGGCTTGCCTTATTATGCATTTCTCACAAGACAAACCTCAACCAATTTAAGTCTTATAAACAACTGGAATGGCAGCTCTTGCAGATGTAGCTCCTGCAGATCTCAGTGCAGGGAATCACTGCTTTCGCTCCATAATTGTGACTGTGGTCAATATAGTTTTACCTAAGTATGCAAAATTTAAGGTAATTGCTTTGATTTGATAATATTCATGTACATTATCAGTATCTTTGTGCTTTTAGTTGTGCTTATAGCCGAGCTTTGTGTTTTTAGATGTGCTGAAAACTGATACCTGTGCTATTAATTCTACTTATAAATGATCCTAATGCTTTTAGCTTACAGTAATTCACATGCTCTAATTACATTATTTAGAGTTTACTCCGCAAACATCTTGCAGTCTTATCATGTATATGTATATTTATATGCCTGACCTAACAAATCACCGGGGAGGGGGTAACTTGGTACAAGTTTCTTGTGTCTTGTTTTGTGTGTCCCATTCTAAGGGAAGTAATTATAGTGAAGTAGATGGCGCTATCCATTCCGGAAGTAAACTGTCAAGCTCTTAGAACAGACGACGTGTTGAACGTTTTGTTTGCAATATAACTGTAAATTATACATTCAAGCGTATTTATTAAGTGTAAGTGAACAATAGGTTCCTGATCTGTTCCGTCAAAAGGTTGTCAGTGTGATTTCGACTGACAGTTAATCATGGTTAGCTCTTGTTCGACTCGTAAAACCCGGCTACTAGTACGAGTACGAGCATCAGATCACAGGAATTTGACCCCATATCATTTGGGTCGAAATATGGCCAGACAACGAAAAAAAAGTATTGTCGCGAACGAAGTGAGCGAAGGAGTCTAACGCAAAAGTAAACAATTCCTACCCCCCTACCTTTGTTGTTGAGTTTGCTTTGAGAATTTGCACTGACAACATGATTGTAGGTGTTCTACTTACTCACGGACATTTATTCTTTAAGATTATGACATCGATTCATTTAATATATCCATATTTTTGCAACCGCGAAACTTTTTCTTGGACTGAAACACTTTCTTTACTTCAGGGAAGCTTCCATTGTGGATTGTTCCGCAGTAAATGACAAAAAGTTAAACGCGAAGTCGGAACCAGAGAAAAATTATCCGGAAATTGCAAACCGAAGAGCACATGGCTGATGTCATTGGGTTACATCCCTTTATCAACAGATGTGCTAGAAATGTAAACAATTCGATTAAAACTCAATTTTACAAAAAATAATTAAAATTAGGATTTAAATATTATTTCATTTACATACAAAGCAAATTTTTTTTTTTACCGTTTTATCCCATTTAATTTTTGTCATTTACTACGGAACAATCCACAATGGAAGCTTCCCTGAAGTAAAGAAAGTGTTTCAGTCCAAGAAAAAGTTTCGCGGTTGCAAAAATATGGATATATTAAATGAATCGATGTCATAATCTTAAAGAATAAATGTCCGTGAGTAAGTAGAACACCTACAATCATGTTGTCAGTGCAAATTCTCAAAGAAACTCAACAACAAAGGTAGGGGGGTAGGAATTGTTTACTTTTGCGTTAGACTCCTTCGCTCACTTCGTTCGCGACAATACTTTTTTTTCGTTGTCTGGCCATATTTCGACCCAAATGATATGGGGTCAAATTCCTGTGATCAGATCATATACGAATTTTATGTGATCAAACAGGAGCTGGATTTTTTTACCATACAGATATTGCTCTTCACTGACCCTTCCCGTTATAACCCATATTTTCACATCCCTTGAGTTTTAAATAAAAAACAAATGTTGCGGAATCTAATAGTGCGGAGGGCATTACTAATGCACATTACCTGCAGAACCATTTACATTTCCTTGTCGTACCACTACTCTATTTAGCGAACAAGAGTCGACATGGATATGATCTACATCTACATGGGTGACTTGGGATAAACCCATCGCACAAGTGGACTTCTTCTTGTAAACTGAAGAATTAGTGCGTGCCCAATCCACTTAGTTATACAAGTCCCAGTTTTGCATGACAAACTGCTCTCTGCGTTGGGTAGAAATTGTGCTCCTTTGATATTTCCAAAATGGTGCAAAATAGATTAAACATATGACCATATTTAAATAGATAATCTAATAAAGTCATCAGCGCTGATTTTGAATTTATATATAGTCAAACTTTAGTAGCTCAAACTCGGATGGCTCGAACATCACCGATTTCTCGAACTGTTGTTAAAAAACCCCAGGTATTTCGAAACTTCGATTTCTCGAAAACTCACTTTGATAGTAAATTCATGCAAGTCACCATCAATAACTCGACCTAAAATTATAAGCCTTGGTGCGAGATAATTAACTTCGATACAAAGAATGTTGATAACAGAAGCCATAACTGTCAGTACAGGTTTAAACAAAATAGCAGATAATAATTATGTCATGACTGGTGATTGGTTTTAACATGCAAATAGACATTAATTGTTTTGTAATTAAAAATATTAACGGTACCAAGCGGATCATAAAATCAAAACGAAACTATTTGAATTAAAAATCATTTACGACTTTTGTTAACATTTGCGGTTTAATTTATATTAAAATACCAATTGTTAAAGCTAACATAATTTTAAAAAAAACATGTCGGCAATAAATACTGTGGAAATTATTTACTTTTAACTGTGATGGCAGATATACCGTGCACAAACTGTTTTTTTTTGCGAAATCAATGGAAGTGAATACCTGATGATGAAATTTCACAATTTATAACTAAAATAATTTATTCATGTCAAAATTCATTAAATAAACATCTACATACATTTAAAACGTTCGGCGTGTAGGAAATTAAAGAGCAACCTAAAAACAAAAACTCATGGTACAGAACAGATAAATTTCCGGAAGTTGTCAAACTTCGGTGGCTCAATCTACCGATTTGCTTGAACTAATTTTGGAAACCCCAGCAAGTTTGAGTTATCAAAGTTCCACTGTATCTATTGATCAATGTTTTTTAGTTCGTCAAGTCATTGAATCTGTAGTTGTTATTAAGAATCATTAGTTCACCCATGCAATTGTTGTCTTCTGTCTTTTAACAAGGTATTTTTTTCATTTCAGAACTCGAAGATGATTTCGTTTATCCTGATTTGCAGTCTATTTGTTTATAATGTTAAATCAACATTAATCGATCCAAAAGGCTATGTTATATACTGTCCATGTATGGGTAAGTTACTGCTGTTTCATTGCTACAGTATGTACTGTCCATCTATGGATAGGTTACATCTGGTTTACTTAGGATACAGTATGTCCATCTATAAATAGAATGCAGCTAGTTCAAGAATACAGTATGTACTGTTTGTACAGCCAGGGCTCGCGTTGGAGGGCGACTCGGGCGAAGAAGTCGCCTTATCGTGGTCCCACTTCGCCGTCGATCATCTTCAAAAGCGAAGTGAAGTCGCCTTTTCATTTTGTAGAATCGCCTAATGTCGCCTTTCAAATTTTATTCCCATTTTGGTAAGAAATCTTCATATTTTTGATACCGCTTCATGTTTATAATGTTTACGCGCCAAAGTTGAACTGGTACCCTTTTAATTTTTATTTGGTTTATAAAGCGTAGGTTTACAATATAACCGAAAACCAGCTCAGAGCACAAGAATTTGTGAAAATTTCCGGAGCGGATATGAATTTGGTGCCGGAGATTGCAAATATACTACGCTGATAGTGGTGAAATGCGTTTTGCAATGATAGACACGTTGTAAAAATAGTATTTTGTAAGTTACTTAAAACAAATTTAAGTTAAATATGTTTAAATACTTTTAATAGTGAATTTTACAATTTTACATAATATATTATGTGTCACAATGATGTAATTTTCTTCTTCTAGTTCTAATAGTACTTCATTATAAATCAATCAAATTGTGTATCAATGACAAAGAAACATTTAATTTAATGAACAGTTTTGTGACAGTTGATTCTTTTTTTATTGTTATGTTTAATACATGTATTTTTGAAAATGTGTGAAATAAGTATACTGAATAGTTAATCAAATCTTTGATACTTTATCTTCAATAAATTAAACTGCTAAAAAAACATGATAAAAATGCAAAAGCCAACACTAATTAAAAAAAAAAAACAAAGTAAACAGGACGCTTTCGCGATGTATACTGCAACTTCTCCCTGTTTTCCACCCACTTCTCCCTGTTCTATCCTCACTTCTCCCTGTCAGCCACCCAAAAGAGAAGTGACTTCTCCCTATAATTTTGACCCAGCGTGAGCCCTGTACAGCTGGGTTAAAAAGGTTAAATTCATACATGTAATTTCACACAAAAAATACATGCAGTTTGTATTTTACATAAAATTTGTATGATCTAAGACACTAAGTAATTTTTTGTGTTTTTAGTTTACATGGACAAAAAAAGCAAAGATTGGCCAGACTAAGAATGCACATGTTAAAAAACTTTTCTAAGACAGCTTTTGTATCGCCTGCGACGAGACATACGTTTGGGAATCCTGCTGCGGCATAAACACTTGGACATCTTGCTTCATATCTTTGTAAGCCCAAGCCCTAGGTAAATCAGATTTGGTTCAATGGTAGCTTATTATGAGTACTTGCCAGTCAGTCATCTGTCACCTAACCTTGACCTCAATTTCATGGTCCAGCGACTAGGTTAAAGTGTTTGGGTTACTGCAGTTCCTATGTAACCACACATGGTAGGATGACAATATTTGGTATATAGGTTGTTGATGAATAGTACATGACTGTTTGGTAGGTGTCACCTGACCTTGACCTCAATTTCACGGTCCAGCGACTACGTTTTTGGGTTAGGGCTGTTCCTCTGTAACCATGCATGGTAGGATGACAATATTTGGTATAAAGGTTGCTGATGAAGAGTGCCTGACTGTCTGGTAGGTGTCATCTGACATTGACCTCAATTTCATGGTCCAGTGACTATGTTAAAGTTTTTGGGTTATGGCAGATTCTCTGTAACCAAGCATTGTAGGATGATAATATTTGGTATATAGGTTGCTGATGAAGAGTGCCTGACTGTCTGGCAGGTGTCACCTGACCTTGACCTCAATTTCACGGTCCAGTGACTACTAAGTATGTTAAAGTTTTTTATTAGGGTACTTCCTCTGTAACCATGCATGGTAGGATGACAGTATTTGGTATATAGATTGCTTATGATTAGTACATGAGTGTCTCATAGGTTTCAACTGACCATAACCTCAATTTTATGGTCCAGTGACTAAGTTAAAGTTTTTGGATTATGTCTGTTTCTCTGTAACCATGCATTGTATGTATTTTTTGTTACTGATGGTGAATGCAGGCGAGACATTTTTCTGTGTCCACACTTGTTTAATACATGTTCAGATTGTCCCCAGTTACTAAAAAGCTATATTCTGAAACTGTAAATTGCAAACATTTAAAGACTACTTTATGTTCCAGGTGAGAAATTACATGCTCCTTGGAGCTGCTAGTTCTTCTATATTTTGAATATAGGTACCGATGGCTTAGCACTCAAACATTGAATTGGTTTCTAATTGCCTTCAGTGTATCTGCAGAAAAAAAACTCTTCAATGTAGGTTAAACAAATGAAATATGAACTTTACTTACAGGAAGATTTGGCAACCAGGCCGACCAGTTTCTGGGAGCTCTAGCATTTGCTAAAGCTTTAGATAGAACACTTATATTACCACCATGGGTTGAATATCATTGGCCAAAACCAAAGTCAGTAAGTTCCAATTTTTAACTTTCATTTACTTTTAATTCATCAAGAAATATGTGGTTTGAAGTTGGGAATCAGAGAATATAGGATTAAACACTGTGTTTTAGGAAATTATCAATGTGTAAACTCCAGCGACTCACTCACAAACTAAATAAAGTTCGAAGGACTTTATGACAAGTTTGTGAGGGAGTCGCAGGAGTTTACACATTGATAATTTCCTTAAACACAGTGTTTAATCCTTATAATTCTGTGAAATAATAGTTGCGATTTTTAAAACAGCAAAAACAGTTGCAGAAATACATCTAGACCTCAAAACGCGCCTAGGCCGGAAAGCGTAGGGATATGTAAAACATAGTACCAAAGGAATCGCGGTTCTGTAGATATTGATAGGAAAAAAACAAAATGAAACACGAAATTGTATTTATATTATATTTTATTTGAAATCTCAATCGATTTAATTGGAAATCATTAGGGCAGAGAAAACATTGTCCTCTCTCCCAGACGATACGCTAGTAGGACGCCATCTTGTTTACATTGGATACTGAAAGTAGTCCGCTCAGAGGAAATATTGATATAAAAATTATCTGAGAAGACCCCATTTAAGTGTTTTTATCCAATCAAAGCACTTAATATAAATAAATTACAGCATGAATAGAATTATAAAGTAATAAATACTAATACATGTACATATAGTAGCTACAAATAAAAAATTTAGATCTTCATAAACAGTGTAAAACAAAACCAAAATTGTTATTTTCCAGCCTGACACAGTCAGTATAATATATTAAAATAATTTAATTTGATTTGAAGGCTGCAATCCAATAGAGCAAGTCAGATTATATGGTATTACCTAGGTTTGTCACATGACATATTCATACGCCCATACAATAAAAATAGTTCCTTAATGTCAACCACTTATCTGAAAACTAAATTATAAGGAATAATTAAAGTTTCAACAACAAGTTGTCAAACATACACCAAACAAATAAATAACAATGCCAGTATATTACCTGGCAGCATATCCTGAATCAACAGTGACACCTATCATGTTACTTAGTACTTATGGTTACAAATGAATGAAACGAAAGGCAGGTAAGTTACCAGAAACTATCTCTAACCATCTGTGTTTGACAGATTGATCCACAGGAGTCCAACAGAAAATAATTTAACTTGTGATGAGGAGTCAGACTTGTCATCAACCCATTCAATTCTGCTTTTTTTTTACAAACATTATAAAGAGATAATTAAGAGACCATTCATTCATTCATTCATTCATTCATTCATTCATTCATTCATTCATTCATTCATTCATTCATTCATTCATTCATTCATTCATTCATTCATTCATTCATTCATTCAAAGGAATATAATCCAAGATACATGTTCACAGTATATGTACAGTTTTATTTTAATGTTGTAAATAATCTGCAATGTATACCAGAACAAATTCTGTTTTTATTGTGAAGGAAAGTGATCAGTGAGGTAGTGTTCATTTCTATACAATATCAAATTTATTATGAACTCTGTAAATTGCTATAAAAACATCATTTCTTTTATTACACAAACATTAGGCATGGATGAGAGGGATTCAAGTTGTGGACATCTTAATGCTTAAATAAATGTATCTTTGTGTGAATTTCAGCTACATTGTAAGCTTTTAATTGAATTCTAAATGAATGCTTTCATATACTGCCAAACACAAATGGCTTCGAATTCATAACTGCCATGAATCAAAACATAAATGGCAAATTAGACAATGTTTTCTTTTAATTCCAAGGTACTATGTTTTATGTTTTATGTTTTTTCTCTATTTTTAATGTTTTCTACTCAATTTTTTTTTTCATGAAAAATTTGAAATCCCAGATTGTAAGCATCCACAAAACAGTCTGTTTTGACCCAAACCATGTTCTTAGGTTTTCACGATTTAAAGTACGTGCTTTCACAGTAATAAAATATCAATTAAACACTGAACAGATATAATTTTTAGGTCCAGATCCCTTTTGACACATACTTCAAAGTCAGTCCACTGGCTCAGTACCATAAAGTGATGACCATGGAAATTTTCATGGAACAAGTGGCACCATATGTATGGCCTCCAGGGGAGAGAACTGGTAACAAATTTTTTATTCATTAATATATTTAAGTATTCCTGCTTGTAACACTGTACTAATCTCACGAATCTCAAGAATGTATTTTACTAAATAAATATAGAAACACCAAATACTAAGGATATATTTACTTGATTGGTTGTTTGTTTGAAGGAGTTTTTTTTATTTAGCACACATTTTCCTTGCATGGACTATAAACATACTTAGTCTGTGCATGGAAAATGTGTGTACATATAACACTTATTTCTTCTCATAGATGTAAATATACAATGTATGTATTAACACCAACACAATTTTTTTTTGTTAAATAAAATATATCACATACTTATAATAACAAAAATTTTTTTTATTGTCATTGGATGAAAACCATTGATGAACATATCAACTGTTGGTCAGGCAAGATATTAGCAACAATAATGTAGCTCCTTTTTTTTTAATGGACGGAGCTACAAAAAGGTCCCATAACTCATAATGGAGCAAGCCGGGAGTGATTCACACCCGGCGGTTTTGTGCATATAATGCGCTATTAAAATGTTTCTCTAAATTGCTACATACTTTTTAATGTCTTAGAAAATTGACTTATATTTCTTCAACACCTAATTCGTTAGTTTTACACTTTATTTGTAATTATGGCATTGTTGTCAAAATTTGAATTCCAGAAGTGGGTTATTTCTGTATTTATTTGGTAAAATATTTATCCGGATCAAGTTTTTTATGGCTTTAGTCATGTATTTGCTGGGATCAAATGTTTACCGATACGATTCTACAATTTCAATTTTGTCAACAATGCCATAATAAAGTGTTAAAAAATTATTTATTTAGACATTGTAGAAAAGTCAACTGAACGGCGGAGAAAGGAAATAATATAAATTGAACAAAAATAGCAGTTTAATAGCGGAAAATATGTATAAATCTCAAGAGTATTTTTGCTCCATTACGAGTAATAGGATCTCTTTGTAGCTCCATCCATAAAAAAAAAAAGGAGATACTAGAACATTATTGTATCTAGCAAGATATATATAAGTGCATCTTTAAATTGTATACCTTTTTTATGCTTTAATTATGTATCTAGATGTTGTTTTGGAACATTTATCTTTGTATTTGAGTACAGTATTGTTATCATTGTAATTATCCTGTATGAACAACTGTTGGATATATCTTAAGACATATTATATATAGTGGGTTAGTGGTGAAAACATGACAATAAGTATATAATTTGTGTTTGTCATACTTAGACCGTCACATCTTTCTATGTGTTTGTCATACTTAGACCAAACCATCACATCTCTCTTTGTGTTTGTCATACTTAGACCGTCACATCTCTCTATGTGTTTTTTCCAGTTATTGTTGTTATTGTTGCTTTCACCTCTACATCTTGTTGTCATGTATTTCCATGAGTCCATTCTTTTGTTTCACTTTGACCAAAGTTCCTAGATCAATGTTTGTTTTATTTTGCCTCCCATTGCCTTTTATTATCCAGTGCTGCTTGTAAAGTGGATATTTAACTTTCCTTCATATATATCAAGATTATAATATAAGTTTCTTTATTTGTTTTTTGAGCTTATGTCATCACTGTGGGTTTGTCATCTTCGATCATTCATCATCTGTTATCTGTAAACAATTTGACTTAAACTTTGCAAGAATGATATCTGGCATCTTGGCAACAAACGATCCGCATTTTGAATTGATCCAATAAGACAGATAGGAAAAATCTGATGGATCTTATGCTCTTCAGAATCAAAAGTTCTACAAAAGTCTCCATTAGGTCCAAGTTGTCAGATGATCCCTTACATGTATATGGTTTATGCTCCTTAAAAGAAAAAAAATCTTGTTTTTTTAAAAATGTTTTTGCCTTTTAGAATGAAAACTATTCCAGAAAGAAAAAGGATGTGCTTGCTGAAATGTTCAGCTCAAGAAGTTATATTAAAGTCTCCATTGGTCTGTAGTTGTTAGATGACCTTTTAATGGTTTTGCCCCTTTAAAGGTCAAAAATCATCTGTAATCCGTGAACAATTTAAAAAAATTGTCTCCTCTGAAACCACTTAACCAATTTGACTTAAACTTGAAAAATGTTCAGCTCAAGAAGCTCAAAAGTATCTGAAACAAAGTCATTTGAGGACCCCTTTTAGGTGTTTTGCCCCTTAATTTCAGTTCATAAATCATGTTTTTTGCTTTTTGTATGAAAACTGTTGCAGATAGAGAAAAGCTGTTCCTTGCTTACACTTTCTGCTCAATAAACTCTACAAAAGCCTCCATTGGACTGTTGCTGTCAGATGACCCCTTTTAGACCTTATTCCCCTTAAAAGGTAAAAAAAAATTTATGTTTTTTATGCCAATCGGAAGTTCAAATAGCCACCACATAGTACCATACATGCCAACCGATCTTGAGCATTTTGAGCATTGTTTAAAGGCTACTTGAGGCCAGGTTAAGGAATCAACCTTTATGCAATAAATTACTAAAAAAACCCTCTGTTTCAGGTCTCTGCCTTCAACATTTTTCGCTGAAAATGTAAAAGTTCTAAGTAAATATCATACATTTGGGAAAGCGGTAGAAAAAATGTCAAATCCACAATCAAATGACCACAAAAATCGGTAGTATACCGCTCAATGCGGTAGGGTTGGCATGTATGTAGTACACTATGTAAAAAAGCTTTAAAAAGCTTCTTCTCCGAAACCAATTAACAAATTGAAACAAAACTTATTAGAAATATTGTTTGGATGTTTCTCTGTAAAGTTAATGTTTTTATGCCAATTGGAAATTCAAAATGGCTGCAACAGCAGGACCTAGTTTAACAGAGGACCCTGTGGAAAAATTAAAAAATTATTATTATTTGAACATCAGGGAAATGCCATCTTCATTGCCTTGAAAATAATTTTTATAAATCATTCATGTATGTATAAATTCTGCTAAATTCGTTCAGATTATTAAAGTCATTTCGTGCAAGCCAATTCAACAATTTTACTTGGTTCATTTCATTTTTTATGTACAAATAGCCGTTGTTGTTAAATATAACAAATGTTTGACAGTCCTTGAGAAGAATGGTTAACAATGTTCTGGAGGATAGTACATGTATTATTGTTTCTGGAGGATAGTACATGTATTATTGTTTCTGGTGGATAGTACATGTATTATTGTTTCTGGAGGATAGTACATGTATTATTGTTTCTGGTGGATAGTACATGTATTATTGTTTCTGGTGGATAGTACATGTATTATTGTTTCTGGTGGATAGTACAAGTATTATTGTTTCTGGTGGATAGTACATGTATTATTGTTTCTGGAGGATAGTACATGTATTATTGTTTCTGGTGGATAGTACATGTATTATTGTTTCTGGTGGATAGTACATGTATTATTGTTTCTGTTGGATAGTACATGTATTATTGTTTCTGGTGGATAGTACATGTATTATTGTTTCTGGTGGATAGTACATGTATTATTGTTTCTGGTGGATAGTACATGTATTATTGTTTCTGGTGGATAGTACATGTATTATTGTTTCTGGTGGATAGTACATGTATTATTGTTTCTGGAGGATAGTACATGTATTATTGTTTCTGGAGGATAGTACATGTATTATTGTTTCTGGAGGATAGTACATGTATTATTGTTTCTGGAGGATAGTACATGTATTATTGTTTCTGGTGGATAGTACATGTATTATTGTTTCTGGTGGATAGTACATGTATTATTGTTTCTGGTGGATAGTACATGTATTATTGTTTCTGGTGGATAGTACATGTATTATTGTTTCTGGTGGATAGTACATGTTTTATTGTTTCTGGTGGATAGTACATGTATTATTGTTTCTGGAGGATAGTACATGTATTATTGTTTCTGGTGGATAGTACATGTATTATTGTTTCTGGTGGATAGTACATGTATTATTGTTTCTGGTGGATAGTACATGTATTATTGTTTCTGGAGGATAGTACATGTATTATTGTTTCTGGAGGATAGTACATGTATTATTGTTTCTGGTGGATAGTACATGTATAATTGTTTCTGGTGGATAGTACATGTATTATTGTTTCTGGTGGATAGTACATGTATTATTGTTTCTGGTGGATAGTACATGTATTATTGTTTCTGGTGGATAGTACATGTATTATTGTTTCTGGTGGATAGTACATGTATTATTGTTTTTGTTTCATGTTTATACATGTACATGTAGGTGTTAATTGATTTTCTAAGCTTGCTGTCAAACCCATCCTATATTTCTCTGTGTAGTTTTGATCATGATTTGATGTACATGTCACTTAAATACCCACATATACAGCCTCAGTGGCCAAGTTGTTAAGGAAGTTCATCTACTATTGATCACTTGGTCTGTCAACACTGAGATTGTGGGTTCGAGTCTCAGCTTACATGTAGCTTCCTCCCTGGATACAACTAGACACCATGATTAACTGCAAAATTGCTGAAAGAGGCATAAACAACATTCAAACAAGCATCATCTTACTGTTATTCTGATCATCTTTTGTTTATATACATTTCACTTGTTATTTTATCATCAATTTAATTTATATATTTTATAATACAATCCTGCACATATTAAATTTTCATATCATTTTTCTGGAGACTTACTGTTACTAATACTAAAATGAATAACATTTGCCTGAGCAAAGTAATGTCTTTAAAAAAACTGTTTGTGCTAGCCTTGTTATTGAAGTTGTTCTAGTTAAACACTATGTAACAATAAAATACAGAATCTAATTGGAGTTCCAAGTTGTTTCCTAAATCTGATTGGCGTTTCATGTTGTGTCCTAAATCTGATTGGAGTTTCATGTTGTGTCCTAAATCTTATTGGACATAATGTTGAGTCCTAAATCTGAATGGAGGTCCAAGTTGGGTTCTAAATCTGATTGGAGTTCCAAGTTGGGTTCTTAATCTGATTAGACTTAATGTTGGGTCCTAAATCTGATTGGACTTAATGTTGAGTCATAAATATGATTGGAGCTCCATGTTGGGTCCTAAATCTGATTGGACTTAATGTTGAGTCCTTAATCTTATTTCACTTAATGTTGAGTCCTAAATCTGATTGGAGTTTAATGTTAAGTAATAAATATGATTGGAGCTCCATGTTGGGTCCTAAATCTGATAGAAGTTCCATGTTGGGTTCTAAATCTTATTGGACTTTATGTTGGGTCCTAAATCTGATAGAAGTTCCATGTTGGGTCCTAAATCTGATTGTAGTTTCATGTTGGGTCCTAAATCCTATTGGACTCAATGTTGAGTCCTAAATCTGAATGGAGGTCCAAGTTGGGTCCTAAATCTGATTAGACTTAATGTTGGGTCCTAAATCTGATAGGAGTTTCATGTTGAGTCCTAAATCTGATTGGAGTTCCATGTTGGGTCCTAAATCTGATAGGACTTCCATGTTGGGTCATAAATCTGATTGGACTTAATGTTGGGTCCTAAATCTGATTGGAGTTCCATGTTAAGTCCTAAATTTGATTGGAATTAATGTTGGTTCCTAAATCTGATTGTAGTTTCATGTTGGGTTCTAAATCCTATTGGACTCAATGTTGAGTCCTAAATCTGAATGGAGGTCCAAGTTGGGTCCTAAATCTGATTGGAGTTCCAAGTTGGGTCCTTAATCTGATTAGACTTAATGTTGGGTCCTAAATCTGATTGGACTTAATGTTGGGTCCTAAATCTGATTGGACTTAATGTTGGGTCCTAAATCTGATTGGAGCTCCATGTTGGATCCTAAATCTGATTGGAGCTCCAAGTTGGGTCCTAAATCTGATAAGAGTTTCATGTGGAGTCATAAATATGATTGGAACTCCATGCTGAGTCCTAAATCTGATTGGAGGTCTAAGTTGGGTCCTAAATCTGATAGGAGTTCCAAGTTGGGTCCTAAATCCGATTGGACTTAATGTTGGGTCCTAAATCTGATAAGACTTAATGTTAGGACCTAAATCTGATTGGAGTTCCATGTTAAGTCCTAAATCTGATAGGAGTTCCAAGTTGGGTCCTAAATCTGATTGGAGTTTCATGTTGGGTCATAAATATGATTGGAGCTCCATGTTGGGTCCTAAATCTGATTGGAGGTCCAAGTTGGGTCCTAAATCTAATTGGACTTAATGTTGGGTCCTAAATCTGATAGGAGTTCCAAGTTGGGTCCAAAATCTGATTGGACTCAATGTTGGGTCCTAAATCTGATTGGAGTTCCATGTTAAGTCCTAAATCTGATTGGACTTGATGTTGGGTCCTAAATCTGATAGGAGTGTCATGTTGAGTCATAAATATGATTGGAGCTCCATGTTGGGTCCTAAATCTGATTGGAGGCCAGAGTTGGGTCCTAAATCTGATAGGAGTTCCAAGTTGGGTCCTAAATCTGATGGGACTTAATGTTGGGTCCTAAATCTGATTGGAGTTCCATGTTAAGTCCTAAATCTGATTGGACTTAATGTTGGGTCCTAAATCTGATAGAAGTTCCATGTTGGGTCCTAAATCTGATTGGAGTTCCATGTTGGGTCCTAAATCTGATAGGACTTCCATGTTGGGTCCTAAATCTGATTGGACTTAATGTTGGGTCCTAAATCTGATTGGAGCTCCATGTTGGGTCCTAAATGTGATTGGAATTTCAAGTTGGGTACTACATCTGATTGATTTCCATGTTGGGTCCTAAATCTGATTGGACTTAATGTTGGGTCCTAAATCTGATTGGATTTAATGTTGGATCCTAAATCTGATCGGAGTCCCAAGTTAGGTCCTAAATCTGATTAGAGTTCCAAGTTGGGTCCTAAATCAGATTGGAGTTCCAAGTTGGGTTATAAATCTGATTGTAGTTTCATGTTGGGTTCTAAATCTGACCCAAGTTCGATGTTGGGTCCTAAATCTAATTGGAGTCATCATGGGTCATAAATGTTGGGACCTAAACCTAATTGGTGCTCCATGTTAGGTCCTTAATCTGATTGGAGTTCCCAGTTGGACAATGGAAACCAAGAAAATCTTATTGGAGTTTCAAATTGGATCGTGGAATCTGACAAGTTTCAAGTTGGATTTTTGAAATCTTTATCTTTTTTTTGAACAAAAATAATTAAGATTTTAAGTAAGCAAATTACTTTTTGCACAAGGATAAAATTCGTGGTAAATTACATTTAAACAAGCACGTTGTTTATACATGTGTAGAACAGCATCATAAGCAACTGGTCAAGGCTCTGCTATTAACACCGACATATTGACTGACAGCTAGGGTAATTAACACATTCAAGAAGATTTTATTATCTAGTGATGTAGTGAGTCATTCAAATTGACCAGAATTTGTCTCATGCTTACACTGGCTGTTTATAAAACACACTACAGATACAGTTCCCTCAGTTTAAGCGTGGGATGGGAAGGTTTCCGTGAATGTTGTTTGTCCAGAAACATTGCCAGTGCAATTGTACTCAGTACAATGATTATATGGGAAGGTTTTCAAAAATCTACTGAGAAATCCAATTTTCAATCTGGAATTTTCTCTGTGAAAATTTGCTGTTATTCTAATTTTAATTTTAGTAATTAGAACTAATAACAAAGGATTAGCAAGTTACAATTAAAAATGAATGCTTTACCTAGGTAACGACATCTTTGTGATATTATTTGAGATCTTACTTTTTGGCTGGTGTATCAGTAAAAAGCTGTGTGGTTAACATATTTACAGGATATGGTTTAGATCTTGGGTATCAGTAAATAGCTGTGTGGTTAACATATTTTCAGAATATGGTTTAGATCCAGGGTATCAGTAAATAGCTGTGTGGTTAACATATTTACAGGATTTAGTTTAGACGGGGGGCATCAGTAAATAGCTGTGTGGTTAACATATTTACATGATTTAGTTTAGATCCAGGGTATCAGTAAATAGCTGTGTGGTTAACATATTTACATGATTTAGTTTAGATCTGGGGTATCAGTAAATAGCTGTGTAGTTAACATATTTTCAGGATATGGTTTAGATCCAGGGTATCAGTAAATAGCTGTGTGGTTAACATATTTACATGATTTAGTTTAGATCTGGGGTATCAGTAAATAGCTGTGTGGTTAACATACTTACATGATTCAGTTTAGATCTGTGGTATCAGTAAATAGCTGTATGGTTAACATATTTACAGGATTTGGTTAAGATCCAGGGCATCAGTAAAAAGCTGTGTGGTAAACATATTTACAGGATTTGGTTTAGATCCAGGGCATCAGTGAAAAGCTGTGTGGTTAACATATTTACAGGATTTGGTTAAGATCCAGGGCATCAGTAAAAAGCTGTATGGTTAACATATTTACAGGATTTGGTTTAGATCTGGGGTATCAGTAAATAGCTGTGTGGTTAACATATTTACAGGATTTAGTTTAGATCTGGGGTATCAGTAAATAGCTGTGTGGTTTACATATTTACAGGATTTGGTAAAGATCCAGGGCATCAGTAAAAAGCTGTGTGGTTAACATATTTACAGGATTTAGTTTAGATCTGGGGTATCAGTAAATAGCTGTGTGGTTTACATATTTACAGGATTTGGTTTAGATCCAGGGTATCAGTAAATAGCTGTGTGGTTTACATATTTACAGGATTTGGTTTAGATCCAGGGTATCAGTAAATAGCTGTGTGGTTTACATATTTACAGGATTTGGTTTAGATATTTTGTTTTTGGGAATGCATGGTGGAATGTTGCTCCTCTTTGTTGACTGTTGTATTTGATATATATTGTGATTTACTTTGTTTTGGTTGTGGTAGAGGTGTGACTGAGCAGTCCAGTTTTGAATGCACACATTAGAGAGTGGGGGTGAGGCAACAGAAAATATCTGTTGGTAATAAGCAGATACTTTGTGTTCTTGATTACTGCAATAGGGCTGACAATTGTGGTTACTGTCTGTTTAAATCTTTAAAGATAATAATAACATAATAATATTATGAATATCTTACTCTTTTACTGTGTGCAAGTGATATTGCAACTGAAAATGGTAAAAGATAATTTAAAGAATATATCTTTTGTTTGATTCCTTGAAAAGGAACTTCTTAAAGTGCATTTTTGTATGTTTCATATTAACACCTTCTGTAGTCTGCTTTAGTATCTAAAAAAAGCATATTAAGAGATGATATATGATCATTGACACCATTTTATGAGCTGATATATGGTCACTGACACCATATTATGAGCTGATATGGTCACTGACACCATACTAGTATTATGAGCTGATATATGGTCACTGATGCCATATTATGAGCTGATATATGATCACTGACATCATATATATTATGAGCTGATATATGGTCACTGACACCATATTATGAGCTGATATATGATCACTGACACCATATTTGTATTGAATTTTGTGATATAACAGTAAAGAAATATAAATACAGTTTTTGTCATCTTCTCAAAATACTTCATAATTCTTGGTGTGATCAATTATGGCATTAAAATTGTCCATTCTCTCTGAATTCTTTGATTAATGTAAATGTACATGTACAAGTATTTTTGCTAAATTTAGGTTTTTATTAATCATGTACAACTGTAGCAAGATGTAGAATGGAGTTCTAAATGCCAATACGTTGACAACAGCATTAACCGATTACAGTTAATAATTGAGCATCTATTTCTTTTACATGTCCATTTATTGTTTCAGTTTTCTGCTATTCACCTAGAACTCCTATCATGGAAAAGCCAACTTCTAATGAACCATCATGTGCAGCCAAGGACGGAAACCCTTTTGGACCATTCTGGGATACCTTCAATATAGACTTCGACAAAAATGAGTTTTATGGTCCACTACATTTTGATGCTACAAATGCACATGAAATTCTGCGATGGCATAAACAGTAAGATAGGTTTGGTTGTGTCAGCTATTCATTCTCCTCAGTGATTACATAAAACATTTTCAATTTACAAAATATGCTACAACATCATGTAATATTCTGCCCTAATTATTCCAACAATACAGGTAGTTCTATTGTCTTGTTATTACAGGTAGTTTTACAGGTACATTGTATTTGGTGGGGATAATATCTTTATTTGAATTTTCAGTGGAAAACCTGATTTATTTTAAATAAAAAAATAATAACAAAATACCGAACACCAAGGACAGTATCAAAAAAGACAATCCACACATCAGTCCAAAAAACCAACAAACTCAAGAACCAACAACCAACATAAAGCAACTACAGCAATGGTCCTGACTTGGTAAAGGCATTTAAAAAAAAATGGTGGGGAAAACCAGTTTAAAGCATGCCAAACTTCCAGCATCCATTACTGTAGTGTGTGTTGATAGATGTATCCTATGATCATCACAACACTACAATAAAAAATATACTAACGTGATATAAAGAAATACAGGATATTAGTGTATATGTAATAAATCAACTGTACCAACATTTTTTAAAACTTACACAATATACAATACTGGAAGGATCAGAATCATAAAGTCTCTACAAGTATCTATAATTTCTTTAATAGCTTGTTTACAAAAATCTGTTATTGTGTCCATATTTAATTAAGGATGTCAACATTTATAAGCTGAGAAGATTTATTTCTGAAGGTCCCTTTTTAAAATTTTGTTGCGACCATAGCTGCAAAGACCTAGCTAAAAATATATTTGTCTTTGTATATTGAAATTTGTCAAAATTTATGTCTTTTTGTATTGGAGGTTGTCAAAATTGACATTTCTTAGTGTATTGAAAACTGTCAAAAATTTTTATTTCTTAGTGTATTGCAAGCTGTCAAATTGATATTTCTTTGTGTATTGAAAGCTGTCAAAATTTTAATTTCTTTGTGTATTGAAAGCCGTCAAAAGGAAGTTCACCAGTCAGTTTCCAACAACAAGGTATCAAAAGGTTGTTATAGGAACAAATAAACAAAAACTTCAGACCATAATTCTTTTTTTTCATTACAAGCAATTGAAAATTAAGCTTAAATAGTTTGATTTTTCCTAGGTTTTGTATGGACAGGTTTGTTTCTCAAAATTCATAAATAAATATCAAGTGTTTCTTATATATTGTTGATGTTTGTAATGAGGTTACAAAAAAAGAAAAATTAATAATTTGACATTGTAAAATCCTTAGGATGTTGATAATCTTTCAGATCTACTGGAGTAGAATTTATAGTGGCTTTGTTTCATACTTTTAACCATGTGCAAAATATTACATGTTAATTGTAATATGACAAAGTATGAAACTGAGCAGATATGGACTATTCCAGAGGTTGATCCAAGCGGATATGGACTCTGTGCCAGAGGTTGATCTAAGCAGATATGGACTGTTCCAGACGTTGATCTAAGCAGATATTGATTTTGTGCCAGAGTTTGATCCAAGAAGAGATTGACTTTGTGCCAGAAGTTGATCTAAGCAGATATGGACTGAGTTTCAGAGGTTGATCTAAGCATGGACTCTCTTTCAGGGGTTGATCTAAGCAGATATGGACTTTGTGCCAGAGGTTGATCTAAGCAGACATGGACTCTGTGCCAGAGGTTGATCTAAACAGATATGGACTTTGTGCCAGAGGTTGATCTAAGCAGAAATGGACTCTGTGCTAGAGGTTGATCTAAGCAGATATAGATTCTGTGCCAGGGGTTGATCTAAGCAGATATGGACTCTGTTTCAGAGGTTGATCTAAGCATGGACTCTCTTTCAGGGTTGATCTAAGCAGATATGGACTTTGTGCCAGAAGTTGATCTAAGCAGACTCTGTGCCAGAGGTTGATCTAAGCAGATATGGACTCTGGGCCAGAGTTTGATCTAAAGAGATATGGACTTTGTGCCAGAGGTTGATCTAAGCAGAAATGGACTCTGTGCTAGAGGTTGATCTAAGCAGATATAGATTCTGTGCTAGAGGTTAATCTAAGCAGATATGGACTCTGCTAGAGGTTGATCTAAGCAGATATGGACTCTGTGCTAGAGGTTGATCTAGGCAGATATAGATTCTGAGCAAGAGGTTGATCTAAGCCTATGTGGACTTTTTGCAAGTGGTTGATCTAAGCAGATATGGACTCTCTGCCAGAGGTTGATCTTAGCCTATATTGACTCTCTGCCAGAGGTTGATCTAAGCCTATATGGACTCTGTGCCAGGTTGTTCTAAGCAGACATGGACTCTGTGCCAGGGATTGAACGAAGCAGATATGTACTCTGTGCCAGAAGTATATCTAAATCCTTAAACAGTGTTTGGCAGTACTCATCAACAACAGAATATTTGGAATTATCTTAATAAACAATCAACCTTTAACTTCTGCCATTCAGAAATATTTCCAGTTAAAATCAGTATTTTCCAGATTCTTCCAATATGTTCAATCATTTACCAATATATACCAGATTCCTCTAGTTCTTCCTGTTTTTGTTTATTCTGGAAAATTCTTGAAGTTTATGCTATAGTAAAATACTTAAATTTGAGAATCTTTTTGGGAGATCAATACACTGCAGTGTACAAACACCTGTTCTAAATAGAAGTGTCTTACTCTGTTTGTGTCAGTATTATGAATATGACCTTTACATTATCTCTGTCATGTAACATTTACATAATCTATTTTAAAAATGTCATTAAATCAAAACATTCCATGAATTTTTCTTATTTGACATGTTCTATAGAAAACCCATAAATAGTCACAGATAAATACCATTGACGTAATTTCATCATCTGTTTAGATCATCGGCTGATGTTTACACTGTAACAAAGCAACAATTTTCACACGCATTAACACATTTCACCAAAACAATGACGTTTTTCAATATTCAAGGGATTAGTTATTAAAAGTCAACAAGGCCTGTTTCCAGTTTAGTACTAATTTCATCTGTCAGAAATTCTGGCCCTGTCAACTAAGATTGTTTGAGCACATTAGACAACACATCGTAGCAAACCAAACTAACACACCGCTGGATTAATCAATGAAACAAACACACCACTGGATTAACCAATGAAAAAACACACCACTGGATTAACCAATGAAACAAACACACCATTGAATTAACCAATGAAAACAAGTGTGGATTGTGAGCATGCTCACAAAGGGATACCCCCTGCTTCGCTTCAAGTCCAATTATCTCCCCTTAATAGTATCCGACAGCAACCAAAATTCTTCGTGCACATCTACATATGATGTACTTCATTCATGTAAAGTTTCATCAAAATCTGTCAAACGGTTTAGGAGGAGTTGCGCTTATGCGGTCACACAATGAATACTATATTTAAAAAGTCTAAGTCCAATTATCTCCCCTGAATAATATCCAACAGCGACGAAAATTCTTCATGCACATCAACATATGATGTACTTCCTTCATGTAAAGTTTCATCAAAATCTGTCAAGCGTTTTAGGAGGAGAAGCGCTTACAAGGGATGTGGACAGACGGACAGACAGACAGGGTGATTCCTATGTACCCCCCAAACAAGTTTGCGAGGGGTATAAAAACACACCACTGGATTAACCAATGAAACAAACACAACACTGAATAAACCAATGAAACAAACACACCATTGAATTAACCAATGAAAAAAACACACCACTGGATAAACCACTGTAACCTATTGGACTAAAACTTGAATGGTTGAAAAATATTAAAACTTACATACACAGAATCACAGTGTTCAAATAGTTAGTTGTTATGTTAGGTCTATCTGACTGCAACAGTTAACAAAATCAATATTAAACCATGATTTTTTTGCAGATATCCAGCTGAGAAATTCCCAGTTTTAGCTTTCACTGGTGCACCAGGAGCATTTCCAGTCGCTGAAGGCAATGTCGGACTCCAGAAGTATCTACAATGGTCAGACAACATCAATGATAAAGTCAATACATTTATTAAAGATAACATGGCAGAAGGACCTTTTGTCTCTATACACCTTAGGCTTGGATCAGATTTTGTAAGTTTAGAAATATTGCTGTTTAATAAATTTTATTAATGTTTTAAGGCAGAAATTTGCCCCCCCCCCCCCCCATCCCAACCCCTTTCCCATTTGAGAATTCACAAATTAGTGGCTTAATTTAGTAACTTAATTTGACAAAATTATACCCCCACTTTGAAGAAGAGAGCAACTCCTTAGCAAGACCAATGTATGATGTTGTGGTACACATTTAGTTATGAATTTCTGACTTTTGGACTGGTTAATATTTCTATATTTTTCAACTTGCTATTTGTTATTTTTTTTTTAAATCTGCAAAACAGAAAGGTGTTAAAAACACAAAGGTGCTGTTTTATCTGGTTTGAACGAGTTTCTGTTTTCAACAGTAGTACCTATATAGATTAGCCTTTTATTATGGTTTCACAGTTTTGATAAGTTCATGATGTTTAAAGTTTATGAAAAGGTTTTAAGTTATATATAGTCATATTTGTAGATATGGAGATTTTAACACCTTCAGTACCCCTGTACACTCCTCGGCTTCGGCTCAGGGCGTACTTGGGGCACTTCTGGTGTTAAAATCTCCATATCTGTGGATATGAACATATATCACTTATAATATCTATTGTGCATCTGAAATAATACCTTAGATTTATATTAAGCTTATCTGATTATAC
Source organism: Limnoperna fortunei (assembly GCA_944474755.1). Lineage (NCBI taxonomy): Eukaryota > Metazoa > Mollusca > Bivalvia > Mytilida > Modiolidae > Limnoperna > Limnoperna fortunei. The sequence goes on along the minus strand of OX104114.1, from coordinate 8,360,721 downwards.
CAAAGTTTACTGTCTTCTACCACTGATTTTCTGGAGTAATGTCAGGCCCCTAGTATTTTACTTGAGTAATGTCAAACCCCTAGTATTTTACTGTAGTAATGTCAAATCCCTAGTACCTTACTGGAGTAATGTCAATCACCTTGTACCTTACTGGAGTAATGTTAAGCCCCCATTACTTACTGGAGTAATGTCAAGCACCTAATACCTTACTGGAGTAATGTCAAGCACCTTGTACCTTACTGGAGTAATGTCAAGCCCCTAGTATTTTACTGGAGGAATGTCAAACCCCTAGTATTTTACTGGAGTAATGTCAAGCCCCTAGTATTTTACTGGAGTAATGTCAAACCCCTAGTATTTTACTGGAGTAATTTCAAGCCCCTAGTATTTTACTGGAGTAATGTCAAACCCCTAGATATTACTGGAGTAATGTCAAGCCCCTAGTACTTACTGGAGTAATGTCAAGCCCCTAGTATTTTACTGGAGTAATGTCAAACCCCTAGTATTTTACTGGAGTAATGTCAAGCCCCTAGTATTTAACTGGAGTAATGTCAAGCCCCTAGTATTTTACTGGAGTAATGTCAAACCCCTAGTATTTTACTGGAGTAATTTCAAGCCCCAAGTATTTTACTGGAGTAATGTCAAACCCCTAGATATTACTGGAGTAATGTCAAGCCCCTAGTATTTTACTGGAGTAATGTCAAACCCCTAGTACCTTACTGGAGTAATGTCAAGCCCCCATTACTTACTGGAGTAATGTCAAGCACCTATTACCTTACTGGAGTAATGTCAAGCACCTAGTACCTTACTTGAGTAATGTCAAGCCCTATGCTAGTACTTTACTGGAGTAATGTCAAACCCCTAGTACTTGACTGGAGTAATGTCAAGCCCCTAGTATTTTACTGGAGTAATGTCAAACCCCTAGTAACTTACTTGAGTAATGTCAAGCCCCTAGTATTTTACTGGAGTAATGTCAAACCCCTAGTACTTTACTGTAGTAATGTCAAGCATCTAATATTTACTGGAGTAATGTCAAACCCCTAGTATTTTACTGGAGTAATGTCAAGCCCCCATTACTTACTGGAGTAATGTCAAGCACCTAATACCTTACTGGAGTAATGTCAAGCACCTAGTACCTTACTGGAGAAATGTCAAGCCCCTAGTACTTGACTGGAGTAATGTCAAGCACCTAGTACCTTACTGGAGTAATGTCAAGCCCCTAATATTTTACTGGAGTAATGTCAGGCCCCTTGTACCTTACTGGAGTAACGTCAAGTCCCTAGTACTTACTTGAGTAATGTCAAGCCCCTAGTACCTTACTGGAGTAATGTCAAATCCCTGGTACTTACTGGAGTAACGTCAAGTCCCTAGTACTTACTTGAGTAATGTCAAGCCCCTAGTACCTTACTTGAGTAATGTCAAACCCCTGGTAATACTGGAGTAATGTCAAACCCCTGGTACTTACTGGAGTAATGTCAAGCCCCTAGTACCTTACTGGAGTAATGTCAAACCCCTTTTATTTACTGGAGTAATGTCAAGCCCAAGTACCTTACTGGAGTAATGTCAAACCCCTTTTATTTACTGGAGTAATGTCAAGCCCCTAGTATTCACTTGAGTAATGTCACACCACCTGTAATCTCATGCTTATTTTCTGAGTAACATCGCACTTTTAGTCCACATTTTTGTCAATGTACACTAATATTTTCTGTTGGTACATTCAATTGAATGTACATGTTACCTGCCCTCTGCTGTTATTTTGGTTAATATTAATATAACATGTACATGCAATTGAAGGTATCATGTGAAATATTTATTTATTTAAAATGTTTATGTACTTAACAGTTCTCTCACACGTCATACTGTTTATTTTCTCAAATTTAATTTCAGCAAAATGCCTGTAATCATTTAGACAGCAGTCCGACCATGTTTGCAGCACCTCAGTGTTTTGGTTACCGTGGAGAACATGGCAAAGCCACATCAGAAATGTGTTACCCCTCAGACGACACCATTGTTAAACAAGTTACAAAAGCCGTGAAGAAATCCAAAGCAAAATCTGTGTTTATAGGGACTGATAGTCGAGATTTAATTGACAAAATGTCTAAAGTTATGAAAGATGTAAGTATGAAGTATGTTATAAGTAGTCTTTCTGTTTTGACAAGTGCAAATATGTATTTCCATGATCCGATTAAAGTTTAATTCATTATTATTTACTAAGTGTTTTAAAGCTGCAAGTTTGAACTTAATTTATACTTGAAATGATAGTCGTTTTATTATATTTTGTTTGTTGAATGTTGTTAAGCGCCACTTTCAACCCTTTTTGAGCTATATTGGGGCATACAGTTTTATTTGGGGAGAAAGCCAGAGTACCCAGATAGTATCCCCAAATGTCGATTCTTGAATTGGAGTCTAGTGCACCCTGCCCCCAGTGAGACTGGAACACACAACCTCAATGCTGACAGACCACGTGATCAATAGTAGACTAACTACCTTAACCACCTTCACCACTCGGCCACAGAGGACCCTGTTCTATTATACAATATAAGGATGTTTTGCTGCTTATCTTAGTGTCAGTGGTTAAAAATTTCTGTTCCAAAAACAGAGTAAATTGCAAATTTCCAGTATGGGAGTCACAAATTAGTACCTCCCCCGAGTATAGAACAGCTATATATTTGTAAGATCTTATGGTCACAACTATCATCTTAAAAAAAGGAACTTTGAAACAATGTGTTTGTTAACATTTACCGGTAGGTCTATTTATCATAAATATTTAAAACTTGTACAAAGTATGTTTTGTGTGTCAGTTGTTTTCGTTTCCTTTATGCCGGGGGTCTTTTTCTCCTTCGAAGATCATGTACAATTTTCAAAACCATAAACTATGGAAAAATATTAAAAGTGCATAGATACTGTATGTTATTGCTATTTTCCAGAATTTTCCTTTGATCTTTATGTGCTGTATTATCCCATCTCACCTCACTGTCAAGACATTGTTAAGTAAACACCAAAACGTCACAATGTTACAAAACAGTGATGAAAAGATTATATAATCCCTTATATAAGATATGCTCGAAAAAATCATGTTTCAAATAACGTAAATATTCCAAATTACAGACACTTGTACTTGTAATTTCAGATAAAATTTGTCAAGTCCAAGGAAGACAACCCACATTTAGACTTGGCATTAATGGCAAGAGGAGACATTTTTATTGGAAATTGCTTTTCCACATTTACAGCATTTGTTAAAAGAGAAAGAGATGTAAACAAACTACCATCAGAGTTCTGGGCCTTTAAACAGAATGTTGTACACGATGAGTTTTAGTCTTTGAATTTTTTATGTACCAAAAACGAATGTGCAATTATTTTATGTACAATTATATACTCTGGAGTTTGTAAAGTGAAATTTTTTTATTCCTTTCTGCTATTGTACTATTTTATAGTAATTCCATTTACTGAAGTCTTTTTCCATTCTGTTTTTGTGAATTATTTTATTGTATTGTGATTGGTCAAGCCCATTATTATGTCAGAATTGGACATATTTGTTTTGTGTCACAACAAAAAGTTAAATTACAGTCGAACCTCGTTGTCTCGAACTTGGTTGACTCGATACCTCGGTTATGTCGATATAATTTTTATGTCCCGGCATTTTTCCCATATCAACAATGCATTTCTTCCTCGGATGTGTCGATCTCGGTTGTTTCGATATTTCGCTTAACTCGATGGATTTTTGCAGTCCGGACAATATTAATTAGTGTAATTTTAACCTCCTGTCTCGAAGTTAATTTTGCTCTCGATATCGATGTCAAAACTAACAATTTCATTTGTAATTTGTATTGTTACTTAATACGCGTCTGTTTATTTTAAACACCTGTCATAGAGCAAACACGATTTTTGATTGGCTATTACAATTTGAATTGGCAATTTAATAAAACGAACTGGTAATTAAAGCACAGGACATGCATTATTAAGGTTAATTGATGATCCGCTAATTACTGTCCGAATTATTTTGTCATGTTTAATTAAAAATGATAGTTATTGAAAATTGCTTTAGATCTGATCAATGATGAATGTGGTCGAGTTTCGTTTCAATAAAGACATTCTGTTATTTTTTTTTACTTGTGTGTTGTCAATTACGTCAAAAAAATTTGTAGTGTATCATTAGTTCTATTGAACTGTAAGTTGATAAGTGTTTTCTTGGAATGTTTTTCCATAATTTCGTAATAAAGTTTATAAAATATGATTACACTATTTATTAATTATTGTCGATTTATGTGAATGGCTAAAATAATTCATATATCGCACGCTACAAATACCGTGACAAAACAAGCGATGCCGAAATTCGAAACCAATGTACATGAAATAAATACCGATAGATTTTAAAAAAATCACATAATGAAAATGACGTCACACCCTAAACTCGGTTGACTCGAACTTCGGATAACTCGATATATTTTTTACGGTCCCGCAAACTTCGACTTATCGAGGTTTGACTGTAGTTGAAAATATATCTGATGTATTTGGTAGTGTTGGGAATATTGGTAAAGCATTATGTAATAATAGTGTTACACCAATCAACAATTAATGACACAAGGTTAACATATACCAGTATACAATCCATCTACAATTTCTATTTTAAATTGAAGCTCAGTAGATGCTAAAAATGTGATTATGTCCCCTGAACTGCATGGACACGTTGTTAGGCCTCCTGAAAAATACCTTATTCTATTGACATGTTCAGTGGATGGCAGCATTATTTGTTGGTGTATTATTCTTCTGAGGATTACCATGCTTTGAATGGACCAGCAAAGTAGAGTTTATCAGCAACCGAGTAAGCGTAAACAAATTTTCAGTAAATCAGATAGCGGTGTGTTTGACTTGTACGCCATATTTAATATGTCAAAAACAACAACACACTCGGGAGCAGTTAACGCTCCAGATATTACCTTTACTTTATCACAGAACTCCAACCCTTTTAGCATTGTATCGCAAGCACAGTATCATTAACTTCAGCATTCCGCGCCTTCTAGAATGCCCATGCCTATGCCTATGACAATGCACCCCCCTCCTCCTCAAAGCCCGCACTGGTTATGCGAGATCATCAGTAAAATCGACGATCTTTCATTGAAAATGAAGTCCGTAGATGAAATTAAAGTTACTGTAAATAGTATAGACTCTAAATTATCAAAAATTTAAAAAGATGTCGACGGTTTAGCGAAAAGGGTCGAAGATGTTGAAAGTAGTCAGCAATTCATATCAGAATAGGATAATACATGTACATGTATAAAAATAGTAGTATATGTTATGACAAAGAATCAAATATTGATTCACATTTTATTTCATTAATTTTTTTTATTTTCAAAGCTGGCTTTGATGTTTTGAATGAGATTTTGACCAAAATCTAGATATATATTGCCTACAATTGTGCCTCTTGTTTATCTTGCCTTTATATAAACTATTGTAATACAAACATTATGTTGTTACTATTAGTAAGAACCAGCATTTTATACATGTACATGTATTATCCTATTCTGTTTTACCACTTAGTTTTTAAACAAGGAATGATACTGGTAATGAATATTATGCCTATAGCCATTCTGGAGACAAGGGACCAAAAAAAAATTCTTTGATTGTATTTTTTGTTTAATTATATTTTTTCTATTTATATTGGATGTTTAGATTTTTTATAAGACAAACTTTCTATTTTCTACATTTGCATGTATAATATTTGTTAAAAAGCACTTTGTTTTGTCACAATTATTCCTTTGAATATAAGATTTTTTTCCTCATCGTTACACCCTGTTATTTCTGCAAAAATGAGTCTTGGGAAAATTTGTCATCTTATGTTTAACTATTTGCAATATAAACTTGGCTGTCCATTGTAAGACATGCTTACCTTAATTGATTACCAAAAATATATAATCATCTGTTTCCCATTAAATATGGAATAGGCATTGCCAAAATGTTAGCACAGAAAGTCTGTTATTATTATTTATTTTTGCACTCAATTCTTTGTTGGATTTTGATCATTAATACCGCAACTACCTTACTACCCTGTTCCACAACATGTAGTTACATTGTCCACTCGGAAGTAACAAAGTCAAACAGATGTCAACAATTTGTTTATCTATTCATTAGGTTATATATGAAAGTTAAACACAAAATAATTGCATTTTAAGCAGTATGATCAATATCAAAATCAAAATGTCTGCACTATCAGTGTTAAACTTGGTACAGAAATTTTTATATATGTCAGGTGGAAGTTATGATTTATTGAGAGAAAGAGAAAGAGGATGTACATCATTAGGTTCATATTGAAAATTGTTTGACAAATATTTCTCGGCTGATTATTACACTTGCACACTGTCAACGAGTGGTTTTACATTTTGTCAGGGATTATGTATTATTATATTAATGAATGACCCTTGTTTTGTTAAAAGTTATCCCTCTTTGATCAGTGTGACTATCCTATTCCACATTTGAAACCACTTTTTAAAGGACAAATGAAAATTAAGGACCATGCCCTAAAATGGTCACGTTGACACATTTTGCATTGGCCCAAAATATTCAAAATGTGTTTTTATGAATTAGTTCATTACAGTTGCATGTTTTATGTTGGAGGAAATATGATTCCATTTGTGAATATTTAGTTATATTTTGTCACAGTTAGTTAAATTTTTTGTTCGTGCTGTTCTTGTTTGTTTTTTAAATAACGCATTGAATGGTCTATATTGCATTATATAATATTAAGAAATTGAACACAGGACCTGTGGCTATGTAGTGGTGATGATCATGATTATGTACATTTATAGTTAGGGGTCGTCCATAATTGTCAACTATTTTCATAAGTGTGCAAACCGCACACTTGAGGGAGGGGGTTAAACATTTCGGCATTTTTGCGTACACTTTTTTTTATCTTCAGAAAATTTTCGTTTCCGTGGAGTTTGGTTTTTATATTAGTTTAATGGTTGATGTACACTTTTGATGGGGGGAGGGGGGTCTCAAAAAGTGTGCTTTTTGCACACTTGTGAAAATGGTTGACAATTATGGACGACCCCTTATGAGACAAATTGTTTTAGTTTAAACCTGTTTCCCTAAATTAAGTTTTAATAATTGGCGTTAGTTCCAAACACCATAACATGGCCTCTGAATTCCAGTGGTCATGTGAAGTAGGTGAAGTCATATGAATGTCAGTTTTTAAATAGAACATTGCAGAGATTGTAAAAAAAATTGTCTGAAATTGTTGTTATTTAAAAAAATCACACAAATTTTTTTCTTGATGTTAAATTGATTTATAATTCTACCTTTAAATTAAATTTTAGTGCTCTCCTTCATTCCCTTTGTGACAGTTTATTGATGTTACCAACTTCTGGATGACAAACAAATTAATATAAGCTTTAGACATATTATGGTCATGTGATACAGAATGCTGTAGGGCTCACTGATCTTTCTGGGCAGCAAAACTGGGAGCTGGGCTCGATATTAAAAAAATGCATTTCCAACAATTAGAATAAAAAGAATACAAATAAAACCTTTTCTTTTTGAAAAAGGGAATTAATTTTAAATAATGATTTCAAAATTTGGTATCATATAATTAAGGTAATCACAGACAAGAAAACACAAGGAACACATGTTTGACAAATTATTTTTTAATAAATTTCTGTATCTTTGTTTAATTTTTGAAATAGGTTGTGTAATTGTTGAAGTGAGCTAAAATTTAATAATTTTATTATTCTACAAATTATATTTATTCACACACACAAATATGTGTTTACATATATATGTAGTGACAAAGCTGCTTAATCTTGATCAATCGTTTTTTTTTTTAAGTTGATTATTTGTTCAAAAGTTACAATTTTAGAGCAGTTAACAATTTCATACTTAATGGCTGTGAAATAAATTATTAGATACTAAGACATAAGCAAATGAACAAAATCCAGGTACGAAACCCTGTCTAACAGAAACCCACAATAGGAGCTTAACATGGAACAAACACTCAAAACATACAACAAACCCCTCTAAACAGAGGGCTGCAATCAGGTGTTCTTTTAGGTGAGCACACTAGTGACACCTGTTGTGTCAGTTATGGTCAAAATTAGTGTTAGGTCATGAGTATAGGGAAGTCGCCAAATCACTGTCGATGCATTTATTTATTTCTAGGAGATGAACAAATGATCTTTTTTAGGGTTCGTTAGGTAATATGTTCATTGTATTTGTTTTCTATATATATTTTAAGTTGACTATTTCTTGAATCTCGGGATATCTTTATAAAGTCTGTGTAAAGTTCTGCAGCTATTTCTGTTACCTATCGGTGGATTTTTCAGACTTGTATTATTTGTTTCAGTATAATTAGAAAAACTGTATTTCCACTAGATTCTGTATGGTTTGCACAACAAAGCCTTCATTACAATGTACAATGGACCCTGTGTTGAACAATAAGGATACCCTTAGTATATAATTTTTATTACTGGTCTACACAGATGACATACAATATGTGAAGTGTTTTATGTTATGATGCACAAGATATTTTTATATGAACAATACTTATAAAAAAACTTATTATCAACATAATTTGTATACACTATTATTTAACTTTACTTTTTCAGAATAAAAATACTGAATGTATGAAATCTTTCTGTTAGTGGATTTAAATAATTGTGGCTTCTCAAGGGTCAGTTATGATGTTTTGTAGACTGAGAATAACACATATGAATTTGTGAATTGGCAAACCACAGCATTTTTCCTAACATTTCAGAATATATTATAAGAACTGACCATTGTATGATAAACAAATGCACTAAACAATATTTCAGTTATACATAGAAAATCCGTATAATTGAAGCTTTTTTAATACCCTCTGAAATTGAATTCAATGTTTCAGAAAATGAGGTTCCCAAATACTGCAATAAAAATTTGTGTGATCTGAATACACAATTCTAACTTTGCTATTTTAGATAGTATCTTTATGAGAATATTCATTCCATTTATTGTATTTGATGATAATACTATATTTTATTTATTATTTCTTAAAATAAAAGTAAAAAAATGGTTGTTGCTTTCAATTCTGTTCTAATACTTATTAACCTCTGATATTCTGAAAACTGTTTTCTTGTGTGTAATGTTTATTACTCTAACTATACTTGTTTACATGACTATTAAAAAAAGAATGGAAGATACCAAAGAGAATGTCAAGAAACTACAAGTCGGGTAGAGAGAAATCAATTATTAAACAAATAGTGGAAACAACAACAAAACAGACACACAACACAAAAATCAGCCAGTTTTCCTACCAAAGGTCTGGAATTTTCTTTGGCTTCCTCCCCAAAGAAATACTGGATGCCATGATATAGCTGAAAAATAGCTGAAAGTGGCATTAAACAACATTCAAACAAACAAACAAACAAACAAAAATAAAAAAATGAGTTACATGAACCTCACTAAACACTTAACTGTTAAAATACTATGGTGTCCAAAAAATAAAACTTGGCATCTTGTCAGAAATGTTTGGTCCAATTAAAACTGTTCAGCAATGGCTACTCTGTTCATTGTTATTTTACCTTTAAATACTTGTTGATATTCCTTACCGTATGTTCTTTTTAGAATGTGTTTTGATAATGAAGCAGTCAAATATATGTTATTAATGATTTTCACTAAAAACTCAAAATATACCAAACTAAATAATTAAATACCCAAGAACATTGATGATTACATTCCTCCAAGTTCTACCACAATTGTGGACACAGAAAAATGTCTCGCCAGAATTCCGCATTAGTAACGAAAAAAAAAACCGTCATAAAGATTATGTAAATAGCATTAAATTGTTATCATTTAAAATATACAATACATGGTTACTTAGTCACTGGACCGTGAAATTGAGGTCATGGTCAGTTAAAACCTACCAGACAGTCGTGTACTCTTCACCAGCAACCTATATGCCAAATATTATCAACCTACCATGCATAGTTACACAGGAACTGCCCTAATCCAAAAACTTTAACGTAGTCGCTGGACCGTGAAGTTGAGGTCAAAGTCAGTTGACACCTAACAGAGAGTCATGTACTATTCAACAGCAACTTATAAACCAAATATTGTCATCCTACCATGCGTAGTTATAGAGGAACTGCCGTAAACGAACAACTTGGTAATCGCTGGACCATGAAATTGAGATCAAGGTCAGGTGAAACCTACCAGACAGTCATGTACTATTCATCAGCAACCTATATACCAAATATTGTCATCCCCTACCATGCGTGGTTACAGAGGAGCAGCCGTAACCCAAAGGCTTTCACGTAGTCGCTCGACCGTGAAATTGAGGTCAAGGTCAGGTCACAACTACTAGACAGTTATGTATTATTTATCAGTAACCTATATACCAAATATTGTCCTCCTATCATGCATGGTTACAGAGGAACTGCCGTAACCCAAAATCTTTAACGTATTCGCCGCTGGACCGTGACATTGAATTCAAGGTCAGGTGACACCTACCAGACAGTCATGTACTATTCATCAGCAACCTATATGCCAAATATTGTCATCCTACCATCTGTGGTTACAGAGGAACTGTCGTAACCCCAAAACATTAACGTAGTCGCTGGACCGTGAAATTGAGGTCAAGGTCAGGTGACAGGTGACTGACGGGAAAGTACTTATCCTAAGCTACCACTGGGCCAAATTTGAGGGACCTAAGGCTTAGGCTTACAAAGAAATGAAGCAAGGTGTCCAAGTGATTACGCCGCCACCGGATTCCCCCTCTAGCGACTATCGTCGCAGGCGAGACAAAATTCAGGTTACACCTTGTTAATAGAAAATTTCAGAATTTAGCATTTCATCATAGTTTGTCAGTACATTTGTAGAGTTTTATGATACCCTCACACAAGTATAATAACCAGCTTGGTAATAATCGCAGGAACTGTCAGTCCGTCAACAGGGGCATCGACCCGGTGGCTGAAATATGGTAACCTGCTTGGTAATACCTCATGGGACTACCAATCCTCCAGCTGAGGTATCGACCCAGTGACTGCAAAAACAGTCATACATTTGAAAAATACTAAATGGCCTTTTAGAACCAATTTCGCAATCTTGACAACTGAGTCTGGGACTAATGCAAATTTTCTTGATCAGTAGTACCTTGACATTATTTGGGTTTTGGGGGGGGGGGCTAGAAGGGTCCATAAACAGGTTAAAAAATTGTTATTTTTCCCAAAACAGATAACAGTAAATTTAAAATAATGATTAACAGATAACAGAAATTTACATGAGAAAACAGAAAACGGTGAGTTCAAAAACCGACAAAATAACAGATAACAGCAGAATCTCATCGAAGGGCAATACTATTAACATCAAACATGGTTTTTATTTGCATTATAGCAGTTAACAACAATGTTAATTTTTAAGAAAACATATAACAGCTAATGGTTGAAAAACAGTTAACAGTTGCTTTATTTAAAAAAAAAGTCCACTGTTATATTGTTGGAAAATTGACGAATGGTGTCAAACCACCTAAACAAACTCATACAAACTTCTATTTACTATATATATATATATATATATATATATATATATATATATATATATATATATATATATATATATATATATATATATATATATATATATATATATATATATATATATATATATATATATATATATATATATATATATATATATATAAAATTGTCTATTTATATATGCCCAACATCTGATTGTATTTCAACATTGGATCTTTAGAAATGCACTAAAGATACATAGTTAAGATAAATGATATTTATAAGTGTCTAATGAATTAACCAAACAATGTCGTTGTAATTTCCACTCTGAAAATCATCTGTACACACAGATTTGATTTTTGAGCCGTCCCACCTCGGGAATCGAACTCGTGTCAGTTGATATATATATATATATATACGTCATGAAAGCAAAACATTGAAGCGTCTTACAAAACGTATGACTTCATTTTGTTTTGTAAATGTGGACTGATGCACCGTAATTATTCATCACCATCAGTTCGTTGGTCTCAGTGTTGTAAGAGAGACTACCTGGATAACTTATACCGTCGTCCTCTGTCACGATGATTCCTGTTCTCTTCTCGTCACTGGATAATCTATGTATGTTGTGTGAGTTACATCCGGCTATATATACATCACCTCTGTCATCTACAGTAAAACTGGAGTTGAGCTTCAGGGCCTGACTACTGTAAACAACACGTTCTTCACCATCAGTTGTCACCACGTGTACGTCATCACTGTCAATGTTATTATCTGTATTATTATCAGTACAATAGATATCACTTTGTTCATGCAGATTTCACAGAGTCAAACGAAGTGAATATTGACTTTAAAACTTTACCATTTATATCAATCATCGTAAGAGTGTTGACTTCATTCTTGACCCAGATCTTCCCGTCCACACTGGTTATCCTGTCAGAGTAACCACTTACCTTGATCACCCTTCCTGGTTGTATGTTTTCAGGTCAACAATTTGGATCCCTGTGTAATCCACTGTTACTAGAGCTGTATCTTTGTCGTAAATGGTAGCTCTCAAAGGATAATCCTGTAACTTTTTTGTCAGCGATCCTGATCCATCACGGTTGCAAACATCATTTGTATTGGTATTCAGAAGAAGTAATTTATTACCAGGACAAAAGCAACCACTTATTAAGTGTATACATTCTCCCAATACTGATGTATTAAAAGATGCCATAAGGGAAATTTGTTTTTCTTCAGTCCTAACATAAATCTGGCCCTGCTGATCTATGTCCAGGGATGCTGCCGACGCTATCCAATTCTCTTCTAGCAGCAAAGATCCAAACAAATGCGGTACAGTTGGTAACTTGTCAACAACATCGGAAGATCGAAAAATCAATTTTTGCATTCCGTCGTTTTTGTTTATATTCCGAATTTCCGTCTCCCCGTCATGAGTTTTAAAATCCAAGTATTTAACAGCTTGAAAGAGGTGTGTATTGGTGGAATGAGTTTTCATCAATTTCAGATCATTTCGCCATGTTGTAAGCAGATCATATCTAGATTTAAGATTATTCTTTTTTGTTTTAATTTTCCAGTGAATTGTTTGTATTTCGTGTCCAGTTCGCTTATCAGTGTGGACTCCATATGATCTAGTTGGGCCAATATGTTTTTTTTCATGTCCGTTATCATGGTTATTTTCTTCCGAATATCATTCTTGACTCTTCAAATCCAGCAATTTCTGAGTAAATTCGCTGATGACTTTTTCCATTATCTGACATAGGTTGTCCATCCTCATTTCCTCGGTAATGGCCGTACTCTCTTTCACGTCTTTTGCAGCTCTTTCAATACAAATTACAGTTTTACAATTTTGATGAAATTCAAATATACAATTATCACAGACAGGTTGGTCGTGTTGACAGCAAAACAAAGCTATTCTCTGGTTGGTATGAGTTTCACGATTTTTTGATAAATATAGCAGTGATGAACTAAGATTTATAATCTTTTCTACTGGGACTATTTTATGAGGTGGAGATAATTTCTGCAGACCTGCAGACAAGTTCTCCACAGTCGCTACACCACAATTCTCCTTTGTTCTTCTCTTCTCCCCTCAAACAACCTGCACACAGTTCACTATCGGTCATTCTGTAACATAAAAGGTCAATAATTCTGTTAAGTCTGTGGGAAGCATTACTGCTCTTTAATTTATGAAAGTTACCGAAGTTTTGTTTAGCCGAAAAATCGGCAAATTTCTGTATGTTCCAAACACTGCTATGTGCAGTTTAAATAGCTAAACTTTAAACGTGAATGATATGAAATCACAGAAAAATCCCATCTATAGCTGTAGCCAAGACGTTTCTTTATTTACAATTTTAAAATTATTTGATAATTGTATATGTAATAGGGGGTCAAGAGGGGTCCATTAACAGGTTAACATTTTAAAATTTTTCCCAATACAGATAACAGTAAAGTTCAATAATGATAACAGATAACAGCAATTTACATGAGAAAAAACACAGTTAAATTTAAAAATTGAAAAACAGATAACAGCAGAATAGAAAAATTTAGAAGGAATAACAGAGAAAAATCTGTAAAACAGTTAACGGTGTTCTTACAATTAAGATCAAACAGGGTGTTTATTTTCGTAATAACAGTTAACAACAATGTTAATTTTTTTAGAAAACAGATAACAGCAGAATAGAAAACAGTTAACGGCGTTCTTACAATTAAGATCAAACAGGGTGTTTATTTTCATAATAACAGTTAACAACAATGTTAATTTTTTTAGAAAACAGATAACAGCTAATGGTTGAAGAACAGTTAAAAGTTGGCTTATTTTCGTGTAAAAATGTCCAAAACACACTAACAGAAAAGATCTTGCCCCCCCCCCCTCATGTAACGCAAGTAGTCAAACCGGTGAAATGGTTGTGTAAGTATTACTGTTGATTCCAAAATCATTTTTGAACAGATTAATAGAATCAATAAATTAATCTTACAAAAGTCGCCTGTGTTTTGTTTGTTTGAATTTTGTTTAACGCCACTTTCATTGTTTGAATTTTGTTTAACGCCACTTTCATGAGGCTTTGTTAAGCTTTAAATTGGCGTACTGTTTTTTTATCCAGTAAGAAAGCCATAATACCCGGAGAAAACACCCAACCTACGGTAGGAAACCACCAATACTTGTCATTAAGGGGTTTTGAATTATCTGGAGTGTGAGCTGCTATGCCACAATTTGTGTACCATTCTTCTGCAATCTCTGCAGTATTTTTATCCAGTGGCTACTATTTATGTGTTAACAACTCACAACTCCAGGAACATGTTTACTTACAACCCCTTGTTAACAAAAATTGTTCGGGTTCGAACACAGGGACCTGAGTCTTTGAACTCTCATTGTTGGACAGGGCAAATTTAGACAAAGTAAAAGTTGCAACATTTATTAAAATATAAAATAAGCTATAAAACTAGAAGTGCAGTTAACATGTAGTTTATACATAAGGCAAAGTCTAAAATAGACCATAGTCTGAAAAGACTTATGCCTTGATAATAATAGTCTCAATAGACTTTGGCTTCGTATATAAAGCCATATAATACAGATGATTTTAAACATAAATCTAAATCTATTTGAACAGTTAAAAAGGTATCATGCCATGCATTAAATTACAAAACTATTAACAATTACTTATAATCAATCATTCAAAATATCATTGAACATCAAAGTACAATTGTAAAGTCCATTTTAAAGTTCTTATCACATATACATATTAATAAAAATTGAAATGATGTCCATATTAATAATGTTTAACCACTAAGGCAGGTAACTCCATCTAGTTGTAGGCCTTAACCGCCACATTCCTCCCTCCTTAAAAAAACGAATGTATAATGAGTTTCCAAAAACAAGGTAGAAGGAACGTCAAACACAGGTCATCATCACAGTTTATATCACAGTCTCTAAAGATGTCGTGCACTCACATCTTAGAACAATCAGTTCATATTAAGATATATTGTCACTCGGACTGAAAAGAAGTTCTGCAAAATAGTACAACAATAGTAAATACATATACAATGAATATTCGTCCAGCGAAATACAATGTAAAGTGCTATGGCTTGTGTAACTGTTAATACTAAATGACAGACAGAATGAATGTCTAAGAAACTTTCACAAAGAATAAACAATCACACCGTGACCAGTCTTTTTATATAGACCCTTGGGAACTACATGAACCAGAGGCTCATTTTTGCGTTTTAATTCATGTTAGTTCTGCCAAAATGATCATGTCGCATCTAAGCTAATAATCTACATAAACACAATGTATAAATAAAGCAAAAACGTGAAATAAAATGAAAGATTGACGAGCCCTTTCTATGGGTCTATGAATATTTAATTCTGTACAATCTCACATCTATCTCAGTTTCATGAGTATAAAAATAACATGACTTTGCCTGTGTGTAACAATATAAACTAATAAGTAAACTTTTCATGAACATACGGTTTCACTTTAAATCTAACTGTCAAATACTTTTAAATACATACATCAGCTAAACTCTGATCTGAAATATATTAAATTGAATGCATGTACATGGCATGACAAAAATTATAACCTTCAAATTATCGAATTCAAAATAACTAACTTTTAAATTCGTATCAAATGTACAATTTAATTGTTAAAACTAGTTTTTATTGCAATAACCTCAGGTCCAATGAGATAACAAATATTTCATATCAGGTCGATGAGAGACCAAACGTTTCACCTCAGGTTCGATGAGTGAACAAAAGTTTCGCCTCAAGTCCGATGAGAGAACAAAAGTTTCGCCTCAGGTCCGATGAGAGAACAAAAGTTTCGCCTCAGGTCCCCACACTGGCCACCAAATTGTAACAGGAGGGGTTTTGAATTATCTGGAGTGTGAGCTGCTATGCCACAATTTGTGTACCATTCTTCTGCAATCTCTGCAGTATTTTTATCCAGTGGCTACTATTTATGTGTTAACAACTCACAACTCCAGGAACATGTTTACTTACAACCCCTTGTTAACAAAAATTGTTCGGGTTCGAACACAGGGACCTGAGTCTTTGAACTCTCATTGTTGGACAGGGCAAATTTAGACAAAGTAAAAGTTGCAACATTTATTAAAATATAAAATAAGCTATAACACTAGAAGTGCAGTTAACATGTAGTTTATACATAAGGCAAAGTCTAAAATAGACCATAGTCTGAAAAGACTTATGCCTTGATAATAATAGTCTCAATAGACTTTGGCTTCGTATATAAAGCCATATAATACAGATGATTTTAAACATAAATCTAAATCTATTTGAACAGTTAAAAAGGTATCATGCCATGCATTAAATTACAAAACTATTAACAATTACTTATAATCAATCATTCAAAATATCATTGAACATCAAAGTACAATTGTAAAGTCCATTTTAAAGTTCTTATCACATATACATATTAATAAAAATTGAAATGATGTCCATATTAATAATGTTTAACCACTAAGGCAGGTAACTCCATCTAGTTGTAGGCCTTAACCGCCACAGTATGGTCGAAAACGATGATAGAGTTGTCTCCCCTTGCTCAGTTCTTACTGGATAACCTATATATCTATGTTCTTATAATGAACACATTTTTCGTTCTTTTATTATAAAGAAAAATGTATTATTTTACTGAGGTCAATATTTCACAATGAGACATGTCCGACTAGTTAAACGAGTGAATACGGTATCGTAACGACTCGCCCCACTCTCGAGTCGCCACATCACGAGTCGCCCCATATTAATAACGAGTCGCCCCACATTTAATAACGAGTCGCCCCACTCAATAACGACTCGCCCCACAAATGTAAAATATATAATATAAGTTTATAAATTTAATATTTTAAAATATATTTAATTAAATTTATAGTATAAATTTTTAAATTTGCATATATTTTATTGCTAGAACTTTTTTTTTAATTGGCGGTGGATCTCTTGAGATTAAAGTGAACTCGTGTTCACTTCTTTAATTAATTGTGATAATTATAATTGAATGTTTGCTTGTTTACAATCGCGATTAACTTTGATGGGATTAACAGTTTTAAAGGATGAAAAGTTAACCGACGTAGTTAATATTATACTGAAGTAATTATTTGTCTTTAATGTCAAATTGTCTGAGATTGGCATATGCTGTACAGATACTGGTTTTTGAACAAGATTATCGTAGCATGTACCTTCACTTTCAAAACGGTTTAAAACCTAATATTTATTAAGAGAATGTTACTATAATAAAGTTTTTAACAATAACAAAAACGTAGTTTTGTAGAAGTCTTGTATGAGAGGGCGGACAGGGTAGTGGGAGACAGGGAGAGAAGGGGAGGGAGAAAGGAGAAAGGATGAGAAAGAAAGGAAAAAATAAAAACGAGGGAGGCAGTACTAGTACAAATTATTCTTTAATTCGTACCTGAAAATCATTTAATAAGTGTCAATTCATTGATTTACATGGTTCATGTTAAATAAACTCAACACATATCCACTACGAATATGTTGAGAGAAAAATAATCTAAGATTCTGAGGAGTATTAAACAAACGATGAGGGGACAATAACAAGACACACATACCAAAAACTGAGTGAAACTAACACCACTAAACACCAGAGGTGAGTCTATGTGCTCCCGAAGGGTAAGCAACTGCTGCTCCACGCGTGTCACCCGTCGTGTCACATGTACAATCAGGTAATTAGTCATACCCATGGGTAGTCATTATATCCAGTAAGAAGTTGAAAAAATAGTGCGACAATCGTGCAAACAAAGGTGATTTATGACACTGAAATTCCGTAAAGGTTAACCAGGTTATGGTTACGACCGTAAAATTTGCTAAGTGAGACTTAAACCTTGTCCCCATGAACCCCTGTTTAAATACATTTTCAGTCAGCAGACAGCCTCTATTAGGAAAATCAGAAGAGTAAATAGAAATTACAGCTTCTGAATACCTGATCAAGTGGTCTTATGCAAGTGCTGTTGGAATGTGGCCACACAAAAATGGAAAATTACCAACATGGAAATTAAAATAATTCTTTTTTGATTCTCAGCTGACTTTCATTGTCAATTTATATATTTAGGTGAAGGTTAAAAAACAAATGCATAACTAAGTTGTCAAATTTGAGACTAGTGGTTATTTTCTTCCGGGCTTGGTACCTATATGTAGGTTACTGTTTCTGTGTCAGTGCTACCACGTTACACCTGCAACAGTGTTTTTGGATTAAGGAGTTATTGTACCAAAATAGAGATTTGTTTTAATAATTAACAGTGAATAAATTAACAAATGATATGTACATGTCAACTGATGAAAAATTGTCCACTGATTTATTGTGGGACATTTGGCTAAAAGTCAACTTTATATAGACACAGTTTACAATACAAATGATTTTATTGAAAATGCATCAATAGATACAATGATCAAAGGGATTACACAGCAGGCACAGCCTATATAGGTGTTCTCCCATAAATTAAAGTGGACATCAAGGTAAATACAATATATAGACAGTATAATGTAATATAAATATTATAAACTATAATAAATATAGTATTATGTACAACATGTATTTTTGTCCATATAGACATTTTAATTATAAATGAGTTTAATAAATTATCAATTTAAATTTCGTAATTACGCATAAGGGGTAAGGAACGTAATAGATTGAAAGTTAATAAACAAGAGTCCATTCAAATAGTACTAATAGTATTAAAGAAGGTATGTTTATAGTGTTATTTTTTAAATCGTTTTGTTTCTTGTATAAAGTTAAGTACTGCATTGGTTATTTCTATGTTTTCATCTGTAGATATATTAGGGGAGCCCATAAGTAGAATATTGATGTTAAGAGTATCAGTGAATCTTCTTAATTTAAAAAACAGGTTATATCTTTGTCTTAGAAATAATGGGCAGACGTAAAAATAATGTAAATTATCTTCAATGTCATCCCCACAGATACACTGTGAGCTGTCAGACAGATGAGATAAAAATTTGTGATGATTTAGATCACTAGCTAAATTGCGCAATTGGCAGAGAATGATATTAAGTGGCCTTGATCCATAAGTGGGAAGGAGGGGAGGGGAGATTTTTTCTTATTTTCTTTTTAAACATTACTATACTCTGCAAGTTCTGGGTGTCACTATCGAGTTTGTTCCAGTCTTCTAGTACACTGGGGTAAAAACTGTTTTTATAAGCTGACGTGCGACATTTTGGGGGTTTGAAAGGATGACTATTTCTCAAATTGTAATTTGGAGAGTTGTTAATAAAGGGTAAGATTTCATCCAATAGATATTCCGGTGTTTCGCCGTTTAGTGATTTGTGTATTATACATAATTTACTTATCCTACGACGTTCATTAAGTGAATCCCAACCCAATTCATTGTATAATTTTTCAGGGGATGTACCCTTTCTTAGCCCAGTGATTATTCTTGCTGCATCCAGTTGAACATTTTCTAACATATCAGATTCCTCTTTACTACAGTTATTCCACACCACTCCCCCATATTCCAAGATAGGTCGAATGAATGCAATATATAATTTTTCAAGGGATTTTCTGTCTAATTTATACTTCATTTGTCTTAATATATTAATTCTTTTACAGGCTTTGGAGTAAATTTCATTTATGTGGTCCTTCCATTTAGCAGATGAGTTAAATGTAATACCTAGGTGTTTGTGAGAATTATAATTTTCTACAATAGTGCCATTAAAATAAAGGGGAGGTACATTTAGGTTGTGTTTCCTATAGTGAAGACCATGGATTTAGTTTTCTCAGTATTGAAAGTGACTCCCCATTCCTTGGACCATTGGTATATACTATCAAGGTCTTCATTTAAGGATTGTGCTGCTACATCATGATTATCAACAATACAATAGAGTGATGTATCATCAGCAAACAGTTTAATTTTGTTTAGGACCACATTTTCTATATCATTAATAAATAATAAGAATAAAAAAGGGCCCAAGATGGATCCCTGGGGTACCCCCGCATTGACAGTCTTCCAACTGGAAAAGTAACCATCAATATTTACTCGTTGTTTCCTATCACATAAGAAGCTATCAATCCACTTAAGTACATTGCCGCATATTCCATAATTTCGGAGTTTATAGATGAGGCCTTTATGCCAAACACGATCAAAGGCCTTTGAGATATCACAGAATATGAAACGTATATCTTTGCCACAATCTAAGTTTTGTATTATGGCATTGTAAATAACTAATAGTTGATTTACCGTAGAATCTTTAGTTCTAAAGCCTGATTGGTTATTTGACAGAATATTATTTTGTTGTATATAGTTAAATAAGTTTTTGTAAATAATTTTTTCCAAGATTTTTCCAAAACAATTAGTAACGGATATAGGACGGTAGTTAGAGGGGTCATCATGATCACCCTTACCCTTGTATATAGCCGAGACATTTGCACTTTTCCAGTCATTAGGGACTTTTCCATATTGTATCGTTTTGTTAAATAATATAGTAATAGGGACAACCAATGACTGACAAATACATTTTAGAAATTTAGGTGTAAGCTTATCTGGACCAGCTGGCTTATTAACATTTAAAATCTGGAATTGATCAATAACATCTTGTTTGGAAATAGCAATGTCAGACAGCTCACAGGGGGAGAGGGGGGCTAAGTCAGGGAGGTTAGGTTCAAATTGATTATTAGATATTGAAACAAAGTAATCATTCAAGACATTAGCTTTTTCTTTAGGATGTACAATAATTTTATTGTTAACTTTAATGGGACTGTTGTTTGTATTTTTCCTATTAAACTGGCATATTGACTTTGCAATTCTCCACCATTTTTTAGGGGGAATAGTTTTATCAGTTAGAGTATTCTGAAGTTTTTTTAGGTAATTATTTTTTGCTTCCCTAGTCATTGAGATAACTTCATTACGTTTTTGTCTATATATGAGCCAGTGATTTGGACTATTACTAAGTTTAGCCTTTTTGTGGATTCTGTTGCGCTGTCTCATCCCCAATCTTATCTTGCTATTCATCCACGGTTTATCTTTTGGTCTAACTCTTACATTCTTTTGTGGGATGAATTTATGCATTACATCATTTATTTCATCTTTGATGATCTCATTTATAATATTTGTGTCTTCAATTTTATCACAGTTTAGACAGTGGCGAATCTAATGTGGGGTTGTGCCTCACGAAACTTGGACAAAATTGTAAAATTCCAATTAAATTGTACATCATATACAAAATAGAGTTTCTTCCTTCAATCCTACAATTGTGTTATAAATCATGAGAAAGTTTCCTTCGTTTTCAGCTTGTTGTTTTTATTTACGAAAGTTGCAATTATAGTACCCCATGCCATGAGAACCACACCACTCAGTGCATGACAACGTGACAACCTTTGTCAATAAGACATCTTTCCTGCCCCCTGTCCCCCAACAAAAAGGAAAATGGTAGGTCCTTCTTGTAAATTTTGGTTAAAAAAAAAACGCACTATTAACAGACTAAACATACGGCGGGCGGATGCAGTGACGGACTCGATAGAAAATTGGGCTCGACAAATCAACTGTCGAAAAATACATTTCTGTGACTGCTAACATTAAAATTAAAGATGTCACGAAGTCCTGCTTGCTAAATACTATATTCTGTACCTTTTTAAAATGCAATTAACAGAATAAATACTCTGTGCAAGTCAAAATATGCCTTGTCTTTCAATTTCTACTTTCGTTATCACCTATCTACAAGGGAAGTAGTTCGTGGTGTTTACTTAAAATTGTGAAGCTTTGTTTACACAATAATGATCAATAATGTTGGTTTAATCTAATTCCTATGATTTTTAAAGTATTTTATGCTAATTATGTATAATTAGCATGAGGCGTGTATACTGGGTGATAAATTTTACAGAAATGTTAACATGCCCATTAAATATATGACACGCCGTTCTCGTGTGTAATTTCAATCTACATTTTGAGTGTTTTCGTAAAATTTTGAGTGCATATTTTAATTTTGAGCGAATTTAAAATTTTGAGTGCGTGCCATAATTAAAAAGGAATTGACACGGGGGCATTGACCAAAAGTACATATTCGTTAAGCGCTCGCAGTTTTACATCCTTGCTGTACAATAAATGTACCCGAATAAATTTCTGCTTCTTCGTCACTACGATTAAAGTCTCCTGGTACCCTTGTCATTTCTTCCAATGATATTTGGTATTCGTGAGTGGTTTCCACACATATCGAGTTAGCTTCACGTGCACAAAAATAAAAAAAGATTAAAAGACTTTCAATTTAGAACAGAAAAACAAACAAAAGATATATGCAATTGACATACATCGACATCAAACCATTTATGACTCTCAAAGGCGTATCATCTCATATTTGATATTGGTACAGCGGAATGCTAATCGCGATCCTGAGGTGGCTTTACGGCAGGGGGTTGTGGGCCACTTACGGCCCCGGAAGCTCTGGGGGTAAATGGTGCAAAACCCTGCATTCTGGCGATTTCCTAGCACTTAATCTCAGGTCTTAAAAGATGGGTTTTGTGAGCAATATTTTGTTTTTTTTTTATTTCTGAAAATTATTGGTACGACATGCCGTACCTGCAAAAGTTATTGGTACGGTGAAAGCCGTACCTGCCGTACCGGCTGCAACGCCTATGACTCTAGAGGTGCTATTTATATTCGGCCCCAAAATAATTATTGTATATCGGAAAATCCTATTATTGTAGTGGGGTCATATTCTAGTTTCCAGTCGCCTGAATATAGCTGAAATATTGCTGCTCGGGCGTTAAACACCATTAATCAATCAATCAATCTAGTTTCCAGACTGCTTAGTACGAGATTATCACATGACCACATATGTTGTGTAGCTATTGATGATAACAGCTGATTTTAATCAGATTGTATTGATGATGTAATTATATATTCTAGGAGAAGTGAGGAACATCTTGCATAACGTAAACAGACGCCAACTTGAACTATCATCAGAAAAATGTGCATTCTTTACACCTAATGTGAAGTATGTTGGTCACATAGTGTCGAAGATTGGTATAAAGACTGACTGAGAGACAATAGAAAAAGTATTATCATTACCCATTCCCGAGGGTAAACGACGCTTAATTGGATTCGCTGTAAAGTACCACAGCTAGGTTTCTTAAGAAAGTTAGCTTGGTTTCTCGACTATTGACAGACCTTTTGTCAGCCCCAAAGTAAAAAAATTCCGAAAGCTAAAGAAAACCGCACAACTATTATGGGACGTAGGCTTCTTAACAGATAGATAAAAAGTTAAATAGTTAAAACAACAGTTAGCTTGAGATCCAGTACTTACCTTCCTAAACTATCAAAAGACATGCGTTGCATACTGATGCAAGTAGTCTGACTCGCAGTTGGGACTATGATTTGAATATATGAATTAGGATTTTAAACAAAGTGTCTGTCCTCTTTTCAAACATTTTGATCAGTTGAGGTTGTGAAATGGTATTTTATATAGAAAATTAAAATGAAAAGACAGTTCAACTAGTGTTACCATCTACACCTGTTCGAGTTGGAGGCATTACACATAAGAATTGACAACCTTGTAGAGAATGAACCACCTGGATAATAGCGTCAGATTTTAATGGCAAACAGTGATGACCAGAGATATTGATGATTCCCTTTAACACTGTGACCATTTGAAGAAGAAACAACACAGCACCGAATGGTGAAAATGACGTCTTAACAGTCACTCATATTGTTATGCCTTGACGTCTCCATATTAGAACAGTCCAAAGGATTCATTCAAAATATGTCGGTTATCACTGATCACTTAACTAGTCCACCCCAGTAGTACCAAATACATAGAAACCAAACTACCAGAACATCAGCTGATGCATTGGTTAATGGTTTTATTGTACATTATTATAGCTTTGACGACAACATATCATCGACTGTGAAATGATATGTTAATTCTTTTCAACAGACTTTATTAGCAATGCATGTAACTTTTCAGCTTATGTGGCTCTACTAGTTGCACCAGACATAAATCTACAAGTCAGTGTCATTATTTTCTGATGTTTGGGCGGGAATCCAACTGTTCATTGATACTGCTTTTTAGCTCACCTGACCCAAAGGGTCAAGTGAGCTATTGTTATCACTTTGCGTCCGTCGGCGTCGTCGTCGTCGGCGTCTGTAAACTTTTTACATTTTAATCTTCTTCTCTGAAACCACTTGGCCAATTGAAACCAAACTTGGCCATAATGTTCATTGGATGGACCTTTACAAAGTTTGTGTTTTTTATTTTGATTGGTAAACCAATATGGCCGCCACCTCAAGACTTAGTTTAACATAGGACCCTATGAGAAAAAAGTTTAAAAGGGCTTCTTCTCTGAAACCGTTTAACCAATCAAAACAAAACTTACTAGCAATATTGTTTGGATGGTCCTCTATAAAGTTTGTGTTTTTGATGGGAATTGGAAATTCAAAATGGCCGCCACCGCAGGACTTAGTTTAACATAGAACCCTATGGGAAAAAGTTTTAAAAGGCTTCTTTTCTGAAACCGGTCAACCAATGGAAACAAAACTTACTAGCAATATTGTTTGGATGGTCCTCTATAAAGTTAATGTTTTTTATCCCAATCGGAAATTCAAAATGGCCGCCACAGCAGGACTTAGTTTAACATTCGACCCTATGAGAAAAAAGTTTAAAAGGGCTTCTTCTCTGAAACCGTTTAACCAATCAAAACAAAACTTACTAACAATATTGTTTGGATGGTCCTCTATAAAGTTTATGTTTTTTATGGCAATTGGAAATTCAAAATGGCCGCTACCGCAGGACTTAGTTTAACATAGGACCCTATGGGAAAAAGTTTTTAAAGGCTTCTTCTCTGAAACCGGTTAATCAATGGAAACTAAAACTTACTAGCAATATTGTTTGGATGGTCCTCTATAAAGTTTATGTTTTTTATGGCAATTGGAAATTCAAAATGGCCGCTACCGCAGGACTTAGTTTAACATAGGACCCTATGGGAAAATGTTTTTAAAGGCTTCTTCTCTGAAACTTGTTAATCAATGGAAACAAAAACTTACTAGCAATATTGTTTAGATGGTCCTTTATAAAGTTTATGTTTTTTATGGCAATTGGAAATTCAAAATGGCCGCCACCGCCGCAGGACTTAGTTTAACATAGGACCCTATGGGCAAATAAAAAAAATCTTCTCTATACAACCGGTTAACCAATGAAACAAAGCTTTCTAGTGATATTGTTTGGATGGTCCTATTTAAAGTTTATTGAAAATTACAGGATTTACTTTAACATCAGGGAAATTCCATCTTCATTGCCTATAAAATCAGGTGAGCGATACAGGCTCTTAAGAGCCTCTGGTTTGCGGACAGAATTTGAAGAGGGCCGAGGACGAATTTTTCAAAAGAATCTGCCTCTGACCATTGAAAACATAAACAGAACACTAGCTCCACGATATCCGATCTCTGATCCAAGACATCATTCAGTTTCACCTCCAAGATGTATAGTTTCAGCATCAAGAACCGGGTTAAGACAAAAATTAATCGGAACGATAAGTCATGTACAGACAAAACCAAGGTTAAACAAAAGAGGGGACAAGAACAAAGCATACAGACACACATCGACCCCCCAACCCCCCCCCAACCCCTTATTGAATATCATGACAGATTTATATATAAGTCTAGAAGATTATGCAACGATACAAATAACGTTATTTCTTGTCAAAAATTTAGACAAAGACTGACCAACGAATGGCCTTAGTCATTGAATGTCAATATAAGTAAATGACGTAAACAAGTCATAACATATTGATCTGAAACTTTCTCATTTCCAACTTAACCCAAAATAGTTGCTTCCCAGTCCGCCAGCCGCGCTGTTACTTGGTCACCTTTTACAGATTTACAAACCAGTTTACAAATTTAAAATTCAAATATATTTTCTTTTTTCCTTACGATTTGTGTTCATTGTTCTAATACGTTTAAGTAATAATAATTCTTTATTTGTATTGTGCTTGGACTGTTATTTTGAATTATTTCCGGTGTACCCTTGGAGTTGTGTTTACATGATTGATGTTATTTAATATGTTGTAGGGGTCTGTACAACTGTGAATAACCACTACGAACCACGACCTAGATACTTGTATTTCAACCTATCGATAACACATTCATAATGGTGCACTCTTATCTAATGTACACAGTATTGAGTGGCGTCACATGTATATATCATTGAAGGGTCCAATCCGACTTAATTATTTTGGTTGGATCAGAATTCAGAAATCTGCGAAACAGAGATTACAGAACATCCATATCCAGCTGCTATTAGAAGATCGAAGAGCAATACACTAGACTGTTAGATAATGCAAGCGCCGTCGTCAAAATGCCCCATTTGTGAGGAGGCCAGAGCTGTTAGTTGGAGATGTTTAGATTGTGGCAAAGTTCTATGCCAAAGCTGTAAAATTAGTCATTCTAATATAAACACAGAATTGGAACATAGGATTGTGAGCCTGAAGGATGTCAGAAACATTCCTAAAAAGATCGATGCTAAAATTAAACTGAAAGGAATAAGATGTTCTATGCACGACGACAAACCATACAGCAATCATTGTGTAGAGTGTGACGTTCTTGTTTGTCCAAAATGTTTGACAGATTCTCATCAAATGCATCGACTGCAAAGCATCGACGACCTCTAGAAGGAGAAACTGGAATCTTTGCAACAAAGTAAAGACGTAATTAACCATAAATTGTTAACTTTTTTTGCCAGAGAATCAAACATTTTGGATAATATCAGACATCTGCAGCAAACCAAAAATTTAGAGATGAAGAATAAAATAAAACAACAGCAGGCACAACTTATCAAGGAAATTTCTGAACAGACGCAGTTGTTGCTGGACGAATTTGAAACATATACAACAAATGTTGTTTCAAATATTCAATCTGAAAAGGTGGGTGTTGACAGCGTGTGTTCTTATCTTACAAGACTACGTTCCGAAATTGACGAAGTACGACTGTGCAATAACATTCAGAAAGTTTGTCAAGTTACAAACGAAGTGTCAAAAAAAATTAATGATGTTCCGACGTCACTTGTCAGTCCGTCGCTTCTGAGATACGAAACTTTTTGTGAAGAAGCCATAACTAAACAATCAGTTAGATTTTCGTTAGGTTCAGTGGAGACTAAATCTTTTCCGGAACCTATTGACTTTGCTCCGTTTGAATATTACGATTGCGGTATGACGTCAGTCAATTCAATAACCGCCAATGAAACCGGAGATATATGGATAACTGATGCTTATAGCGACAGTTGTCATCGCTTTTGTAAAAGTGCAATAAGTGCGAAGAAGTGCGTTGTTAAAAAGATTGCAATTGGTTTTTGGGGCATGGAAATGTTGAAAAAAACTGAATGTCACAACGTGACAGACATTGCCATAATGGGTGACGAGTTACTTATTTCCTGTGACGATAAACCATCTATTAAAAAAATAACCTTTGATGGGGATATGGTCGATTTTTATACATTTCGTGCGGGTTGGTGGTTATTATTTTCGCAACCGCAGATTCCTGTCAGTTTACATGTAACAAATGACCATGAAATTGTGGTAGGAACTATGAAACTTTCTCCTGAAATGAACAGAACCTCTGAATTTTACATGACATATATGGGTTTATTGATTCTTTCCCAGCAAGGAAAATTGTTAAGAAGTATTGGCGGGAAAGACACACTAACGTATCCGCGGAAAATAACGTCAAATATTAATGGGCAGATAATAATTATAGACCAGCATGACTCTGAAGGCTACGGAAATATCGTGGCCCTATCCTGCGAAGGCACAATTAAATGGAAATATACAGGTGGTCCCTCGATTAGTATACCTGGAGACGTTGCTACAACGAAACAGGGGAACATTGTTGTATGCGACAAGTTTTGGTCATTACATATTCTGAATATTGATGGTCAACTTATAAAACGTTTTTTAGCAACTGATCTCGGAATAAACCTGCCAGTAAGCATAGCTGTACAACAAAATGGTAAATTGTTGATCGGTAACAAAACTACTGCTGGTCTCTATGTTTTCGAATTTCAAGGATTTTAAATGTACTTTGGATAGACATTTGTTTAAATTAAATTCAAATTAGTCTACATATATTTATTTTATTACCGTTAAACATGATGTTTATGTTATTAGAATTTTCTTCGATGCAGTTATCAGGGAATTGTCGCCGCACACAAGTCGAGAAAGAAAACACTGCTAAATAAGCAAAACACTATTACAAACCAATAGAACGCACAACACACAAGAAATCACTGTCACGAACTCGGTTGTATAATAGCAGGTATAAGTGTCGTAAGTCCTTAATCACTGCGTTAGGGAAGTATTTTTTTTTATCTCAATCAGGAAGAGCGTGGACTATATACCCACAGGTTAAGCGTTCGAATCCCACCGGCCGGTACCATTGATGATTTTACAAACATTCATAACAATGGCGCTGCGAACAACAACTGTATCAGACAATATTGTCTTGGTGTGAAAATTTAGTTTTGTGACCAATTGGATATGCGCATACAAGTACGGTCATAGGCAACGATATGGCCGAGGTTCCTAGTGTCACTGTAGTTACGATACAGTGGTAGACCTGTGTGTTTTTTGGGATGGGGCCGGAGGTTCCCAAAATGAAAGAGAGAAAATGTTGAATAATAGCAGGTATAAATGCATTCTTGATCGGTTGTGTTAGAAAGGCACTTGTACTTCTTAACCCTAATCAGTAAGAGCGCTGGCTTTAGATATAGGGGCTGAGGGTGTCATGTCCAGTACGTTATAGGAGGTACTAGACACACTCTTACGACAAACCTATTATACATGTTCTTATTTGAGAGGCAAACTTTCTTTCGTTAAATAGCCGATTGCAGGAACAGATAAACACATCTGTACTCGTTGAGTCTTCTAATCTAAACGCATGAAGCAAGAATGTTGTTATAATATCGTAACAAAGTGGGTCAAAGGTCTTGTTTAACATTTTTGTTTTGGGCGTTCCGATTGGATGTTGGAGACAATTAAGTTAAAACAATAAAGTCTGTAGGATATCGCGATAAAGGTGTTGGTTTGCCGAAGAAGTAGGTACATGTACTTTCATGCGCTTTTGGAAATAGAAGTTAATGTCTGCACGCTCATCGTCGAGTTTAGTAGAAATTCCTCATTGAGTTTTAATTTATGAGATACTTGTATTGTATTTGAAGATTTACCGGCATCAATTAATGATTTGATGGTTGGTATAACTGAGTACCTATAGGTTATTTACGTTTTTTAAACGAGATGCGTTTTCTCGTTCATATCTCATTGAAGGGCGACAGTCCTGAGATGAGATGACGAGAAAATGCATCGAGTTTCATAAAACGTAAATAATCTGTTTATCGCTGTTTTGTAACATTGTGACGTCACATTGTTTCTTAACGACGTCTTGACAGCGAGCTGAGATGGGCCCATCTCAAGCTAGTAGAGCGAGATGGAATAATATCGCACACAAAGATCAAAGGAAAATACTGCAAAATAGCGATAAACTGCATTTCCGATCATCAAGTCGCCAATTAATACCGGCAAATTTTCAAATACATTATGGACATCTTCATTCTAATTCTACGGCATTAAAAAACGAAAATAACTGCCTAAAATGGGAATTGTTTTATTCACTGGAAATAACGTCTGGGCTTGCGTTAACTTCTGACAGCTATTAATCGTGTAATTGATTAAATGAAATTATTTACATTGTCCACTCAGAATTGCCGTCACAGCAAATATTGCATCAGAATTTGTCCGTTGTGTCTTAAGCTGCATCTCTTTTGAATAATAATATGTAGAAAGCTATATAATTTTGGAATGTGAAATATTATATACTCACATAGAAATCTTTATTTTGGTTCGCTTAGACGCCGTCACGTGACATGTGATGTTTCGCTGGGTCAACCGGTAACCGTTGGGTCCCATAGTAAGGTCACCCTCGTGATTTTGCACGTGAGCCCCATGTTTTCAAACAAACAGTAGATTATGTTAACATGTTTCTGTCTACATTGTATGGGCTGGATTTTTTCCTGTGGAAAAATGTTAAAATGTCCAAAATATGTTCAATTAAATATATAATATAACAGTTATCACCCTAGATGATATGTGACCCGGCATTTCTTTCCCTCGAAAAGTAAGATCTCCCTCGGGTGACCTTACTTTCTTGGGAAATGAAATCACAGGGTCACACACCAACTAGGGTGATAACTGTATAAGGGCATCTTCAATGTAACGGAAACTGAGATTCATTGATCACCATAGAAGAATTTAAATTCCCAGAGGCAACCCAATTGTATAGACATAGGATGTTATACGTAGAGGAAGGGATGGAATGAGCATGCGAGGCTTAGCTGGAACCAACATTCTACGAATAAAGATCGAAATCAAGGCCACAGTGTTACCAGCATTCTTCGCACGTATCGAAAGTAGTTGTAGCACGTATCGCATGTCTACCACATTCATCATAATTGTTCTTTTAGTCCAAGAGTTTAGTTCATCCATCAAATGGACCCTTATATATATTCAATTGTAACTGTACAAAAAATCTCTTTGCACCTTCCAAAAAAAAAGAATTTAGTTTAGTTCACATTGGCTCATTGGTTTCCACCATTGTTAAATCCTTTTTGTACACTATAACCTTCGTGATATATAGATCAAGTAAGAGTTGCTGTTGAAGACAAGATGAAACAGAAAAGGATTTTAATAACAGGAGTCATCATGGTCGTAAAGCCGGGGTCACAGGTCATCATGGTCGGAAAGCAGGGGTCACAGGCACTTGAGGTCAGGATAATTTGGAACAAAATGCCAATAAATGAGTTTACAGTGTTGGTTTGGTAATTTGACTGACATGTCTTATTGCGAAATATTGAAATCGGAAAAATTTATAAATTTCTCTTTATATAATAATTATAATATTTTGCCAAACTCCTAGCTGTTATAATGATTGGTCTAGTTTGGGAAACCAGTGTAAAACTGTAATTAGTTACAAATGGCAAAAAGATAAAAACACTGAGCTATTGGTTAGGTTTAAAGTAATTTTAATCAAAATGCAATAAGATAAAAGAAAGTAGAAAAAACATACTTAGTTAGAAAAGCTTAAATACAATATTGTTCCTTGGATACCTTAGATACATGTTGTACTCAATGTTGTTACCCTCTGTACATTCAATATTGAATGATTATTCTATTGTCGTGTAAACACCACTCAAACCAATGTTCTTACTTTTTAGATACAAGTTACTTTTGTTGAAACTATTATGGTCAAGTTTTTTTCTCAAAAGCATGAGCGATTATATACCTTTTAGTACATTAGTCTATAATTATCTAAATATGGAGTAGAATGGTTCATATTTACATTAACATTTACTGGACAAACGCGAAGGGCCGTCCAACAACATCAACTCACAGGAAAACTTGTGTGGCGTAGCTTTCACGTAATGTAGTACATAGTGTAAAAACTGTACATCTACATGTACTTTGGAGTACCAGATAAATACAGGAAACCAGTATACCTAGCACTATAACTAATAAAATTACCTGTAAGGCAATATAGAGGGAGGATCTATTGTTCAACACCTAATTAATACCTGTAAAGCAATAAGGAGGGAGGGTCTATTATTCTACATCTAATTAATTACATGTAAGGCAAAAAGGAGGGAGGATCTATTGTTCTACACCTAATTAATTACCTGTAAGGCAAAAAGGAGGGAGGATGTATTGTTCAACACCTAATTAATACCTGTAAAGCAATAAGGAGGGAGGGTCTATTATTCTACATCTAATTAATTACATGTAAGGCAAAAAGGAGGGAGGATCTATTGTTCAACACCTAATTAATTACCTGTATGGCAATAGGGAGGGAGGATCTATTGTTCAACACCTAATTAATTACCTGTAAGGCAATAAGGAGGGAGGATCTATTGTTCAGCACCTAATTAATTACCTGTAAGGCAATAAGGAGGGAGGATCTATTGTTCAGCACCTAATTAATTACCTGTAAGGCAATAAGGAGGGAGGATGTATTGTTCAACACCTAATTAATTACCTGTAAGGCAATAAGGAGGGAGGATCTATTGTTCAACACCTAATTTATTACCTGTATGGCAATAAGGAGGGAGGATCTATTGTTCAACAATTAATTATATGCATCAATTATTTGCCTGAAACAAAACTCGTCTACAATATTAAATCTGTTATATACAGGTATATATTTAACATGATGTCCAACATAGAGGATATGACCTTAACAAATCAGGTCAAACTGTTTGGTACAGAGATCAGTCTCCTGCAGACAGCAGCATCATTCACTATGTTATATCTATGGTTACATGCTTTTACTCTGACCATATTTTGAAAGAAGATTCTGAAAGCTTAGAAAAATGTATGTAAGTTGTTTGAAAACTTGTCAACATGGAGGTTAGTAGTTTGGAAGCTCAGAAAAATACAGGTAAGTAGTTTATTATTTGTAGTTAGGTGACATACAGGTAAGTGGTTTTGATTCAGGGTCCAGAAAAAATTGTATCTGCCACAGATGACCAAAATTTGGAAGTCATGGTAACAGAAAGGTAAGCAGTTTGGAAGCTATGTAGTATAAAGGTAAGCTGTTTGATAGCTACGTAACATACAGGTAAGCAGTTTGGTAGTTGCATAGCTTATAGGTAAGCCATGTAGTAGTTATGTTACTGTAGTTAAGCAGTTTGGTAAAATCTCAATAACATAATGAATAAACATATAGATGTTTTAGGAGCCCTGACAATCTGTTTAAGTGTATTAAACTATATAACACACATAAAAACTGTTTCAGTGAATGCAAAATTACATAACTGATACCAAAAATATATGACATTACTGAAAACACAATATTACTAGTTGAACATAATGTTATAAATTTTTTACCAAAGAAGTCATAAGAGTGCTTACAAGGACAAAGAAGGCATGAGAGTGCTTACAAGGACAAAGAAGGCATGAGAGTGCTTACAAGGACAAAGAAGTCATGAGAGTGCTTGCAAGGACAAAGAAGTCATGAGAGTGCTTACAAGGACAAAGAAGTCATGAGAGTGCTTACAAGGACAAACATGTTTAAGGGGGATAACTCTCACAAAGTTGAACAATTTATGCTTCTTTCTGAAAATTGTACAAGATACTGTACAAACATTTCTTTTTTTTTTTAATTTCATTCATCTGTGACAAGAAATGCAGGTTTTATAGTGCCTTTAAGATAGCTGGCCACACTTGTAGTGTTTATGTCTCCCAGCTATGTGTTGGAACATGGGGCAAACTTCAGTTACAATGTATTTGATGGTAATACAACTGAAAAAGAAATTTTGCCAATCTAATTAATATTCAGTCTTTCACTGTGTGTGTAGCGCAGTGTCCACAGCAAAAAGGGGGGAGCCAGTGAAAGATTTAATTTTAGATTGAAATGGGGGATACAAGTAAAAAAACATGTATGAAAAAAAACCAAACTGTTTTCATATATCTATAAACTAAATAAATTTATGAATATATAGCCACATTATATGATATTCATGTCAATCCGGAAGATCCCTGGAGTTGATAAAAGAACAGCTAAGGACCCATGTCAGCTAAATCATTAAAACTCAACAAGGAAATTATGCCCATGTTATGAAACATTCTACTTCTTTTTATGTTGGATCTATATGATAGAAAAACAAATGCCATGAATATCTGTCTTCATAAAGTGCTTTGCCATGAACAAAGGTAGGATAGAGTAGATGGGAACTCCAAAACCTGACCCAAACCAGCATTTATCTTTTAAGGTTTTGCTTTATGGAATATTCCTGGAGATTAAGCAGTCATTCAATCCATTAATTCCAATATAAAATGTCCTTATTATCACAACTATAACTTGTTGTACATACATTTCGTTTTTAGTCAACTCGGTAAAATCATTAAAAATGTACAGTAATGTAATCTATTATTGTTTCACATAATTTAACTCAGAATTCAGAAGTAGTCACAGA
This sequence comes from Limnoperna fortunei, assembly GCA_944474755.1. Lineage (NCBI taxonomy): Eukaryota > Metazoa > Mollusca > Bivalvia > Mytilida > Modiolidae > Limnoperna > Limnoperna fortunei. The sequence continues at coordinate 8,326,278 of OX104114.1, read as the reverse complement.
GAAGAACACCCCTAATAAACTTCAGGAAAATTGTCCTACAGTATGCAGTGTCTAAACACTGAATCCACTTGTTTTTCTATAAATTCTTTAAAAAAAACATGGCATAAAATTTACCCAGAAGGCTTTCTGTGAATTTCATACAATTGTCCACTATCAGTGAGCTTGTGTATTCTTTTTTAATGTGCCAATACACTAATAATTAAAAAACAAGAAATCTTTATTTAAACCTGAATTACCAATAATTAATGATAGAGTTCTTACTGAAATCATAAGAGTAGTTAAACTAATTAAAATCAAATGTAAATAAAAATCATTTATTAAAATATTTATAAAATTCAATTTATTTATAAATCAACAAGCAAAACTTAATGCTAGTTGTTAGAAAACACAAATAAAGACATTCAGTCTTTGGAGCTTTTTCACAATAGTTATTTTTTTGTACAAGTGGTCATTTTACTAAATGTAAATGTTAGAGATGATTATGGTAAAGTTTTGGTTGTTTTGGAGATCAATTTTATTTGTGAATCAATTTTTGTTAAAATTTGGGTCATTTTTTACATAAGTAATTTTTCCATGAGATGGTTTGATCTGTTAGCAATTACTGAATATGACATTTCACACAGAACTAAAAGCTTATAAAAAGGAGATTGAGTTAGAATCTGGAAAGATTTCCATAAGACTCCACTGTATTGGACAAAAGATGTTATTATTGTAAAAATACTACATTTATTCAAAAACATTACTCTAAATTCACAACACAAATGTACACATTTTTTTTTATAAACCAGGAAACAGAAATTGAGTAAATTCTAGTAATATTCTTCTCCACTGTTCTTTAAATTTACAATTGTGTACTCATGTAACATATCCAGTCAAAACTTTCTGTTTTATAAAAATCTATTATGAAAAAATGAATTAAAAACATTATTTTAAAATGTAATACTAATTTAATCTAATTTTTAATTTAATCTCCTTAAAAAGTACGAAGAATAAGGAATAGGAATTAGTGACACAGTCTCAAAATTTGGCCTTTAAATTCCCAGTTACCTTGAATTGCAATAAAATTGACTTCTGTCACATAGAACACACATAATTAAGTGGTATGCTGCTTACAAGATAACTTACTAAAGCTAAGATGTGTTATCAAAGCAAAACAATCTTCAATAAACTTATGAATATCAAATATCTTGTCACATGACACAGCAGGTATATTGACATAAGGGAGACAACTCCTGAAAGATACTTGGCAATATTTCTGGATCTTCTTATAACATATTTGACCTCTGTTATCTATGAGGGGCAGACAAAGCTTCGACGATCCAGGGATCTGACTTAGAACCTTCTCTAAACTCATCTTTTGTCAATCTGCCATCTTTGTTCTGAAATCAGAAATTACTTGGAATATAAAGTTAACAAGTTATTTTAAGACTGAGGACTGGAACAACAGAGATAATAAGTAATTGTAATGTCTAATGCTATGGCATTCAAAATGAGCACAATGTTTCAAGTGTAATAATATTTAGTAACTTGAGGAATATGTTTGGAACTCTCTGACCATAACCATTATCATGAAACTGGAATAAATTTCAGTCACCTAGAAATAATAAAAGTCACATTTCAAATGGTAATGATATTGATCACAAGAAAATTTCAAGATACACAAATAACACATTCTGTCATCTCCAAAAATTCTAGGCTTTTCAATAGTAAAATCATTGATACATTCAAAATAACAAATAAGGTGTCCATGAAACTGCATGTAAACAGATTTCATACAATAGTAACTATATATATGAAAATTATGTGAACTTTGAGTTTAAATATAATAATACATTAAGGTTAAAATGTGTGACCTATTGTCTAAATTACCATATACAGATAAACAACTGTTCAAACAGAAAACTTGGAATTATCTCCCTTAGACCTTGAAAAATAATGCAGTTCTATAGATTTTATAGCTATGAAGTCACATGACGGAGTAACTGAACAGTTGCATAACATACAATAAGCAGTATTTCATATATACTCAGGACACAGTGTTGAAATAGCATCAATTACATGTACAAAACATTTTCTTTTTTAAATCTCAATGTTTACATTGATGGCTGGACATAATTATCATGACCTGAAAATACTTAATGACAGGAAACATATTTTTTCTCTGACATTAAACATTTTTATTGATTTTTTTAAATTATTTTGTGAAGGACAGGTCCTTCCATTAATCCAGTTAGATAAAAAAAACATGACAACATGTGTCCACTTTATTGGGAACATAGGAGATATTCTTTATCATACTTTATAAACCGGCTTAGTAATGTCCATACAACATGGATTTAGGGAACAAGCAGATACAAAAAAATAGGGTCAATACAGAAAAACATTAATTTCACTTCAGGTAATCTTTATAAATATGCATTTTAAAACACAGATACTTGTTGGCATTATATGATTTTATGATAAGAAAATTATTCAAACTTTACTAGATGTTTTTAAGTTACACACTGAAGAGAAAGATTCCTGATAATTAAAGTAAATGATCTATTGCACTTTTAAAACCAGAACAGGCAGGAAATATTCACAGGAAATTTAAGGTCAGAATATTGTGGTTAAAGCATAGTTATTAAAGAAAAAAATTGTTATTCATTTTGAGTTTTTATTTTGAGCCAGGATTAGGTCTACAGAAAGCCTACTGGATGAAATATAGCTGTATTGGCCAAATCCTATTGAATTGATAATAGCTGTATTGGCCAAAGCCTACTGGATGGAATATAGCTGTATTGGCCGTCTACAGAAAGCCTACTGGATGGAATATAGATGTATAAGCCGTCTACAGAAAGCCTACTAGATGGAATATAGCTGTATTGGCCGTTTACAAAATGCCTACTGGATGGAATATAGCTGTATTGGTCGTCTGCAGAAAGCCTACTAGATGGAATATAGCTGTATTGGCCGTTTACAAAATGCCTACTGGATGGAATATAGCTGTATTGGCCATTTACAAAATGCCTACTAGATGGAATATAGCTGTATTGGCCGTTTACAAAATGCCTACTGGATGGAATATAGCTGTATTGGCGGTCTACAGAAAGCCTACTAGATGGAATATAGCTGTATTGGCCGTTTACAAAATGCCTACTGGATGGAATATAGCTGTATTGGCTAAAGCCTTCTGAATAGAATATAGCTGTATTGGCCATCTAAAGAATGCCTACTGAATGGAATATAGCTGTATTGGCCGTCTATAGAATGCCTATTGAATTGAATATAGCTGTATTGGCCAAAGCCTACCAGATGGAATATAGGTGTATAAGCCATCTACAGAAAGCCTACTGGATGGAATATAGATGTATAAGCCGTCTACAGAAAGCCTCCTGGATGGAATATAGCTGTATTGGCCATCTACAGAAAGCCTCCTGGTTGGAATATAGATGTATGAGCCATCTACAGAATGCCTACTGGGTAGAATATAGCTGTATTGGCCATCTACAGAATGCCTCCTGGATGGAATATAGCTGTATTGGCCATCTACAGAAAGCCTACTGGATAGAATACAGCTGTATTGGCCGTCTACAGAAAGCCTACTAGATGGAATATAGCTGTATTGGCGGTATACAGAAAGCCTACTGGATGGAATACAGCTGTATTGGCGGATATACAGAAAGCCTCCTGGATGGAATATAGCTGTATTGGCCGTCTACAGAAAGCCTCCTGGATGGAATATAGATGTATTGGCCGTCTACAGAAAGCCTACTGGATGGAATATAGATGTATAAGCTGTCTACAGAAAGCCTCCTGGATGGAATATAGCTGTATTGGCGGTATACAGAAAGCCTCCTGGATGGAATATAGCTGTATTGGCCGTCTACAGAAAGCCTCCTGGATGGAATATAGATGTATTGGCCGTCTACAGAAAGCCTACTGGATGGAATATAGATGTATAAGCCGTCTACAGAAAGCCTCCTGGATGGAATATAGCTGTATTGGCAGTATACAGATAGCCTCCTGGATGGAATATAGCTGTATTTGTGGTATACAGAAAGCCTCCTGGATGGAATATAGCTGTATTGGCCGTCTACAGAAAGCCTACTGGATGGAATATAGATGTATAAGCCATCTACAGAAAGCCTCCTGGATGGAATATAGCTGTATTGGCCTCCTGCAGAAAGCCTCCTGGATGGAATATAGCTGTATTGGCCGTCTGCAGAAAGCCTACTGGATGGAATATAGCTGTATTGGCCGTCTACAGAAAGATTCCTGGATGGAATATAGATGTATTGGCGGTATACAGAAAGCCTACTGGATGGAATATAGCTGTATTGGCGGTATAAAGAAAGATTCCTGGATGGAATATAGATGTATTGGCCGTCTACAGAAAGCCTCCTGGATGGAATATAGCTGTATTGGCGGTATACAGAAAGCCTCCTGGATGGAATATAGCTGTATTGGCTGTCTATAGAAAGCCTACTGGATGGAATATAGCTGTATTGGCGGTATACAGAAAGCCTCCTGGATGGAATAACTACAGAAAGCCTACTGGATGGAATATAGCTGTATTGGCCGTATACAGAAAGTCTCCTGGATGGAATATAGTTGTATTGGCTGTCTGCAGAAAGCCTCCTGGATGGAATATAGCTGTATTGGCGGTATACAGAAAGCCTACTGGATGGAATATAGCTGTATTGGCTGTCTGCAGAAAGCCTACTGGATGGAATATAGCTGTATTGGCCGTCTACATAAAGCCTCCTGGATGGAATATAGCTGTATTGGCAGTATACAGAAAGCCTCCTGGATGGAATATAGCTGTATTGGCCATCTACAGAAAGCCTACTGGATGGAATATAGATGTATTGGCCGTCTACAGAAAGCCTACTGGATGGAATATAGATGTATAAGCCGTCTACAGAAAGCCTCCTGGATGGAATATAGATGTATTGGCCGTCTACAGAAAGATTCCTGGATGGAATATAGATCTATTGGCCGTATACAGAAAGCCTCCTGGATGGAATATAGCTGTATTGGCCGTCTGCAGAAAGCCTACTGAATGGAATATAGCTGTATTGGCCATCTGCAGAAAGCCTACTGGATGGAATATAACTGTATTGGCCGTCTGCAGAAAGCCTACTGGATGGAATATAGCTGTATTGGCCTTTTACAGAAAGCCTCCTGGATGGAATATAGCTGTATTGGCCGTCTGCAGAAAGCCTACTGGATGGAATATAGCTGTATTGGCCGTCTACAGAAAGCCTACTGGATGGAATATAGCTGTATTGGCAGTATACAGATAGCCTCCTGGATGGAATATAGCTGTATTGGCCATCTAAAGAAAGCCTCCTGGATAGAATATAGCTGTATTGGCCATCTACAGAAAGCCTCCTGGATGGAATATAGCTGTATTGGCGGTATACAGATAGCCTCCTGGATGGAATATAGCTGTATTGGCCATCTACAGAAAGCCTCCTGGATAGAATATAGCTGTTTTTGCCATCTACAGAAAGCCTCCTGGATGTAATAACTACAGAAAGCCTACTGGATGTAATAACTACAGAAAGCCTACTGGATGGAATATAGCTGTATTGGCCAAAGAAAATTGTATGATTTACACAACTGGTTCATGAAAGTGTTATTCCCATATTGAACATAAATTGTGTCCTTGAGAAGTGGTTTTGGGCCTTATATGCCTGTATTAGCCCTTAGGGTTGCCTCATTCCAATTCAGATACAGTCAACCCAATAGTTTTTCTTGGACATAATATACAGGTCCAATATAAAAAAACCATTAAATAAAACTATAAAATAAGTATCCTTTATGTATTTATTTTTGAATAAGATAAACCACTACGTCTATTATAGAGACATCAATCTTCCAAGGTCACTAACAGACTACCAAGGTCACCTTCTATAATGACCAATTACATACAGTACAGAACTGCTCTTGGTTCTAATTATAAGCACCATTATAAATCAGTGGTTAATGGACCAATATTAATGAGGGTCTAAAAGGGGCAGTTCTGTTTTATGTAGATTTTAATTTTGTCGTATTTTAGGACAAAAAATAATTCTTCTGTTTATTTGTAAAATTCATGATGTTCTATAATTTTAGTATTGGTTTTATCTTTACAATATATCATACACATTAACCACTGTTGCAGACATTCCAAATATTCTTATTTGTCTTAATCAATTTTCTATACAGCAGTAATTAGTACATGGATTGTTAGACATAAATTGCTGAAGCAAATATGGTGAATTTTATAAGCAGCATTTTTAACACTTCTTTCTGTTTTGTCTATACCATTTATTGATGTTCTAGATAGCCTGTATCACTCAACTGGCTAATAGATGTCGATGAAAGGAAAATTGTTCATTTTGAAAATCACTACAGCTGATGAGGACATTTTGAAGTGACCATCTCCCATACATAATAGAATGATACACAACAAGAATAAGTAGCACTCCTCACCGAAGTCCAATCAGCAAAAAATTAGTCATCCTTGTAAGGACCTATATACAGCTATCTTGCAAAATCTCAATCCATTAATTGTTCTTTCAGAAGAGAAGACATAGTAAATTTCAGCCAATCATTACAAGAATTCCTCATAAAGGCCATGTTACTAGTCAAATCATGATGCTATGATTATTTATAGAAAAACACAAATACATTATTTAAATAAAGTTACACTACATTTGGACTTGTACTTATAAAGGAGACAAATGTTTAATATTAGCCATTATAGCTGTTTTGCAGTATTTTCCTTTGGTCTGTATGCACAATATTACCCTATCTCACTACCGTGAGAAAGGCCCACCTCACCTCTAAAATATACTACAAAGTTATATAATGGATTCAACATTTAATTTTACACATTATAAAATTTACCTTTAAGAAGAGGATTAAACAAATTCAAAATAAATAAACAAGGATTGCACATGGTGGCAATGTTAAATGGCTAAAATGAAGAATCTTTGCACATTAGATTCTACAAATATCATTTGTGCCAATATACCAAACATTAAGTCCTTCTTTAAGAGGAGAGTTTTTTTTATACATTTCAGCCAATCAAAAATAAGAAAAGGTCATGATTTTAAGCAATCAAGGTCAAAATGAAAAAAAATATTAGATTACCATAAATATTTATATCTAGCTAAGTTTAGCTGTAATGTGAGGTGGTTTCAGAGATGAAGATTTAAATGTGAAAGTTTACTGGGATGGTAAAAATGATGACACCATAACTTTCAGTCAGGCAAGTTTGGATTAGATCAACAGACGATTGTTGTTTTAGAAATATTTATCTTACCACATCCATCTGTGCAAAAATCTTCTCGACACGTTTCTGGGGTGTGTCCTCCTCCTCTGGTAGGTCGATCAGGTTTCCAACCATGCTATATATAGCATCAACAATGTTTACCATTTCTTCCTTAGTGATATATCCATCATTATCCAAATCATAAAGACTGAAAGCCCCTGGAAAATAATGTGAAATGTCAGATTTGAAACAATTTTTGTTCTCCATTTGTTCTCATTATAAACCAAAGCAAGACATACACAATAATTACTAAACAAAACAAAAGCATAACATACACAACACAACCAACCAAAAGCATGATATACACAACACTTACAAAACACAACCAGCCAAAAGCATGACATATACAACACTTACAAAACAGAACTAACCAAAAGCATGACATATGCAACACTTACAAAACAGGACCAACCAAAAACATGACATATACAACACTTACAAAACAGAACCAACCAAAAGCATGATATACACAACACTTTCAAAACAGAACCAACCAAAAGCATGATATACACAACACTTACAAAGCAGAACCAACCAAAAGCATGATATACACAACACTTACAAAACAGACCAACCCAAAGCATGATATACACAACACTTACAAAACAGAACCAACCAAAAGCATGATATACACAACACTTACAAAACAGAACCAACCAAAAGCATGATATACACAACACTTTCAAAACAGAACCAACCAAAAGCATGATATACACAACACTTACAAAACAGAACCAACCAAAAGCATGATATACACAACAATTACAAAACAGACCAACCAAAAGCATGATATACACAACACTTACAAAACAGAACCAACCAAAAGCATGATATACACAACACTTACAAAACAGGACCAACCAAAAGCATGATATACACAACACTTTCAAAACAGAACCAACCAAAAGCATGACATATACAACACTTACAAAACAGAACCAGCCAAAAACATGACATATGCAACACTTACAAAACAGAACCAACCGAAAGCATGACATATGCAACACTTACAAAACAGAACCAGCCAAAAGCATGATATACACAACACTTACAAAACAGAACCAACCAAAAGCATGATATACACAACACTTACAAAACAGAACCAACCAAAAGCATGATATACACAACACTTACAAAACAGAACCAACCAAAAACATGACATATGCAACACTTACAAAACAGAACCAACCAAAAGCATGACATATGCAACACTTACAAAACAGAACCAGCCAAAAACATGACATATGCAACACTTACAAAACAGAACCAACCAAAAGCATGACATATGCAACACTTACAAACAGAACCCTCCAAAAACATGACATATGCAACACTAACAAAACAGAACCCTCCAAAAACATGACATATGCAACACTTACAAAACAGAACCAACCAAAAGAATGACATATGCAACACTTACAAAACAGAACCAACCAAAAGCATGACATATGCAACACTTACAAACAGAACCCTCCAAAAAAATTATGTATGCAACACTTACAAAACCTAACCCTCCAAAAACATGACATATGCAACACTTACAAAACAGAACCCTCCAAAAACATGACATATGCAACACTTACAAACAGATGCAACACTTACAAAACAGAACCCTCCAAAAACATGACATATGCAACACTTACAAAACAGAACCCTCAAAAAGCATGACATATGCAACACTTACAAAACAGAACCAACCAAAAGAATGACATATGCAACACTTACAAAACAGAACCAACCAAAAGCATGACATATGCAACACTTACAAAACAGAACCAACCAAAAGCATGACATATGCAACACTTACAAAACAGAACCAACCAAAAGAATGACATATGCAACACTTACAAAACAGAACCCTCCAAAAACATGACATATGCAACACTTACAAAACAGAACCAACCAAAAGCATGACATATGCAACACTTACAAAACAGAACCAACCAAAAGAATGACATATGCAACACTTACAAAACAGAACCCTCCAAAAACATGACATATGCAACACTTACAAAACAGAACCCTCCAAAAACATGACATATGCAACACTTACAATACAGAACCAACCAAAAGAATGACATATGCAACACTTACAAAACAGAACCAACCAAAAGAATGACATATGCAACACTTACAAAACAGAACCAACCAAAAGAATGACATATGCAACACTTACAAAACAGAACCAACCAAAAACATGACATATGCAACACTTACAAAACAGAACCAACCAAAAGCATGACATATGCAACACTTACAAAACAGAACCCTCCAAAAACATGACATATGCAACACTTACAAAACAGAACCCTCCAAAAACATGACATATGCAACACTTACAAAACAGAACCAACCAAAAGAATGACATATGCAACACTTACAAAACAGAACCCTCCAAAAACATGACATATGCAACACTTACAAACCTAACCCTCCAAAAACATGACATATGCAACACTTACAAAACAGAACCAACTAAAACATGACATATGCAACACTTACAAAACAGAACCAACCAAAAGCATGACATATGCAACACTTACAAAACAGAACCCTCCAAAAACATGACATATGCAACACTTACAAAACAGAACCCTCCAAAAACATGACATATGCAACACTTACAAACAGAACCCTCCAAAAACATGACATATGCAACACTTACAAAACAGAACCCTCAAAAAGCATGACATATGCAACACTTACAAAACAGAACCCTCCAAAAACATGACATATGCAACACTTACAAAACAGAACCCTCAAAAAGCATGACATATGCAACACTTACAAAACAGAACCAACCAAAAGCATGACATATGCAACACTTACAAAACAGAACCCTCCAAAAACATGACATATGCAACACTTACAAACAGAACCCTCCAAAAACATGACATATGCAACACTTACAAAACAGAACCCTCAAAAAGCATGACATATGCAACACTAACAAAACAGAACCCTCCAAAAACATGACATATGCAACACTTACAAAACAGAACCAACCAAAAGAATGACATATGCAACACTTACAAAACAGAACCAACCAAAAGCATGACATATGCAACACTTACAAAACAGAACCAACCAAAAGCATGACATATGCAACACTTACAAAACAGAACCCTCCAAAAACATGACATATGCAACACTTACAAACAGAACCCTCCAAAAACATGACATATGCAACACTTACAAAACAGAACCCTCAAAAAGCATGACATATGCAACACTTACAAAACAGAACCCTCCAAAAACATGACATATGCAACACTTACAAAACAGAACCAACCAAAAGAATGACATATGCAACACTTACAAAACAGAACCCTCCAAAAACATGACATATGCAACACTTACAAAACAGAACCCTCCAAAAACATGACATATGCAACACTTACAAACAGAACCCTCCAAAAACATGACATATGCAACACTTACAAAACTGAACCCTCAAAAAGCATGACATATGCAACACTTACAAAACAGAACCCTCCAAAAACATGACATATGCAACACTTACAAAACAGAACTAACCAAAAGAATGACATATGCAACACTTACAAAACAGAACCAGCCAAAAGAATGACATATGCAACACTTACAAAACACAACCAACCAAAAACATGACATATGCAACACTTACAAAACAGAACTAACCAAAAGCATGACATATGCAACACTTACAAAACAGAACCAAAATTCAGACTTACCAACACAAGACAACAATAAAAAGTAACGAAAAAACTAAAACAAAAGCCAAAGAAGAAATGATAGAAGACTTAAGAGAAGATATTGACAAACAGCAGTCTTATTAAAATTAGCCCATGCTGTTTACTATTTACATTGTGTCGCAACACAACGTAAATAATAAACACGCATGGTCTAATTTTAATTAGACTGTGACAAACAGTAGAAATTATGATGGTAAGAAAACAAAGCACCTTAAAGGTTAAAAATCTGAATGTTTATACAAAAGAAAAACAAACAAGAGGCAACTCCAAAAAAAATCTTGATATTAATTAAAAAGTAAATAGACAAAACATATAACTGGGAAATCTGTAAGGATTGAATTAAGAATAAATAAAATAAAATAATTAAATTTAATCTATAGACATCTTTTTAATATGCATGTATATACTGTATTAAAAAAGGGTTTTTTGTAGTATGGGGCCTGGAATTAGTTCCTTACATAGATACAAAGCAGTAGTTGCTCAAGAAATGAAATCACAGCAGTAAAACATAGTTGGACAAAATACTACGAACAGGGTCATACACGAAATTTTGCTGAATTCTACCAAATGTGATGTATTGTTTATAATCAGCAATCATGAGCAATTGGAGGATTTCCAAGAACTCAATGCATTGATAATAACATAAATTATGAATTTTGTAATGGATTTTCTGTGAATTGTAAGACATTAATGATGAAGACCTGTATACATTTTTAGCAATATCACCTATGAAAAAAGGATCTTTGTAAATAAAAACCCCAAAAATGCCATAGATAATCACATCTTAAGTTTGGTTAAATGCTGAATGTTGACCACTCACAATGCAACAGGAACTTCTCAATACACAGTCTTACTAAGCATGGCATATTTATTGTTTTTAAGACATTTGTGATTCTCTGATTTTAATCATTTTAAGTAGTATTGATTTGAAAATTATTGTTGTCAACAGTTCAATTCCCAAGTAAAGAACAATGACAAAGCTGTTTAATCCTCACCAGGAACAGAAATATGGACTAAGTTCTGGTTAAGGCTGTTTGTTTACAATAAAAATTTAAAATGAAACAAAGTCAATATCTTGAGACACAGTGATAAATTTCATCTGATGAGTAGAACGAAAAAATATGCCTGAAAACAGGATGAGAAAGAAATGAGACTAAACCAACATTCTATAGACTCCTACTTCTCTGAGCAAGGTGAATAAGAGCACAACACAATGAAGCAGTACCTAATTTTTCACGTTTTTTTAGAGAATATCATGAACATCTCAAAGAATGTTTAAAAAAGAAGTAGTGTTATAGGGCACCAGTCTAGAGAGGGTTAGTCTATTACATACCGCTGACAAACCTGGTACACTGTATATAAGTACAGTAAGAATGAGTCATCAAAAGCAATTCTTATGTTCTTGCTTGCTTTTCACACAAGGCCAACAGAAACAAAAGCTATGATATTCTCAATGAACACCTGGAGATATTTAAAGGCATTCACTTTTTAAAACATTCATGGTACTTGTCTGTGTACCTCATATGTGCTCAATGTCACATGCCAGGAAACATATTGAAATGATTAATGAGAAATCGAGTCAATAATTAGGCAATTATAAAAAATTCAATTGTAAAATGGAAATTGAAGTTGTTCAAATTTAATATCTGGAGAACATAAAAGTTCTGGATAGCAGTCATATCTTTCTCAAAATCAATTGTATTGTACAAAAAATGCATGAAATGGTCAAATTGTCAAGCATATGTCTCATGAAGTGGTCAGGTTGTCAACATATGTCTCATGACATAGGAGATGTATTTATTAATAAGAAATGGTTATTAAAATGAAGATGTAACAAGTATAGGGTCCATTTCAAAACTGCATAAGGAGTTGACTACTCCAAAATAGTGCTGAAGAATAAAATATCTGAAGTGTAGGAAAATGAAAACAAAATTACCCTAAACAATTCCATAACAGCTGGTGCACAACTTCAATATGTCTTTTATTGAAATTAATGGATCTGTTTTGAAAAGTCTAGGAAGAATTGATTGGACAGGTAACATTTGACTGAGTGACTATAAGCTACCATGAGACCCATATGTCTCCAATTCTGTCACCATGTGAGTCCCATATGTCTCTTATTCTGTCACCATGTGAGTCCCATATGTCTCTAATTCTGTCACCATGTGAGTCCCATATGTCTCTTATTCTGTCACCATGTGAGTCCCATATGTCTCTGATTCTATCACCATGTGAGTCCCATATGTCTCTAATTCTATCACCATATGAGACCCATATGTCTCCAATTCTGTCACAATGTGAGTCCATATGTCTCTGATTCTGTCTCCATGTGAGTCCCATATATCTCTAATTCTGTCACCATGTGAGTCCCATATGTCTCCAATTCTGTCACAATGTGAGTCCATATGTCTCTGATTCTATCACCATGTGAGTCCCATATATCTCTAATTCTGTCACCATGTGAGTCCCATATGTCTCTGATTCTGTCACCATGTGAGTCCCATATGTCTCTAATTCTGTCACCTTGTAAGTCCCATATGTCTCTAATTCTGTCACCATGTGAGTCCCATATGTCTCTAGTGCTGTCACCATGTAAGTCCCATATGTCTCTAATTCTGTCACCTTGTAAGTCCCATATGTCTCTAATTCTATCACCATGTAAGTCCCATATGTCTCTAATTCTATCACCATGTGAGACCCATATGTCTCTGATTCTGTCACCATGTGAGTCCCATATGTCTCTAATTCTGTCACCTTGTAAGTCCCATATGTCTCTAATTCTGTCACCATGTGAGTCCCATATGTCTCTAGTGCTGTCACCATGTAAGTCCCATATGTCTCTAATTCTGTCACCTTGTAAGTCCCATATGTCTCTAATTCTATCACCATGTGAGTCCCATATGTCTCTAATTCTGTCACCATGTGAGTCCCATGTCTCTAATTCTGTCACCATATGAGACCCATATGTCTCCAATTCTGTCACCTTGTAAGTCCCATATGTCTCTAATTCTATCACCATGTGAGTCCCATATGTCTCTGATTTTGTCACCATGTGAGTCCCATATGTCTTTATTCTGTCACCATGTGAGTCCCATATGTCTCTAATTCTGTCACAATGTGAGTCCCATATGTCTCTAATTCTGTCACCATATGAGTCCCATATGTCTCTGATTTTGTCACCATGTGAGTCCCATATGTCTTTATTCTGTCACCATGTGAGTCCCATATGTCTCTAATTCTGTCACAATGTGAGTCCCATATGTCTCTAATTCTGTCACCATGTGAGTCCCATATGTCTCTAATTCTATCACCATGTGAGTCCCATATGTCTCTAATTCTGTCACCATGTGAGTCCCATATGTCTCTAATTCTATCACCTTGTAAGTCCCATATGTCTCTAATTCTGTCACAATGTGAGTCCCATATGTCTCTAATTCTGTCACCATGTGAGTCCCATATGTCTCTAATTCTGTCACCATATGAGTCCCATATGTCTCTGATTCTGTCACCTTGTAAGTCCCATATGTCTCTAATTCTATCACCATTTGAGTCCCATATGTCTCTAATTCTGTCACCATGTGAGTCCCATATGTCTCTAATTCTGTCACCATGTGAGTCCCATATGTCTCTAATTCTGTCACCATTTGAGTCCCATATGTCTCTGATTCTGTCACAATGTGAGTCCCATATGTCTCTGATTCTATCACCATTTGAGTCCCATATGTCTCTAATTCTGTCACAATGTGAGTCCCATATGTCTCTAATTCTGTCACCATGTGAGTCCCATATGTCTCTAATTCTGTCACCATGTGAGTCCCATATGTCTCTAATTCTGTCACCTTGTAAGTCCCATATGTCTCTAATTCTATCACCATGTGAGTCCCATATGTCTCTGATTTTGTCACCATGTGAGTCCCATATGTCTTTATTCTGTCACCATGTGAGTCCCATATGTCTCTAATTCTGTCACAATGTGAGTCCCATATGTCTCTAATTCTATCACCATGTAAGTCCCATATGTCTCTGATTCTGTCACCATGTAAGTCCCATATGTCTCTGATTCTGTCACCATTTGAGTCCCATATATCTCTAATTCTGTCACAATGTGAGTCCCATATGTCTCTGATTCTGTCACCATGCGAGTCCCATATGTCTCTAATTCTGTCACCATGTAAGTCCCATATGTCTCTGATTCTGTCACCATGTGAGTCCCATATGTCTCTAATTCTGTCACCATGTGAGTCCCATATGTCTCTAATTCTATCACCATGTGAGTCCCATATGTCTCTGATTCTGTCACCATGTGAGTCCCATATGTCTCTAATTCTGTCACCTTGTGAGTCCCATATGTCTCTGATTCTGTCACCATGTGAGTCCCATATGTCTCTAATTCTGTCACCTTGTGAGTCCCATATGTCTCTGATTCTGTCACCATGTGAGTCCCATATGTCTCTGATTCTGTCACCATGCGAGTCCCATATGTCTCTGATTCTGTCACCATGTAAGTCCCATATGTCTCTGATTCTGTCACAATGTGAGTCCCATATGTCTCTAATTCTATCACCATGTGAGTCCCATATGTCTCTGATTCTGTCACCATGCGAGTCCCATATGTCTCTGATTCTGTCACCATGTAAGTCCCATATGTCTCTGATTCTGTCACAATGTGAGTCCCATATGTCTCTAATTCTATCACCATGTGAGTCCCATATGTCTCCAATTCTATCACCATGTAAGTCCCATATGTCTTTATTCTGTCACCATGTGAGTCCCATATGTCTCTAATTCTATCACCATGTAAGTCCCATATGTCTTTATTCTGTCACCATGTGAGTCCCATATGTCTCTAATTCTGTCACAATGTGAGTCCCATATGTCTCTAATTCTATCACCATGTGAGTCCCATATGTCTCTGATTCTGTCACCATGTGAGTCCCATATGTCTCTAATTCTATCACCATGTGAGTCCCATATGTCTCTGATTCTGTCACCATGCGAGTCCCATATGTCTCCAATTCTGTCACCATATGAGTCCCATATGTCTCTGATTCTGTCACAATGTAAGTCCCATATGTCTCTAATTCTATCACCATGTGAGTCCCATATGTCTCTGATTCTGTCACCATGTGAGTCCCATATGTCTCTAATTCTATCACCATGTGAGTCCCATATGTCTCTGATTCTGTCACAATGTGAGTCCCATATGTCTCTGATTCTGTCACCATGTGAGTCCCATATGTCTCTAATTCTGTCACCATGTGAGTCCCATATGTCTCTGATTCTGTCACAATGTGAGTCCCATATGTCTCTAATTCTGTCACCATGTGAGTCCCATATGTCTCTGATTCTGTCACCATGTGAGTCCCATATGTCTCTAATTCTATCACCATTTGAGTCCCATATGTCTCTAATTCTGTCACCATGTGAGTCCCATATGTCTCTAATTCTGTCACCATGTGAGTCCCATATGTCTCTAATTCTGTCACCATTTGAGTCCCATATGTCTCTGATTCTGTCACAATGTGAGTCCCATATGTCTCTGATTCTATCACCATTTGAGTCCCATATGTCTCTAATTCTGTCACAATGTGAGTCCCATATGTCTCTGATTCTATCACCATTTGAGTCCCATATGTCTCTAATTCTGTCACAATGTAAGTCCCATATGTCTCTAATTCTGTCACCATGTGAGTCCCATATGTCTCTAATTCTATCACCATGTGAGTCCCATATGTCTCTAATTCTGTCACCATGTGAGTCCCATATGTCTCTGATTCTGTCACAATGTGAGTCCCATATGTCTCTAATTCTGTCACCATGTGAGTCCCATATGTCTCTAATTCTATCACCATGTGAGTCCCATATGTCTCTAATTCTGTCACCTTGTAAGTCCCATATGTCTCTAATTCTATCACCATGTGAGTCCCATATGTCTCTGATTTTGTCACCATGTGAGTCCCATATGTCTTTATTCTGTCACCATGTGAGTCCCATATGTCTCTAATTCTGTCACAATGTGAGTCCCATATGTCTCTAATTCTATCACCATGTGAGTCCCATATGTCTCTGATTCTGTCACCATGTGAGTCCCATATGTCTCTAATTCTGTCACCATGTGAGTCCCATATGTCTCTGATTCTGTCACCATGCGAGTCCCATATGTCTCTAATTCTGTCACCATGTAAGTCCCATATGTCTCTGATTCTGTCACCATGTGAGTCCCATATGTCTCTAATTCTATCACCATGTGAGTCCCATATGTCTCTGATTCTGTCACCATGCGAGTCCCATATGTCTCCAATTCTGTCACCATATGAGTCCCATATGTCTCTGATTCTGTCACAATGTAAGTCCCATATGTCTCTAATTCTATCACCATGTGAGTCCCATATGTCTCTAATTCTGTCACCATGCGAGTCCCATATGTCTCTGATTCTGTCACCATGTGAGTCCCATATGTCTCTGATTCTGTCACAATGTGAGTCCCATATGTCTCTAATTCTGTCACCATGTGAGTCCCATATGTCTCTAATTCTATCACCATGTGAGTCCCATATGTCTCTAATTCTGTCACCATGTGAGTCCCATATGTCTCTGATTCTGTCACAATGTGAGTCCCATATGTCTCTAATTCTGTCACCATGTGAGTCCCATATGTCTCTGATTCTGTCACAATGTGAGTCCCATATGTCTCTAATTCTGTCACCATGTGAGTCCCATATGTCTCTGATTCTGTCACCATGTAAGTCCCATATGTCTCTGATTCTATCACCATGTGAGTCCCATATGTCTCTAATTCTGTCACCATGTGTCCCATATGTCTCTAATTCTGTCACCATGTGAGTCCCATATGTCTATATTCTGTCACCATGTGAGTCCCAAATACTCCTGACAATTTTGGAATGTTTATTTGGTATAACTTTTTTTTTAATGCGATATCTTCAAGATTTTTTTTTGCAGACATGTTTCCCACAACTAGACATACATTTTTAACTATTTAGAAATAATATATCTGTTAATTTGACAAAATCAGAGGACCATAGCCTGTTGGGGTCATATTTTTTAAACAGCTTATATATTAATTTTGTTCTTTCTCAAATATCCTATTGAAAATGTTAAGATATATGAAATTTGTTCCCAGCAATATCACATAATTACCTCAGTACTTTTTAAAGAATGTATTTCCTTCTTTTATTTGTTTTAACCTGAAGCAGTGGCGTAGCTGTTTATTAGCACTGTAAGCATGTGCTTACAAATAATTTTGGCAATTTTTTTTTTTTCGTATTTGCATTTTTCTGGGTTTATGAATATATGAAGTTCAAGATCAAATCAATGGACGCACAAAGTTAAACATTTAACATAATTATAGTTATTACTACATTATTTGTGTATACTGTTCAACATCTCGTTTGATCTTGAATTACGATTAATCAAAAATCGACCTACATTGTATGCCAAAAACGACTTGCGACCTCCCCGAAAATATAGCTTTTAAAATGCGACATAAGGAGTTACCCTGTTGGTGCCCCAAAAGTAACTGCGTTTAATTTACTTCTTGACTCATGACGTCACGATTTTAACCTGCGTCCTTTATAAATCTTGAACAGTTTGATTAAGCAATCCGGCTATCATTCACATTGAGTGAATTATTCACGATTTATTCGTGCTACCGTAGCATTTCATAAAATAATAATAAGTTTACATTAATCAGTAGCAAGCAGATCAATTAAAATGAAGAGGAGTAAGTCTTCCGAAATAGACAAGGGACAAAGTAAAGTGACGAAATATTTTTCGAAACCGCAAAATGTCTCATCTGCGGCTCCCTCTACAAGTAATTGATGAACATCCCGTAGAAAAACAAAAATCACCAGAGTCCGTCAGTCTTGCTCAAGGTGATGCTCAGTGCAGCGATGTTGTACCTATTAATCCGCCCACATTTGAATCAGGGTCTGCCCATCTTGAACAGAGCATCGCTGATCCAGATAGCAATGCTGCTTCTGTTAGCCCACCCATATTGGAACCAGAGTCCAAATCTACCCAGCCTACAACATTTGATATTGCATTGCATAAAACAACTGTTGATGACAAACAAAAGCTTTTCTTATTAAAGAATAATTGGCTCGTTCCGACATCGTTTGTTTTTCCCCTTAGAAAGATTCGAGGGGTAAATAGGGCATTTACCAGATCATGGCTAGAGAAATTCCCTTGGCTCAGATATTCACAATCTGAAGATGGTCTTTATTGTTTATATTGTGTGCTGTTCAACAGTGATGAACATGCATTTGTTCGTGACCCTGTGAATGACTGGGCAAACTTGGGGACTTTAATCAAACGTCACTTGAAGCAATCTGGGCATGGAAATTGTGTAGAAAAAAGCGAAAATTTTGTGGCCGTCGCTGAGGGCAAAAAGGAAGATGTCATTTCTATGCTGAGTACCTCTTTCCAGCATAAAATTTCGAGAAATCGGGATATTCTAAAGAGCATCTTGAAGACTATCTACCTGTGTGGAAAACAGAATATTCCCCTCCGTGGTCATACGGAAGACAAGAGTAATTTTATCGCTTTGATCAAATTTAGAGCTGAAACTGATAAGATTTTAGCTGATCATCTACAGAATAGTCCCCCAAATGCCAGATATTTATCACCCCAAATCCAAAATGAGCTGATCAGTATTTGTGGCGATCAAATACAGCGACGTATTGTCCAGGAGTGCAATGCTGCTAACTGTTTCAGTATCATTGCTGACGAAACCACAGACGTGTCAACCATTGAGCAGGTCGCGTTATGCCTTCGTTATGTCGATACTGATACAGATGGGGTATTGAAATTAAAAGAGGGATTTGTCGGATTTGCTGAAGCCAGTTCTACAACCGGAGAAGCTCTTGCGGAAACCATTATGGGAAAACTCAACGAGTATGGAATAGTCACACAGGCTATGAGGGGACAGGGGTATGACGGGGCTGCTAATATGGCGGGTAAACTTTCTGGGGTTAGAACCCGTATTCAAGCAGAAATCCCAGAAGCCCATTATGTACATTGCTATGCACACTGCTTGAATTTGGCTGTGGTCAAATCGTGTCAACTCCCAATCATCCGAAATGCCGTTGATATAGTAAAGGATGTTTCGTTTGCTTTTAGTTATTCTTCAAAGCGAACAGGAAGGTTTAAAACAATGCTGGAACAGGCTGATGCAGAACAAAGAGAGGTGCTTGATGGTAGCCGAAAAATCAAGGGTATGTGCGAGACTAGATGGTCTAGTAGGGCCGACGCTTTAAACACATTTAAGTCAGCACATTCCATCATTGTTGACACCTTAGATGACCTAGCGACAGATGGTGATAAAAATGCAAAACAATTGAAACTTGCTATTCAAGATTTTGGGTTCATGGTTGCTCTTATTGTAGCAGAGCATGTTTTGCAGTACAGTTTAGCTCTTTCAAACTTGCTACAGCGACCCACTCTTGACCTCGTTGAGGCTGCATCGGAGGCAAAAACTGTCGTCGAAAGCTTCAGAAGAATCAGGCAGGACGACAATATTTGGCAACAACTTTATACAAAAATCCTAACGCTTGCCAGGAAACAAGATGTACAACCTTCTAAACCTAGAACGGCAGGTAGACAACAACATAGAACCAATACCCCAGCGGACACACCTGAACAGTACTGGAGACGGTCCCTATTCTACCCCTTGCTCGATCATATGGCCAATGAAATCGAAGAGAGGATCATAGTTCCCAAAGACAGGTTCCTTGCCCAGTACCTGATTCCATCCAGACTTAATTTGCTAACTCCTGATATGGAAGCCAGTGTTTTTGCTCCATTTGCTGCGGACTTGTCAGAAGGTAAATTAGCAACATCTCGAACGGAGTTGGTCAGATGGAGGTGCAAGTGGGATAATATCAATGAGAAGCCTAGATCTTTGATTGAAACCCTCCAACATGCTAATCCTGAGCTGTATCCAAACATTCACACAGCTGTTAAGATTCTCCTGTCCATGCCAGTCACTTCTGCAACAGCGGAGCGGTCCTTCAGTGCACTGAAACGTGTTAAGACCTATCTTCGGTCGACGATGGTAGAGGACAGGTTGAATGGCTTGTCACTGATGCATGTGCATCCAGAAATCCAAATAGATTTTGATGAAGCCATCAATACTTTTGCATCAGATGGTAACCGCAAAATCCATCTTCTGTTCCCTTATTAAGCTGGTCGATTATTACAGTTTGAAGAAGATTGAATGGTTGTGTTTCAAGTCAGTGATCAAGATTTGGGGTTGTTCTGACTTTCTCGTCGATCTTCTTTGTGTTATCACTAGTGGAGTTTTTTTATATACTCAGACTCAGACTTCTTGAGTATACCCAGTTGTATTTTCGCCAGGGGACCCTATATGAATGGTCCCTGTTTGCGCCAATGTCTTGAAGATAACTCTCAGATAACTGTTTAAAAAGTTTAAAAAAAAAAAAAAAAAAAAAAATAAAATAAAATAAAAAATGAAAAAAAAAGAAAAAAAGAGAGAAAAAAGAAAAAAAAGAGAAAAAACCTAAAAAAATCAAAGCTGGCTGTGATAACTTACTATCTGATATTCATGTTTTTGTGCATTTTTAATCATTACTTCAATAGCGAAATGTGTGGGTAAAAGTGCCTGGAGAAGGCCAAAGTCATCCTTCGACTTCCAAATTCTGTTCAGCTTATGGGGGGCTGCCGCCCCCCAGACCCCCTGCTTACAGCTTTAAAAATCGTGGCTACGCCACTGTGAAGTGTCAAGAGTGCAACAAAATCAGGCTAAACATAGTACTTTTTCTACAACCTATCATTTTCAAATGGTTTAACTTTATCATGAAATTTTTTTTTATCAAGGGATGACTTATAATTTCAATTTAAAAATTTGGTTGCCATTTGCAAAAATACAAACTACTTTTGACTTAATAAAAATTTTAAGAGGTAGATAACAAAAGAATTTTCAATAATTCTTGACAAAAAATATTTTTTTGCAAAAGTACAATTGCATATTGTTCAAAATCTTGCACAGGAAGTCATTAGTATTTGTTACATTGTTTAAGAAAACAGCAACAAGTTTAATTAAAGCATAACATTGTTAAACTGAAGTAAAATGTATAAATGTTAAAGGATGTGTTTATATTTCAAAATTTGTTCAATAAAATATTATAAAAACTTTATTTCTTACCTTTTCGTTAATTCCTTTTTTGATTTATTTACTTCAACCTATTGCACATTTGGAAATTATGAACAAAAACTTGATGTGCTCATGTTTAAATTTGACATTTTTTTCACATCTTGGGGTCATATTTTTGAAACAGCCCATATGTCTCTAATTCTGTCACCATGTGAGTCCCATATGTAAGATATGACAAGACTGCCATGCTGTAGTGACCAATCCTAATTCAAATCATTTATTGTTTAACACCACCACTCATCTTCGATATCTACCAGCATGTTTCTCAGACAACATTTTTTCTGAAGTCAATTGGGATCAGTAGTCATTCAGAAGAAGCCTTTACTCAAATCTTCAATTGTAATTATAAAATGTCTGTGCCTCTGGCCTTTTTGTTAATATGTGGACTTCTAAAGGTGTATATTAATAAGATACAATCAAAAGTTGGTCCAGAATGGGATTTAATTACTATTGAAGGAATTCCTTAGCTCAAGTTGTTTTATTGGCACAAAAAGTCTGTATACCAATCATAGGGAAGGTATATTGTGTTATTATTACGTTAGACTGTATGTGAACAATGTTTACTGGTAGGGAACCAGCTTGGAGCTAACTCTGACCTCAGTGAGAATACCATGCAGGTCACCTTGTCTATTCTGCTGAACCAAATTAAATACTTACAGTCCAACTTCTCATCTAAAGAACCTCTAGATGTGATGGATAAAGCTCTAATGAACTCTCTAAAGGATATATATCCATCCTGAAACATAAACAACAGATAAAGTTTGTATAACCTCTAAACCTGAAACCGAAACAACAGATATAGCTTGGATAACCTCTAAACCTGAAACAGAAACAAGGGATAAGGCTCTAATGAACTCTCTAAAGGATATACATCCATCCTGAAACCGAAACAAGAGATAAGGCTCGGATAACCTCTAAACCTGAAACAGAAACAACAGATAAAGCTAGTGGCAATATGGTGGAGCATGTGATTACATTGGTGAAGGACAAATCAAACATTTTAATCTAGAGAGATTTCTAGCGAAAGCATGGAATGCTAAATAGAAAAATCTCAGTTTTTGTGCAACATGTTCAACCTGTAAGAAAACTAGATATCAGTGAGATGGTACCCATCTCTGTGGGCCCCGGGGACCTTAAGGTCAAGGTCAAAGGTCATCAACCATGGTATGTGACACATTGCCATGATATTATCTAACCACATTCCAAATATCAAAAGTCTACCTTGAAAGATAAAAAAGATACAGCCCGGACATGAATTATCATTCAGAAAGTAATAAAGTGAACTAAGGTCAAAGTTCAAGGTCAAAAGTCATCAACCATGGTATGGGACACATCACCTTGATATTATCTAACCACATTCCAAATATCAAAAGTCTACCTTGAAAGATAAAAAAGATACAACCCTGACACTATTAGTTTTGGACGGATGCTCGCATGGACGGACGGACGGACAGACTGATCGATATTGGGCGTCTAATTATACTGAACATATTGGAGGTAAACTTTTGGATTGAACAGTGGTGCAAAAGCAACAAAATACAATGTAAACATATTGTATAATTGTGTTTTTTATTTCTAATATATTCTTTGAACCAAGGACTATATATTAAACATATTTCTCTAATATATCTAATATGCATTCTGAAACAAACAATTACATGACATCCTGAAAAACTCTCCAATTATTTATCAATAATTTTATAAAGCATTCTAACAGTTATATAATATAGTGTGGGGTACTTGTGATAAAATACTGGTTTGAGGTGGATATGATGCATGGCTAATTTGTATAGAAACCACTTTTTCTGTGCAGCATCGTTGTTTTGTTTTAAAGAGCATGTATTTGTCCATCAAATTGTACAAAATTTTGCCTATTTGTAACCTAAATATATCTGACCAACACCCTAAAATTTCTTTACATTCTATGAAACAGTTTTGGAGAATTGCAGAAAAAAGATTTAATGACTGCGCACATACTTAATCAGCACAAACTGTGTTTGCAGATCAAGTAATGCATTATTTGCAATATATTCAAATTCCTAAGGTAAGATGTAAATTTCTATATATATCACACATTAACACTATAGTATAACATACCGAATACCTATAAAAATATAGATTATATTTATATCTCACAAATAATAAAAAATATGAAGTTTCATGTTGGAGGACCAGCCCCCCCCCCCCCTTTTTTTTAGAGGGTATATTAGATCTCTTATAAACATTTAATATCTTTAACACTCCTACTAAACCATTTCATATTTCTTGTTGCTCAAAAAGATAGAATTGCACCTCAACAAACAATAAAATTCCAAAAAGAACAATTTTAGCATGACTCTGTCCTATAGTATCAGCTGACAAATTCCGCATTTAAAAAATTAAAAATAGGCACCATATTAAATATTTGTGGCAACAAAGATGTCTTTGCGACCTAATATTTACACCGTCTGACTAACCTGCTACTGAGAAACACTGAAACAATATATTTTTTAACTCCAAACACACTGTTCTAGGCAGAGAATACAGTTTTTTTTTTTAAAATCTAAAATGTTACATAATATCATTTTTAGGCTGAAATTTGACACTAGCATGGTTTTCACCCAAGTATGCATTTAAAATTAGTTAATGGGTTATAATCTTTCAAATATTTTCAGGCAAAGGGATGTAATATCAGAAAATGGTGCTTGTGTATTAAAGGGGAGAAAACACTAATCCAATTCTTTAAGATTTTCTACTAAATTTGTTATTTTTTTAATTAGTGCAGCTTTTTTACCTTAAGTGGAACTTGACCAACATTATATATATATATCCAGAATCGTACGTGACAGGCCTATGTTCACTCAAAATTTCATGACCTCTTTAAAACCTTCCAAGAGATAACCAGCTTCCAGGGTAAACCCCACTCTAAAAAAAACACTTTCTTTTCAGAAAATCTTGGTATATAGGTCATGTAGTGAATGTGACATAAAACATACTAAACACCATTAGAACAGAGCAAGTTAGGACTCGAAATCTCTCTAATATATTCACCTTTCAGAAAAAACTTTCATTCATTAAAATCCAGTTAGTAGTTTTTAATATACACTAAGATAAACAGGACTATTTTGTTTGTAAGTACTATTTTCTTATATGTTCTAAATTTGATTGGTCCCCTTTAGTGTCTTGACACCTTTATTGCATCAAACTGATTTAGAGCTACTATCTGTCACATGGGTTATTTGACTGCAATGAGTGTTTTTCCCACTTTCAGACAGAAATTTAAAAAAAACTCTGAAAATAATACTTTCTGAACCATTGAGGCAGTTTACAAGTGGCAATATATCTACTAATGGCTTTTTTTTCGATTTCAGTGTAGAATTATCTGATGTTATAAATGAACACATGCAGGCTTATATCATTTCCATTGTTTTCAAATTCCATTTCAAAACTGTTTAGTATATGGAGGAATTTGCATACAATCACAGTCATGTAGACTTACAAACTGTTATTTCTGATTAATTTAAGTAAAAATTATGATTTTTATAATGTTGTTTAAAAGTGAGTAAAACTCATTTTCTGACAGATAAAGAATTTAAGAATTTGACATTCATGGAGGTATGTCAAAAATATATTTTTCTCATATTAAGTCACAAGGTGGAGTCTCACAGCCTCACACCAGTTACAACTGGGGTCTTCCCTCACAGCCTCATACCAGTTACAACTGGGGTCTTCCCTCACAGCCTCACACCAGTTACAACTGGGGTCTTCCCTCACAGCCTCACACCAGTTACAACTGGGGTCTTCCCTCACAGCCTCACACCAGTTACAACTGAGGTCTTCCCTCACAGCCTCACACCACTTACAACTGGGGTCTTCCCTCACAGCCTCACACCACTTACAACTGGGGTCTTCCCTCACAGCCTCACACCACTTACAACTGGGGTCCTCTCTTACAGCCTCACACCAGTTACAACTGGGGTCTTCCCTCACAGCCTCACACCAGTTACAACTGAGGTCTTCCCTCACAGCCTCACACCAGTTACAACTGTGGTCTTCCCTCACAGCCTCACACCAGTTACAACTGGGGTCTTCCCTCACAGCCTCACACCAGTTACAACTGGGGTCTTCCCTCACAGCCTCACACCAGTTACAACTGGGGTCTTCCCTCACAGCCTCACACCAGTTACAACTGGGGTCTTCCCTCACAGCCTCACACCAGTTACAACTGGGGTCTTCCCTCACAGCCTCACACCAGTTACAACTGGGGTCTTCCCTCACAGCCTCACACCAGTTACAACTGGGGTCTTCCCTCACAGCCTCACACCAGTTACAACTGGGGTCTTCCAACATAGGACTTCACATTTAACACCATACATACTGCATGAACATGGAGGCCAATGATGGGGGATTTTATACCCACGGGTCAGAGAAGTAAGACTTGTCTTTTATTTATTACCCCAGGGTTTCTCATATGAAGGTAAACATTACATTTAACTTAATTAAAGAAATAAATATAAACTTTCAAAAAAATTTTAATTTTAAATTCACCTAGCTGATAATGTCTATAACATGTTTAAGGACTAATTGTGACTAACATGAACTTTGTCTACAGAAAACAGAACAGAAACACACAGTATAAACCTCTATAGACGTTTTGATCATCAATCTTTTTGTGGACAGATTATAAAACATTTAATGAACAAGGGAATGCACAATCCATTAAAATGTCCTTCCATTTACAACTAATTTGTACTGAAGGTGGTAAATGAGGTTCTCTTTATAAATCATTGATTTGTATTGATCCTACATTACTTAGACATTTCTAAAGCTAGACAAGTTTAATTACTATAAGATAAGGCAAAGAAACAGCTGGATTAAAGACTTCACTTTTCCTTAACAGGCGCATGACTAACTCTGTCAAAATACAAAAAAATCAATCTCTTTATAGCAGTATTGACTGAGACTGATCAATTTCATTCTATATTTCAGAGTGGGAGAATATTTTGAGATTTGTCTATACTATCTTATTGTATTTTAATATCTTGTGTTCATTTGACTGCATTATTCTGCATGTTCTGGGTATCCTCTAAGCTACCTATTTTATTCTGGTCTTGACAATGATAATGGTCAGAGTTATGATCTGGGTATCCTTTAAGCTACCTATTTTATTTTGGTCTTGACAATGATAATGGTCAGAGTTATGATCTGGGTATCCTTTAAGCTACCTATTTTATTTTGGTCTTGACAATGATAATGGTCAGAGTTATGATCTAGGTATCCTTTAAGCTACCTATTTTATTTTGGTCTTGACAATGATAATGGTCAGAGTTATGATCTGGGTATCCTTTAAGCTACCTATTTTATTTTGGTCTTGACAATGATATTGGTCTGAGTGTTATGATCTGGGTATCCTTTAAGCTACCTATTTTATTTTGGTCTTGACAATGATATTGGTCTGAGTGTTATGATCTGGGTATCCTCTAAGCTACCTATTTTATTTTGGTCTTGACAATGATAATGGTCAGAGTTATGATCTGGGTATCCTTTAAGCTACCTATTTTATTTTGGTCTTGACAATGATATTGGTCTGAGTGTTATGATCTGGGTATCCTTTAAGCTACCTATTTTATTTTGGTCTTGACAATGATATTGGTCTGAGTGTTATGATCTGGGTATCCTCTAAGCTACCTATTTTATTTTGGTCTTGACAATGATAATGGTCAGAGTTATGATCTGGGTATCCTTTAAGCTACCTATTTTATTTTGGTCTTGACAATGATATTGGTCTGAGTGTTATGATCTGGGTATCCTTTAAGCTACCTATTTTATTTTGGTCTTGACAATGATAATGGTCAGAGTTATGATCTGGGTATCCTTTAAGCTACCTATTTTATTTTAGTCTTGACAATGATATTGGTCTGAGTGTTATGATCTGGGTATCCTCTAAGCTACCTATTTTATTTTAGTCTTGACAATGATATTGGTCTGAGTGTTATGATCTGGGTATCCTTTAAGCTACCTATTTTATTTTGGTCTTGACAATGATAATGGTCAGAGTTATGATCTGGGTATCCTTTAAGCTACCTATTTTATTTTGGTCTTGACAATGATAATGGTCAGAGTTATGATCTGGGTATCCTTTAAGCTACCTATTTTATTTTAGTCTTGACAATGATAATGGTCAGAGTTATGATCTGGGTATCCTTTAAGCTACCTATTTTATTTTGGTCTTGACAATGATATTGGTCTGAGTGTTATGATCTGGGTATCCTCTAAGCTACCTATTTTATTTTGGTCTTGACAATGATAATGGTCAGAGTTATGATCTGGGTATCCTTTAAGCTACCTATTTTATTTTAGTCTTGACAATGATATTGGTCTGAGTGTTATGATCTGGGTATCATTTAAGCTACCTATTTTATTTTAGTCTTGACAATGATATTGGTCTGAGTGTTATGATCTGGGTATCCTTTAAGCTACCTATTTTATTTTGGTCTTGACAATGATAATGGTCAGAGTTATGATCTGGGTATCCTTTAAGCTACCTATTTTATTTTGGTCTTGACAATGATATTGGTCTGAGTGTTATGATCTGGGTATCCTCTAAGCTACCTATTTTATTTTGGTCTTGACAATGATAATGGTCAGAGTTATGATCTGGGTATCCTTTAAGCTACCTATTTTATTTTGGTCTTGACAATGATAATGGTCAGAGTTATGATCTGGGTATCCTTTAAGCTACCTATTTTATTTTGGTCTTGACAATGATAATGGTCAGTGTTATGATCTGGGTATCCTTTAAGCTACCTATTTTATTTTGGTCTTGACAATGATAATGGTCAGTGTTATGATCTGGGTATCCTTTAAGCTACCTATTTTATTTTGGTCTTGACAATGATAATGGTCAGTGTTATGATCTGGGTATCCTTTAAGCTACCTATTTTATTTTGGTCTTGACAATGATAATGGTCAGAGTTATGATCTGGGTATCCTTTAAGCTACCTATTTTATTTTGGTCTTGACAATGATATTGGTCTGAGTGTTATGATCTGGGTATCCTCTAAGCTACCTATTTTATTTTGGTCTTGACAATGATAATGGTCAGAGTTATGATCTGGGTATCCTTTAAGCTACCTATTTTATTTTGGTCTTGACAATGATATTGGTCTGAGTGTTATGATCTGGGTATCCTCTAAGCTACCTATTTTATTTTGGTCTTGACAATGATAATGGTCAGAGTTATGATCTGGGTATCCTTTAAGCTACCTATTTTATTTTGGTCTTGACAATGATAATGGTCAGTTTTATGATCTGGGTATCCTTTAAGCTACCTATTTTATTTTGGTCTTGACAATGATAATGGTCAGAGTTATGATCTGGGTATCCTTTAAGCTACCTATTTTATTTTGGTCTTGACAATGATAATGGTCAGAGTTATGATCTGGGTAACCTTTAAGCTACCTATTTTATTTTAGTCTTGACAATGATATTGGTCTGAGTGTTATGATCTGGGTAACCTTTAAGCTACCTATTTTATTTTGGTCTTGACAATGATATTGGTCAGAGTTATGATCTGGGTATCCTTTAAGCTACCTATTTTATTTTAGTCTTGACAATGATATTGGTCTGAGTGTTATGATCTGGGTATCCTCTAAGCTACCTATTTTATTTTGGTCTTGACAATGATAATGGTCAGAGTTATGATCTGGGTATCCTTTAAGCTACCTATTTTATTTTAGTCTTGACAATGATATTGGTCTGAGTGTTATGATCTGGGTATCCTCTAAGCTACCTATTTTATTTTGGTCTTGACAATGATAATGGTCAGAGTTATGATCTGGGTATCCTTTAAGCTACCTATTTTATTTTAGTCTTGACAATGATATTGGTCTGAGTGTTATGATCTGGGTATCCTCTAAGCTACCTATTTTATTTTGGTCTTGACAATGATAATGGTCAGAGTTATGATCTGGGTATCCTTTAAGCTACCTATTTTATTTTGGTCTTGACAATGATAATGGTCAGAGTTATGATCTGGGTATCCTTTAAGCTACCTATTTTATTTTAGTCTTGACAATGATAATGGTCAGAGTTATGATCTGGGTATCCTTTAAGCTACCTATTTTATTTTGGTCTTGACAATGATAATGGTCAGAGTTATGATCTGGGTAACCTTTAAGCTACCTATTTTATTTTAGTCTTGACAATGATATTGGTCTGAGTGTTATGATCTGGGTATCTTCTAAGCTACCTATTTTATTTTGGTCTTGACAATGATAATGGTCAGAGTTATGATCTGGGTATCCTTTAAGCTACCTATTTTATTTTAGTCTTGACAATGATATTGGTCTGAGTGTTATGAGCTGGGTATCCTCTAAGCTACTTATTTTATTTTGGTCTTGACAATGATAATGGTCAGAGTTATGATCTGGGTATCCTTTAAGCTACCTATTTTATTTTGGTCTTGACAATGATAATGGTCAGAGTTATGATCTGGGTATCCTTTAAGCTACCTATTTTATTTTGGTCTTGACAATGATAATGGTCAGAGTTATGATCTGGGTATCCTTTAAGCTACCTATTTTATTTTGGTCTTGACAATGATATTGGTCTGAGTGTTATGATCTGGGTATCCTCTAAGCTACCTATTTTATTTTGGTCTTGACAATGATAATGGTCAGTTTTATGATCTGGGTATCCTTTAAGCTACCTATTTTATTTTGGTCTTGACAATGATATTGGTCTGAGTGTTATGATCTGGGTATCCTCTAAGCTACCTATTTTATTTTGGTCTTGACAATGATAATGGTCTGAGTGTTATGATCTGGGTAACCTTGAAGCTACCTATTTTATTTTAGTCTTGACAATGATATTGGTCTGAGTGTTATGATCTGGGTAACCTTTAAGCTACCTATTTTATTTTAGTCTTGACAATGATATTGGTCTGAGTGTTATGATCTGGGTATCCTCTAAGCTACCTATTTTATTTTGGTCTTGACAATGATATTGGTCTGAGTGTTATGATCTGGGTATCCTCTAAGCTACCTATTTTATTTTGGTCTTGACAATGATATTGGTCTGAGTGTTATGATCTGGGTATCCTTTAAGCTACCTATTTTATTTTGGTCTTGACAATGATATTGGTCTGAGTGTTATGATCTGGGTATCCTTTAAGCTACCTATTTTATTTTGGTCTTGACAATGATAATGGTCAGAGTTATGATCTGGGTATCCTTTAAGCTACCTATTTTATTTTGGTCTTGACAATGATAATGGTCAGAGTTATGATCTGGGTATCCTTTAAGCTACCTATTTTATTTTGGTCTTGACAATGATAATGGTCAGTTTTATGATCTGGGTATCCTTTAAGCTACCTATTTTATTTTGGTCTTGACAATGATAATGGTCAGTTTTATGATCTGGGTATCCTTTAAGCTACCTATTTTATTTTGGTCTTGACAATGATATTGGTCTGAGTGTTATGATCTGGGTATCCTTTAAGCTACCTATTTTATTTTGGTCTTGACAATGATAATGGTCAGTTTTATGATCTGGGTATCCTTTAAGCTACTTATTTTATTTTGGTCTTGACAATGATATTGGTCTGAGTGTTATGATCTGGGTATCCTTTAAGCTACCTATTTTATTTTGGTCTTGACAATGATAATGGTCAGAGTTATGATCTGGGTATCCTTTAAGCTACCTATTTTATTTTGGTCTTGACAATGATATTGGTCTGAGTGTTATGATCTGGGTATCCTCTAAGCTACCTATTTTATTTTGGTCTTGACAATGATATTGGTCTGAGTGTTATGATCTGGGTATCCTCTAAGCTACCTATTTTATTTTGGTCTTGACAATGATATTGGTCTGAGTGTTATGATCTGGGTATCCTTTAAGCTACCTATTTTATTTTGGTCTTGACAATGATAATGGTCAGAGTTATGATCTGGGTATCCTTTAAGCTACCTATTTTATTTTGGTCTTGACAATGATATTGGTCTGAGTGTTATGATCTGGGTATCCTCTAAGCTACCTATTTTATTTTGGTCTTGACAATGATATTGGTCTGAGTGTTATGATCTGGGTATCCTTTAAGCTACCTATTTTATTTTGGTCTTGACAATGATAATGGTCAGTTTTATGATCTGGGTATCCTTTAAGCTACCTATTTTATTTTGGTCTTGACAATGATATTGGTCTGAGTGTTATGATCTGGGTATCCTTTAAGCTACCTATTTTATTTTGGTCTTGACAATGATATTGGTCTGAGTGTTATGATCTGGGTATCCTTTAAGCTACCTATTTTATTTTGTTCTTGACAATGATATTGGTCTGAGTGTTATGATCTGGGTATCCTTTAAGCTACCTATTTTATTTTGGTCTTGACAATGATATTGGTCTGAGTGTTATGATCTGGGTATCCTTTAAGCTACCTATTTTATTTTGGTCTTGACAATGATAATGGTCAGAGTTATGATCTGGGTATCCTTTAAGCTACCTATTTTATTTTGGTCTTGACAATGATATTGGTCTGAGTGTTATGATCTGGGTATCCTCTAAGCTACCTATTTTATTTTGGTCTTGACAATGATATTGGTCTGAGTGTTATGATCTGGGTATCCTTTAAGCTACCTATTTTATTTTGGTCTTGACAATGATATTGGTCTGAGTGTTATGATCTGGGTATCCTTTAAGCTACCTATTTTATTTTGGTCTTGACAATGATATTGGTCTGAGTGTTATGATCTGGGTATCCTTTAAGCTACCTATTTTATTTTAGTCTTGACAATGATAATGGTCAGTTTTATGATCTGGGTATCCTTTAAGCTACCTATTTTATTTTGGTCTTGACAATGATAATGGTCAGTTTTATGAGTCACTTTAAGATTTCATTCAGGGTTGATGACACATTCGTAAAATTTTAGCAGTTTGTTAATAAAAATTTAACCTTTTATTTTCAGTTTTTTATTGATGCAATGTGCGGACAACAAAAATAGGGGCTCAAGCTAATTATTAATTTTCAATTAGATTCGTTTTTTTAAACCTGATTTTAGCAGTAGTTTCTCTGCATTAATATCTGTTATAATGTACATAGAACACATCTATGGATTTCTAACAATTAGAATATCATATTAAAAAAATAGTGGTTTTAACAAATTTATTCCATACAAAAATTCTAATTGTGATAAAACAACAAGGTTTTTCTGTAAAAGTCGATAGGTTTCTGTGATTAAATGAATACACATCTGACGATGATTGAACAAAAACATATTACTCCCAGTAAATTACTGGAAAAAAGAAAGGATCTTGAAAATGACAGGTAATGTAAAATATATCTTCTGTGCTCTCCTGGGGCACATATGTTTGAAGACATTTTCAACATCTTCATTAATCCAGGCAACCAATTTGTAGAATCTTTTGCTCATTGGGATAGTTTTGTTATTGCATTAATAAGAAGGGTTGTATTTTGAAGACATATTCTGAGTGTTTACTGTATTAGATTTTGATATTTCAAAAAAACAAAGAAATAATTTTTGCCTTTTCAGTCTATCAAGTCCTATTCAACTGATTTGTTGATTGATATGCAAGATTAATAGATCCAATGATGTTGCATATTCCAGGAACAATAACCCTTTTACGTCATTTTCCAATTATAACATAATATTCTTGCCTAAATATAAATGTTATTGTTCATCAAATAAGTTACATCAACTTTTCTTAAGGCAACCAATCACTGCTTTATAATGAGGAGTTCTGATGAAATTCTGACCTCAATATGAGATTAGATTTTTCAACACAGCAATCATGCAATTCAGTGCCAATATTTAAGCGAAGTGTTACAATTCATATAGACTATATTATGCACCTTAAATTTTTGTATTTGTTCTGATGAATTTTATTGTTCAACAACAAATTTAAGTTGACTTCTTATAAATCAGCAGGTGTAAGTGCTCAGGTGGAGTTGTGCAGATAATAATTGAAGAGAAGTCAAATATATCCTGTTGGTTAAGAAGTTTTGCAGATAATAATTGAAGAAAATTCATATCCTGTTGATTAACAAATGTCAAATTGTCTAATTTGATTCCATTTATGCACAGTGAACATCTTACTAATACTTTTCTGAACATTAAGTAATCATAACTTCCATTACATCATGTATTATACTTAAGAGTCGATATTAACCACTATAGGATTTAACCAATAACTGTGCTGTGTTGGTAAGTCAACACTGCCATCAATGACTTGACAGATAACTGTGCTTTATTGGTAAGTCAACACTGCCATCAATGACTTGACAGATAACTGTGATGTATTGGTAAGTCAATACTGCCATAAATGACTTGACAGATAACTGTGCTGTGTTGGTAAGTCAACACTGCCATCAATGACTTGACAGATAACTGTGATGTGTTGGTAAGTAAACACTGCCATCAATGACTTGACAGATAACTGTGCTTTATTGGTAAGTCAACACTGCCATCAATGACTTGACAGATAACTGTGCTGTGTTGGTAAGTCAACACTGCCATCAATGACTTGACAGATAACTGTGCTGTGTTGGTAAGTCAACACTGCCATCAATGACTTGACAGATAACTGTGCTTTATTGGTAAGTCAACACTGCCTCAATGACTTGACAGATAACTGTGATGTGTTGGTAAGTCAGCACTGCCATCAATGACTTGACAGATAACTGTGCTTTATTGGTAAGTCAGCACTGCCATCAATGACTTGACAGATAACTGTGCTGTGTTGGTAAGTCAACACTGCCATCAATGACTTGACAGATAACTGTGCTTTATTGGTAAGTCAACACTGCCTCAATGACTTGACAGATAACTGTGATGTGTTGGTAAGTCAACACTGCCATCAATGACTTGACAGATAACTGTGCTGTATTGGTAAGTCAACACTGCCATCAATGACTTGACAGATGACTGTGCTGTATTGGTAAGTCAACACTGCCATCAATGACTTGACAGATGACTGTGCTGTATTGGTAAGTCAACACTGCCATCAATGACTTGACAGATAACTGTGCTGTGTTGGTAAGTCAACACTGCCATCAATGACTTGACAGATAACTGTGCTGTATTGGTAAGTCAACACTGCCATCAATGACTTGACAGATGACTGTGCTGTATTGGTAAGTCAACACTGCCATCAATGACTTGACAGATAACTGTGATGTGTTGGTAAGTCAACACTGCCATAAATGACTTGACAGATAACTGTGATGTGTTGGTAATCAACACTGCCATCAATGACTTGACAGATAACTGCTGTGTTGGTAAGTCAACACTGCCATCAATGACTTGACAGATAACTGTGATGTGTTGGTAATCAACACTGCCATCAATGACTTGACAGATGACTGTGCTGTATTGGTAAGTCAACACTGCCATCAATGACTTGACAGATAACTGTGATGTATTGGTTAGTCAGCACTGCCATCAATGACTTGACAGATTATTGTGCTGTGTTGGTAAGTCAACACTGTCATCAATGACTTGACAGATAACTGTGCTGTATTGGTAAGTCAGCACTGCCATCAATGACTTGACAGATAACTGTGCTGTATTGGTAAGTCAACACTGCCATCAATGACTTGACAGATAACTGTGCTGTATTGGTAAGTCAACACTGTCATCAATGACTTGACAGATAACTGTGCTGTATTGGTAAGTCAACACTGTCATCAATGACTTGACAGATAACTGTGCTTTATTGGTAAGTCAACACTGCCATCAATGACTTGACAGATAACTGTGATGTGTTGGTAAGTCAACACTGTCATCAATGACTTGACAGATAACTGTGCTGTATTGGTAAGTCAACACTGTCATCAATGACTTGACAGATAACTGTGATGTGTTGATAAGTCAGCACTGTCATCAATGACTTGACAGATAACTGTGCTGTATTGGTAAGTCAACACTGCCATCAATGACTTGACAGATAACTGTGCTGTATTGGTAAGTCAACACTGTCATCAATGACTTGACAGATAACTGTGCTGTATTGGTAAGTCAACACTGCCATCAATGACTTGACAGATAACTGTGCTTTATTGGTAAGTCAACACTGCCATCAATGACTTGACAGATAACTGTGCTGTGTTGGTAAGTCAACACTGTCATCAATGACTTGACAGATAGCTGTGCTGTATTGGTAAGTCAACACTGCCATCAATAACTTGACAGATAACTGAGCTTTATTGGTAAGTCAGCACTGCCATCAATGACTTGATAGATAACTGTGATGTGTTGGTAAGTAAACACTGCCATCAATGACTTGACAGATAACTGTGCTGTGTTGGTAAGTCATCACTGCCATCAATGACTTGACAGATAACTGTGATGTGTTGGTAAGTCAACACTGCCATCAATGACTTGACAGATAACTGTGCTGTGTTGGTAAGTCAACACTGCCATCAATGACTTGACAGATAACTGAGCTTTATTGGTAAGTCAGCACTGCCATCAATGACTTGATAGATAACTGTGCTGTGTTGGTAAGTCAACACTGCCATCAATGACTTGACAGATAACTGAGCTTTATTGGTAAGTCAACACTGCCATCAATGACTTGACAGATAACTGTGCTGTGTTGGTAAGTCAACACTGCCATCAATGACTTGACAGATAACTGAGCTTTATTGGTAAGTCAACACTGCCATCAATGACTTGACAGATGACTGTGCTGTGTTGGTAAGTCAACACTGCCATCAATGACTTGACAGATAACTGTGCTGTGTTGGTAAGTCAACACTGCCATCAATGACTTGATAGATAACTGTGATGTGTTGGTTAGTCAGCACTGCCATCAATGACTTGACAGATAACTGTGCTGTATTGGTAAGTCAGCACTGCCATCAATTACTTGACAGATAACTGTGCTGTGTTGGTAAGTCATCACTGCCATCAATGACTTGACAGATAACTGTGATGTGTTGGTAAGTCAACACTGCCATCAATGACTTGACAGATAACTGTGCTGTGTTGGTAAGTCAACACTGCCATCAATGACTTGACAGATAACTGTGCTGTGTTGGTAAGTCAACACTGCCATCAATGACTTGACAGATAACTGTGATGTGTTGGTAAGTCAACACTGCCATCAATGACTTGACAGGTAACTGTGCTGTGTTGGTAAGTCAACACTGCCATCAATGACTTGACAGATAACTGTGATGTGTTGGTAAGTCAGCACTGCCATCAATGACTTGACAGATAACTGTGCTGTGTTGGTAAGTCAGCACTGCCATCAATGACTTGACAGATAACTGTGCTTTATTGGTAAGTCAACACTGCCATCAATGACTTGACAGATAACTGTGATGTGTTGGTAAGTCAGCACTGCCATCAATGACTTGACAGATAACTGTGCTTTATTGGTAAGTCAACACTGCCATCAATGACTTGACAGATAACTGTGCTGTGTTGGTAAGTCAGCACTGCCATCAATGACTTGACAGATAACTGTGCTTTATTGGTAAGTCAACACTGCCATCAATGACTTGACAGATAACTGTGATGTGTTGGTAAGTCAGCACTGCC
Source organism: Limnoperna fortunei (assembly GCA_944474755.1). Classification (NCBI taxonomy): domain Eukaryota; kingdom Metazoa; phylum Mollusca; class Bivalvia; order Mytilida; family Modiolidae; genus Limnoperna; species Limnoperna fortunei. The sequence goes on along the minus strand of OX104114.1, from coordinate 8,288,505 downwards.
ATCAATGACTTGACAGATAACTGTGCTTTATTGGTAAGTCAACACTGCCATCAATGACTTGACAGATAACTGTGATGTGTTGGTAAGTCAGCACTGCCATCAATGACTTGACAGATAACTGTGCTTTATTGGTAAGTCAACACTGCCATCAATGACTTGACAGATAACTGTGATGTGTTGGTAAGTCAGCACTGTTATCAATGACTTGACAGATAACTGTGATGTGTTGGTAAGTCAGCACTGCCATCAATGACTTGACAGATAACTGTGCTTTATTGGTAAGTCAACACTGCCATCAATGACTTGACAGATAACTGTGCTGTGTTGGTAAGTCAACACTGCCATCAATGACTTGACAGATAACTGTGATGTGTTGGTAAGTCAACACTGCCATCAATGACTTGACAGATAACTGTGATGTGTTGATAAGTCAGCACTGCCATCAATGACTTGATAGATAACTGTGCTTTATTGGTAAGTCAACACTGCCATAAATGACTTGACAGATGACTGTGCTGTATTGGTAAGTCAACACTGTCATCAATGACTTGACAGATGACTGTGATGTGTTGGTAAGTCAACACTGCCATCAATGACTTGACAGATAACTGTGATGTGTTGGTAAGTCAACACTGCCATCAATGACTTGACAGATAACTGTGATGTGTTGATAAGTCAGCACTGTCATCAATGACTTGACAGATAACTGTGCTTTATTGGTAAGTCAACACTGCCTCAATGACTTGACAGATAACTGTGATGTGTTGGTAAGTCAACACTGCCATCAATGACTTGACAGATGACTGTGATGTGTTGGTAATCAACACTGCCATCAATGACTTGACAGATGACTGTGATGTGTTGGTAAGTCAACACTGCCATCAATGACTTGACAGATAACTGTGATGTGTTGGTAAGTAAACACTGCCATCAATGACTTGACAGATAACTGTGCTGTATTGGTTAGTCAACACTGCCATCAATGACTTGACAGATAACTGTGCTGTGTTGGTAAGTCAACACTGCCATCAATGACTTGACAGAAAACTGTGCTGTATTGGTAAGTCAACACTGCCATAAATGACTTGACAGATAACTGTGCTGTGTTGGTAAGTCAACACTGCCATCAATGACTTGACAGATAACTGTGATGTGTTGGTAAGTCAACACTGCCATCAATGACTTGACAGATAACTGTGCTGTGTTGGTAAGTAAACACTGCCATCAATGACTTGACAGATAACTGTGCTGTATTGGTAAGTCAACACTGCCATCAATGACTTGACAGATAACTGTGCTGTGTTGGTAAGTCAACACTGCCATCAATGACTTGACAGATAACTGTGCTGTGTTGGTAAGTCAACACTGCCATCAATGACTTGACAGATAACTGTGCTGTATTGGTAAGTCAACACTGCCATCAATGACTTGACAGATAACTGTGCTGTATTGGTAAGTCAACACTGCCATCAATGACTTGACAGATAACTGTGCTGTGTTGGTAAGTCAACACTGCCATAAATGACTTGACAGATAACTGTGATGTGTTGGTAAGTCAACACTGCCATCAATGACTTGACAGATAACTGCTGTGTTGGTAAGTCAACACTGCCATCAATGACTTGACAGATAACTGTGATGTGTTGGTAAGTCAACACTGCCATAAATGACTTGACAGATAACTGTGATGTGTTGGTAAGTCAACATTGCCATCAATGACTTGACAGATAACTGTGCTGTGTTGGTAAGTCAACACTGCCATCAATGACTTGACAGATGACTGTGCTGTATTGGTAAGTCAACACTGCCATCAATGACTTGACAGATAACTGTGATGTATTGGTAAGTTAATACTGCCATAAATGACTTGACAGATAACTGTGATGTGTTGGTAAGTCAACACTGCCATTAATGACTTGACAGATAACTGTGCTGTGTTGGTAAGTCAACACTGCCATCAATGACTTGACAGATAACTGTGCTGTGTTGGTAAGTCAACACTGCCATCAATGACTTGACAGATAACTGTGATGTATTGGTAAGTTAATACTGCCATCAATGACTTGACAGATAACTGTGCTGTGTTGGTAAGTCAACACTGCCATCAATGACTTGACAGATAACTGTGATGTATTGGTAAGTCAACACTGCCATCAATGACTTGACAGATAACTGTGCTGTATTGGTAAGTCAACACTGCCATCAATGACTTGACAGATAACTGTGATGTATTGGTTAGTCAACACTGCCATCAATGACTTGACAGATAACTGTGATGTGTTGGTAAGTCAACACTGCCATCAATGACTTGACAGATAACTGTGATGTATTGGTTAGTCAACACTGCCATCAATGACTTGACAGATAACTGTGATGTGTTGATAAGTCAACACTGCCATCAATGACTTGACAGATAACTGTGCTGTGTTGGTAAGTCAACACTGCCTCAATGACTTGACAGATAACTGTGCTGTGTTGGTAAGTCAACACTGCCATCAATGACTTGACAGATAACTGTGATGTATTGGTTAGTCAACACTGCCATCAATGACTTGACAGATAACTGTGCTGTATTGGTAAGTCAACACTGCCATCAATGACTTGACAGATGACTGTGCTGTATTGGTAAGTCAACACTGTCATCAATGACTTGACAGATGACTGTGCTGTATTGGTAAGTCAACACTGTCATCAATGACTTGACAGATGACTGTGCTGTATTGGTAAGTCAACACTGCCATCAATGACTTGACAGATGACTGTGCTGTATTGGTAAGTCAACACTGTCATCAATGACTTGACAGATGACTGTAATGTGTTGGTAAGTCAACACTGCCATCAATGACTTGACAGATAACTGTGCTGTATTGGTAAGTCAACACTGCCATCAATGACTTGACAGATAACTGTGCTGTGTTGGTAAGTCAGCACTGCCATAAATGACTTGATAGATAATTGTGATGTGTTGGTAAAGCAAACTAAATCATCTAAATTAAAAATGACCCTGACTGTCGGCCATTGTAAATTGATGCTGGACATCATGTAATCAAAGTGGTTTTTGATGTAATATTGCATTAAATATATGAACACACTAAAGTCATGTATGAAACAAAGGGTTTGACAAAAATATAGTCTTCCAGTATCTAACAGTAATATAGTCTACCAGTAGGTCACATAAATAATTACTCCCAGAAATTAGGTCAAAAAAATGGTTTTACCCATAAGTCACATAAATTCAGTCTCCCCACATGTTATGTAACTACATTCTCCCCATAAAGCACACTAATATTCTCACCATAAGTCACATAAATAGTCTCCCATGGAATTATATAACTACAGTGTCCCCATAGGTCAAATAAACACTGACTCCCCATAGGTCATCTAAATGCAGTTTATTCAGAGGTTACATACATACACTTATGTTTCCCCCGTGGTAACATACTGTTTCCCCTGTGGTCACATAGAGTTTCTCCTGGTGTCACATAAATAAAGTCTCCCCACACTGGCCTTACCTTGTTTGCATCAAAAACATTGAAGACAAAATTGGCAAATTTGCTGGGATCTCCATTCGGAAAGAACTGCTTGTATATTGTCTGAAATTCCTGAAATAGAAAGAAATGATTTACTATTGAATTGTTAATATTTGTTTTATTACAATCAAAGATTTGAGAGAAATTGGATACTAAAAATAAAATTGTAATTATTCCTCAGTTGACAATATTTCTGCATTTGGATATTGGCATTTATCAGCCGGAAACCAAAGATTCAATCACAAAAGAATGATTGAACCAACAAGGAGATCAGAAAAGCCTACTTAATTGGACAATAGAAACCTTCCTACAGTCTTCAACCCTATTGTCAAAAAGATAGTTAAGTAATGATAGCTATTTTTGTTTAGCTTTTCCTGTACAGTAGTACTTTTTAGGTTTATGATGTAGTTCTAATTGTTCATTATAAAAACATCTGCATATAAAGCTTCAGACAATTGGATATGTTTACTTTGTATTATAAGTACACATGAACCAACAGTTCTAATGTCTTTTGCATCAGATTTAATTGCACTTATGTTTTTTATTTCTAATAACTGTTTTGCAGTGTTGACACCTGATTAGAAGGTATCACACATGTGTTAACACCTGTCATTTTTTATTAACATAGCTTTGATTAAAGTAAAACATAGGAAAGACAGTATTGGTTACACACTGTATGTTCAGTCAACAAGTTTTATATATATTGTAAAATCAAATGCAAATCATATGTGAGTTTACATGCTGTCAAAGAGGTCACATTTTAAAACTGTTATATTGAACTTGTCTGGAGTGTGCCACCTGACAAGGTCATTTCTAGAAGACATGGAGCTTAAAAAAAATGTTCCTAATTTTAAATAAAAACATCAGGATACAGAAATGAGCATTTTAACGGGTTTTAAATTTGTGAAATGTACTGCATTACAAGTATCTTCTTGAGATACTTCATCTAAAAGTAACAACATTGTACAGCTTATGATGTTTAATATTCAATTTTGTCTATTTATTGTCAGTTTTGTAGATTTTATTAATTGTTTATAAGGACTTTGTTTGTTTACATGTGTCAATTTAATGCACATTTTTCAAAAATAAATTTCAAAAATTTATATTCTTACATATTTTTGATTGATTTACCATTTTTGGATGATGTGTTTGAATGTTGTTTTAACAACACTTTCAGCCATTTTTCAGCTATATCATGGAGTCCCCCCCCCCCCAACCTTCATTAGGAAAACTGGCAATCCTTTGTCAATTAAGATTGCAGTTGAGTGCACTCTTCCCGCTGGGAGACTCAAACCCTTAATATCTGTGTTGACAGACCACATGATGAATAGTAGACGAACTACCTTAACCACTTCAGCCACCGAGGCCCTACCTTAACCACTTCAGCCACCGAGGCCCTACCTTAACCACTTCAGCCACCGAGGCCACCCATTTTTTTTTTAACAGATCTTGTTTCAATAAATATTGCATTTATCAAATTAATTGAAATGAAAATTTTTCTTAAATGGATGGAATAATAAAGAATGAAAGCTGTTTTTAGAGAATTTACCAGTGTATAAACTTGCCAACTTCTCAGAAACTTTAAATAACACCATTGGGACTATTTATTTATTTATTTATTTATTTAATTTGTGACTGCTATGGTTTTGTTCATACCAATAAATAGCTTGTATTCCTATACTAACTTGTGATCCCCAAACAATTACTTTCAACATAAGACTATGAAAAATTTATTCTACACATTAACAATTGTTTTAGGTTGTGAAACCTTCCTAAGAAGAGAATGACTGTCTACCCACAGGGGAGATAACTGCATGGTGCATGGAAATACTGAATAATATAAAACATAAATGTCTGATCAACGTTTCCTTATAAAATCGTTAAATAAATGATTTAATAAATTTAGTTGCATCATTAGATATGTTACATATTTTAAATTGCTGGATAATAAAATCTATTTATCTGTAAAGTACATACCAATATCTTTACTTACAATCAATGATTTATTAACATTTAATGATAATTAAGACTGGGGCTCAATGGAAGTTTAACTGGACCTTGTTATCTGAACACATCATGGGACAAAGGTCTGTCGCATGCTTCTTCTTCATAAAGAATCAAAACTACATTGAATTTTACAAATACTTGTCATTGATAAGATTAAATTTAGAACAGATAACAAATCAAGCACACCTTTATGTAAAGGTAGGCTAGATTTAATGATTTGGTCAAAAGGTGACACAATATATAGATCTTTACTTACATAAACACTGAACAAAAATATGACTTAAATGATCCTCTTTACAGATAAAATTTAAACAATTTGGTCAACATACCATAGAGAGATATAATATCATCCTTGTTATTTAGATATATTTACTACTTACATGTACCTTATATATATAATATTCCATAAAACATAGATTATTTTAGTAAGTTGTTTATAAGAAATATTTGCTAACTCAATGTCGAGCCAATTAGCTGTATAATGTATTATGCAGATGTAGTTGTTTTTGTTGTTTAGATACATTTCTACTGGTTTTTGTTGTTGTGGTATTTTAAAAAAGGGGGAAGGTTAGGAAGCTCGTTTGCCTAGTTCAACCCCACTCAACCCCCACCCCACCCCCCTCTTGTCCCTAGTAGTTGTTACCTGAGTTCGTTTATTTTTTGTAATTTAATTTGTTTTTTTTTGTGATTACTTGAATTGTCAGGTTTTTGTTTGGGTTTCTATCTTCTGTTTTATGTTTTTTTTTTAAACGTTAAAGAAGAGAAAATATGATTTAGGGCAAAGTTTGCTAAAATCAAACATATTTCAAACTGTTTCTGATTTTCAGAAATAAGTAATAAATCTACATTTTTTTAAAATAATTATCGTTTTGTTTTAATAAACACTACTTAATAATTCATTACACAGCAATAAAATGTCAGTAAAATCCTGAAACTTCATAAAATCTTCCCTATTTGAAAAACTTTTATTTCTGGACACACATACATGTGCTTAGTGTTAATTAATGTTATTTTTTTATAATACAGCTAATTTTTGGTAAAAATCTGAAAATTTCTTGGTAATGACATTCCTTCAATATGTTATAGTCAAAATGTATCATCCAGGTTGGGTAAATATTCACCTTTCTTAAAATCGTTCATCTAATTCTTAAATATGTGAATACATGTATTTATAGCAAAATACAGTTTAATTTGTAATAATTATATTCATGCTGTAGTTTAGATGTAACTTACAGGTTTTTGCAGTTTTAAAATCGCAATGGTTATGAGAATTATAAGGATTAAACACAGTGTTTTCGGAAATTCCGTCGACTCCATCACAAACTTGACTTTAGGATAATTTCCTAAAACACTGTGTTTAATCCTATAATGAATTCACAGGGTGCAATAAGCAAATTTACACAGGAATATACCTTGTATTATCCTCATGTAATTTATAAAACATCATACAATTTCTGAGTGTTTTATTGCTTTGTATGGTAATGTGTTTTTCATTGTAATTATTCAAATCAATGTATTAAACTGACTATAATTGTTCTGCTCAGTGAAAAAAAAGCTATTCTGATTTCTTGTATTCTGTGCGTGGGCTCTGTGGCCAAACGGTTATGGTAGTTTGTCTAGGATTGACAGTTTTCTTACTGCAGGTCAGATATTGTCTTCTGTTACTCCTGCGAATCCTCCCCCAATTAAGACTAGATGCAATAATTTAGAAAGTTGCATTAAAACACCATTCAAACAAAACATATTCTTTTCTATGCCATTTTCATATATTAAAATTAATGCATGATATTTAAATCATATGGTTTTCATGCAAAAATCATGAACTAGTGACATTTTTAAAAATTTTGATTCATTGTTCAATTGTTGAGTTTGCCAACAAGACTATTTTTTAATTTATTACATCTTCAAAGGACATAACTTCAAATTTAAAAAAAAATCAGGTTTTTCCAATTGAAATGAGTAAGAAATTTTCAATATATAGCTTGGGTACAAATTAGGTTTGAATCTGTCAAGGAATCTATGCTGCTGAGCATTACACTTTGTTGTAACTCAACTAACATAAAATATCAAGAGACAATTTAAATTGTATGGCAGGTAAATACAACAATACCAAAAGTCTTTGCAGTTTTACCATTAAGCCGAATTTGACTGCTGTTATAATCCAAAGTAAGTTTTGTGATCCTCACAAACCCCCCCCCCCCCCCCCCCAAAAAAAAATGAGGGTACCAATTATTTGTTCTAGTTTGCCATGATCTAAATCACTGGTAGTATGATGGACTAATTATCACACTACAGTATACTGTAACCATAGTATTCATCCCTAGTGGAGTTCAGTTTTAGACTTGCACCAGATGAGACCCTAGGCCAAATTTTACTGCCGTTATAACCCGAAGTTAGTTTTGTGATTTGTCAGATTAACCGCGCCAAAAAAAAAAGTGAGGGTACGATTATTCATTCTAGTGAGACCTCAGTTTCCCTAGAGACACCCAGTTTACCCTATGACGAGGCTTCCATTCTAGATGTTTTTATACTAAATATTTTGTGCCAATTAACCAAGTGTAGCACCAAGTCATAATTTTTATAAGCAACAAAGCAGAAAAATGAAGAAGAAATCTAACTAGTAGAATGATTATCATTTATAGTTTATATATAGAATACTGCTTTGTGCTTTTATTAATGGAAATATCATGTTTTGTTTGCTTTATTGAAAAGAACTTTTCTGATCAATAATTTTTATTTGAATTAAACTATTCTTCAATAATTTATTAAAGTTCAAAATATCAACATTGTGATTTTTCCCAGTGTTTAAATGTTTAGATTTTAAACAACTTGACTGCGTTTTATTGTTAATTTAATTATTAGAGTTTTATGCCTTCAATATAAGTCTCATATAACTAGTAACAACCCTCTATTTAAACAGAAAATTAAATTTCCAAACAATAGAAATTCATTACAATCCTAAACTTTTGTGTTTAATGTTGATTTTATAATAAAATGTTGCACAGAATTTAATAAATCGTGGTAATAGCTGGTATTTGACTGGATCACGTCATTTGTTACATGTTAGCGGAAATAATTGACAAATTTGTAGTTTTAAATCCATTACATGTAATTACAAATGCATTTCATGCAGACTGACTGCAATATTGTCCATAAAGACATAATCACAGAACTAAATGCTATTATCGTGTCTAAGAATTAAGTCACTGACAAGATCATCAGGTTTATCAAGTACTTTTGTTCTAAAGTTCTTAAGCTGAGCACAGTACAAAATTATACTAACTGATGTTAATACATAACTGTTTGGTGGTATTTTGAGGGGACTAATTTTGGTACATGGACAATTAAGGAGGAAGTCTTTTATGAAGAGCAACTTTTCCTCCAACTGAGACAATTAGTGTCCTGGAAACAAAATGCACAGTAGATAGAATATTGATTGGATTGTTGATTAATATCCAGAAAACAATATTTCAGCTATTTTTAGGAAAAGAAGTCTGTTAGTGAAATGGGATGAGAGAAGGGGACTTAACTGATGGCACATAAAAAACATTGAAAGTTAGATAGGGATAGAGAATGGAGCCATTTATATAGACTATAATGTATCTTCTCCTTTGTTTAAAGATACATAAAGGGCCATTTATGTCGGATGAGTGGCATTCTCTGAACACACTACCCACGATGGTCCATGGCCGGGCTTTTCTTATAACCTGACAGCCCCTGCCACCAGGGGACATACTGAGCAGCTCTGTGAGTACAGCTCTGGGAGTTGTCACCCATGGCCAGGCTTTACTTATAACCTGACAACCCCCTGCCACCAGGAGGGCATGAGCAGCTTATTGCATACAGGTCTGGTAGTTGTCACACATGGCCAGGCTTTTATTATAACCTGACAACCCCCTCCTATCAAGGGGCATACTAAGCAGCTCTGTGAGTACAGCTCTGGGAGTCATCACCCGGGCATGGCCAGAGTACACAATAAAGGCCAGACAAGCACATGTGTATATAAATCAGAATTCTATTTCAAATGTTGTTAAATATAATGTTCCCAGTAAAATGAATGGGAGATGTGGACCATGTGATGTATTAAGGAAAAACATTTGGAATGTTTTGACAGGGATGAGATGAAAATAGACAGAAATAACTAGATGTGGCCATATTGGGGTACCCAGTGTATAATCGAGACCAACACTTGAGACATGCACATTTTTGTCTGCATTTCACTTGATTAAACCTTTAGTTGGATTTTTTTACAATATAAACAAGCACACTAAATATGACTCACTCCAATCCAATCTGTGTCCTTCACCTGATTTATGCTGATGACGGCTTAATAAGAAACAAAAGTTCTGTTCTGTTCAATATTTACTATTATAATGCCCTTTCATTCTTGTGGACATGCCATTGCTCCAAAGTTGTTAAGGTAGTTATTTATCAACTTCATTTCCAAACTGAGGCTGTGAGTTTGAGGATGACTTTAGGTAGGGTGTGTTAGATTCCAACCTGAATGGACAAGGATGACCACTTCTACTGATGAAAGTCAAGTGTTTTCAGCGGGTACTTTAGCTTTCCCTAGCCAATAAAAACTGGATGCCATAGCTGAACAATTGCTGACAGTGACTTTACTGGACATAATATAGCTGAACAATTGCTGACAGTGACTTTAAACAGACAAACTATTGTGGTGGATACTGTTAACTTATATGCAAACTGGCCCCAACGCCATAAACCTTTTTGAGTAAAAATGTTTTCCTCGGCATGAGAATTTTCTCAACTACCATTACAACAAGGGAAAAGGAAAGATTTGGATGAAACTGAGAATAAAAAAATTCTTAGCAAAGAACATGTTTATGGCATTGGGCCCTATTCAAATATACAGAGAGAGAAGATTTATTCTGCTGACAGCTTCCACAAAGAAACAGTTATATTTGTTATGTAATGGCCATGAGATTTAAACAACACTCTATTTTCAAGACAATACAAAAATGAACAGAATATATAAATGACTACTTTGTACTGTTTATTGTCCTTTTGAATGTTACTTTTGAAGTGTTTGATTCAAGCAAATAGTAACTTATAAATTCTCACAAAACATAAACTATCAAAGAGATAGTCACAACTATTGTCATGTTAGTGAACTTATCAGTACTGACAACCCACTCATGTCTCAATCCTACCCCCACCATATACTGACAACCCACTCATGTCTCAATCCTACCCCCACCATATACTGACAACCCACTCATGTCTCAATCCTACCCCCACCATATACTGACAACCCACTCATGTCTCAATCCTACCCCCACCATATACTGACAACCCACTCATGTCTCAATCCTACCCCCACCATATACTGACAACCCACTCATGTCTCAATCCTACCCCCACCATATACTGACAACCCACACATGTCTCAATCCTACCCCCACCATATACTGACAACCCACTCATGTCTCAATCCTACCCCCACCATATACTGACAACCCACTCATGTCTCAATCCTACCCCCACCATATACTGACAACCCACTCATGTCTCAATCCTACCCCCCACCATATACTGACAACCCACTCATGTCTCAATCCTACCCCCACCATATACTGACAACCCACTCATGTCTCAATCCTACCCCCACCATATACTGACAACCCACTCATGTCTCAATCCTACCCCCACCATATACTGACAACCCACTCATGTCTCAATCCTACCCCCACCATATACTGACAACCCACTCATGTCTCAATCCTACCCCCACCATATACTGACAACCCACTCATGTCTCAATCCTACCCCCACCATATACTGACAACCCACTCATGTCTCAATCCTACCCCCACCATATACTGACAACCCACTCATGTCTCAATCCTACCCCCACCATATACTGACAACCCACTCATGTCTCAATCCTACCCCCACCATATACTGACAACCCACTCATGTCTCAATCCTACCCCCACCATATACTGACAACCCACTCATGTCTCAATCCTACCCCCACCATATACTGACAACCCACTCATGTCTCAATCCTACCCCCCACCATATACTGACAACCCACTCATGTCTCAATCCTACCCCCACCATATACTGACAACCCACTCATGTCTCAATCCTACCCCCACCATATACTGACAACCCACTCATGTCTCAATCCTACCCCCACCATATACTGACAACCCACTCATGTCTCAATCCTACCCCCACCATATACTGACAACCCACTCATGTCTCAATCCTACCCCCCCCATATACTGACAACCCACTCATGTCTCAATCCTACCCCCACCATATACTGACAACCCACTCATGTCTCAATCCTACCCCCACCATATACTGACAACCCACTCATGTCTCAATCCTACCCCCACCATATACTGACAACCCACTCATGTCTCAATCCTACCCCCACCATATACTGACAACCCACTCATGTCTCAATCCTACCCCCACCATATACTGACAACCCACTCATGTCTCAATCCTACCCCCACCATATACTGACAACCCACTCATGTCTCAATCCTACCCCCACCATATACTGACAACCCACTCATGTCTCAATCCTACCCCCACCATATACTGACAACCCACTCATGTCTCAATCCTACCCCCACCATATACTGACAACCCACTCATGTCTCAATCCTACCCCCCACCATATACTTTCAAAGGAATAATTGTAGTTGACTGTATAAGCACTGAGTGTTGACATTATCCTATATATGCACACCTGCCTTCACTACACATATTACACTGAGCTTGTCTGTTTAAACAATACAATATTAATTTGTCAGAATCATCTTAAGAAATAACATCTGTTTAAAAACAGTTTTAATTTACTAACTTGAGAATTGTCCACATCATATTGATTGAACTGTAGAAATTCATGACTTTATTGATAACAGATTAATAAAAAATATATGACCACTTATATTTATTGGTGCAAATTTAAAGTAAAAGATACAATAGTAGTGTTTAAGTTATTTATTTTCTGATTAAAGAACATACTGTTTGTTTATCAATGTACATCTATAGAAATACACATATTTACATGTATAACATTTTCCATAGGAAAATAAAACTCCATATACTTTTGATAATTTTACTAAACATAATTATTTTAACATTTTTTATCAATCCACTGTACATGTTAATTTATACTTCAAATTTTTAAGTAGCAGCTACTTTTTGCTGAAATGCTGGTCCACGTGCTGCATCGTCCACCCAAACATGAGGGTTTGGAGAATATTTTGCTTTATATGCAGGTGTTAATTTGTTTAACCTATTCACTATATCTTCAAGCTCACTTGCTGTCACTTTCCTTGTTTTTGTAAGATGTTGCTGTTTTTTAGCTAACCCTGGAATTTTAGGATTTGTTTTTGTAATTGGCGGAGTTTTGTAAACAAATGGTTTTTTAGCTATTGGAGCACCACCTTCACTGGCTACAGTCGGAGTTGTCAAACGGTTAATAATTTCAGAAAATTCCTCTTTGGTGACAGTTTTGTCTCCATAAACGAAATCAGTATATTTCCGTTGGATACCCGCACCTCCAGTGCTGGCAACAGTTGGTCGTGTAATTCTAGTCACAATTTTATTTAATTCAGTTGGTGTGACATGAAGAGATCCATAAACATAATCCTTATTTTCATACTTTGGAGCAATGTCCACACCACCTCTGCTGGACACCGTTGGTCTTGTCACACGATTAACAATTCCACTCAAATCAATTGATTTCAGACTTTGTTCAGTTGGTGTTGTACTCCAACTCTCATACACATATTCTTTTTCACTTTTCATGCTCTTTCTTGGAGCAGCAGAGTAACAACTGCGTCCAGACAGGGCTGTAGATCTTCCATATTGTTCGGTTGGAGCGGCACTGCCATATCCAGTATCTGGTCGACTCATTGCGTAAGAATAATACTGATTATCTTCGGAATACTCAGCACCAACACTATGACCCCTGCTACAGGGCCGAAGAGCAGGTGCAGCAAGTCGTTTCACAAGTTTGTTCATGTATTTTCCATCCACCGGGTGCCAAGGACCCACAGTTCGAAAGTTATCAAGTTTTGCACCAAAAATATACAGCTTTTCTGTGACTTGTAAACCTTCCTCTAGTCTTGAAGAACTTCGACTTTCATCGGTTCTTTGACTCCTGGTTGTCAAAGGCTTCGGCTGATATTCTGAATCCTTTAGGGGAATTTTTTCAAATGTTGGAAGGTGATCCTCCTCACTGCTGTCCAATGTTCCGTTCTCCTCTCTTCCTCTCCCTGGTGAGTTGGACGGTGGCATATTATTGATTATATAATGTTTTCTTAGTCTTATGTCCCAATTAGTCTATTGTAAAATTAAATTTCCTTGTCTGTAGTTGTCAATGCAATAGTATTACAAGTTGTTAGATGTTCTTTTGTGCACAGATTATAATCCAATTTGTGTTATTTATATTATAACACTAAATCAACAATATTGTGTATACAATATATGAATTATTAATTCTGTAAAAAAGTTTTAAATTAATCCTGTAATATTATGTAATAATGTCCGTGACTTTCTATTACATTTCCAAAAATAACGGAATTATCCTCTAACACAAGCCCGTCTTAGATTCAATCCTTTGTAAACATGGCAATAAAGCTTAGCAGATGTCCAATGAAAATCACTGAATTGTCCAAACTGTTGAAGTTGTTTAAACACTAATACTTCACAGTTAACACTTGGTAATAATGGTTAATAGGTAAACTTTAGAATGCAAACAAGAAGTGAAAATTATTTAATTTCTTCAAACTGGGAAAGTTTAGTGAAAAGTGTGCACAAGTTTATTATACTCAGTAATCAAAACTAACTGTCAAAATTAGACAATACCTGATGCACTGTAAATATTTATTTTTCTTCAAATCAGCTGTTTTTTCCACTAATTTCACCAATACTTTAGTAAAAAAGATTTAATTTGAATTATTCAACCACACTATAACTTTTCATATGAAATCCATTTTTATAATAAATGACTGAACAAGTCTCCTTAAAAAAATCTACTGAATTAGTACTGCACAGGCTAATCCTTAGGAACAGCAGTGGTAGAAAACTGTCAATCAAAATACAGCCCAATCTCTTATGAAGCAGAACTGATCCTTTAATCCATAACAGATTTTTTTTTAAAGCTGATTAGAAATAACTTTGAACATCTGACCCAGGTAAGATAAATCATTACAAACATCAGCCCTCTATTGTCATTCAATTTCTTGATATTTAAATTTGTATTGTTTACAATCCTCCTGAATTAAAAGCTTAAATTACATTTGAAATAAACATTTATTATTTTAAGTTTAAACTACTGGGTAATTGTATAATGTCACTCGGATTGCATAAAATGTCCAGTGGATGATTTTTAGAAACATATAAAACAAAATTTTACTGAGGTCAAAATAGGTTCAAATTTGTACTGAATCAAATTAAAAGCAAAACTAAATTAATCTTTGAAATCTAAGAACACGCTTGACAGTATTAATCCTTTTTAAAATCCATGATTTTGTGAATTTAACTTTCCATTTGTGATGTCGTATAAATAATGCACGTCAACAACTGAGATGAAATCCCCTCGTGTTTCTGTTAAATAGTTGTCAACCAATATAAATCATTTGATATTGACACCGAGGTCTTTATTGGTACCCAGGACCAAAAATCAACATGGAAATTAATGGAAACTAAATCCTCGTCACTACTCACATTCATTTGTGCTTTTAAACTTTTCAAGTATTTGCTAGTTTCTTTTACTTGTTAATAGTCAAACATACTTATATAGTTTAACAAACATATGTTTCAAAGGCTTTTCTTAAAAAACACAAAATGTACAATTGTTAAAATACTGTCATTAAGCCAATAATTACAAATGGAACAGAAAAAGGTCTCTATATATATCTATGGAAATGTTTCTGCAAGTCTACATTGTAAAGGTATTTCTGTAAAGGGGGAAGGCCTCTTATAATTTTCACATAATTTGTGCTAATGTTCTAGGCCAGTATTGATGCCCTCAATCATTTTGAGATTTGTTTTTTGTAAGATTTTGGTCATTTGTTGTTCCATCATTAATTGAATTGTATATTGTGATTGGCAGATACATAATGAGCAGATACATGTGGACAGACAAATTCACAAAAAACCAACTAATTTTTATTCCAGATTTTTGTCCATTAATCATAAGTTCTAGTAACCTCATCCTGTGAATATTTAAAAGCAGCAGGACTCTGTGAGATTTTTTGCAGTTTTGTATTTATGTTGGAATAAAGGGCAATAACTCCATAAAAATATCAGAATCAGTCAAAACTGATTAAGAAAATTATGTTAATTGAAACAATATGCACAAGTAAATCTTCAATATATAACTGTCACAGATTATGTTCTCCCATTGGGGGGAGGAGAAATATTGGTTATGTTCTCTTATTTGGGGGGGGGGGGGGTATTTGGGTGTCAACTTTTTAATTTCCATTATTCCAAACCAGTACAAAATGTACCTCTTAAACCTGTTATTTGAAACAAATCTTACAGCTTTGGACCAGTAAAAAAATCAAAATAGACAAGAAAACCTAATAAATTTTCTTTTATACCTCAAAAGTGTCAAATAATAGACCTATCAACAAAAGTCTGATATAAACATGTCAGTCATAAATAGTCACAAGTACTTCAACCCAGACGAATAAGTCAATTCTGAAATATTTCAACTTTAAAATCTTTATCATGATCCAGACTGAATTCAATTTATCAATAATTAAAAAGACTCTCTGAGTAACAACGAAATTTCATTAACTGTTTAGGAAAGTCAGGTGGTAAAAAATATTTTGAAACTGCACTTCATTGACAAGCATTGAATATTACATACATGTATAATGCAAGTGTCTCAGGAAATGATTGCACATGAAATAAAATTTTGTAAATTAAAAGTTGAATCATAGCAACATCTACCCCTGGATACTACGGGTTGTTGTCTCCAGTTGTCATATGATGACTAATATTTGCATAATAAGGGTACTGGAAAACATAAAGCATGATTTATTTGTATCATAAATGATTTAAACATGGTACCCAATTCATTACTGGATTGGTACTCCACAAATATGCATACATTACAGGTTTTCTTTCTCTGTATAGCAGTTGCGATCCATGTCTTAAGCATAGGTTTCCCACTGTTTTTATTACATATACTAGACAATTTTAGTGTCTTTATATATTGCAATATATAATAATTAACTAAGGTTACACTGACAGAAGATACCAAATTTGTCTGTGATTGCTAGGAAACAGGATGGAAAAAAGGGTCAAAATTTTGCTTTCTTTCCTTTTTAAAATGGCTTCCTTGTAAGAATAAATATGATATTTTCCGACAAGGTTATATATGTACATCCTGGTAAAATGATATATATTTATATAAAAGTAGAAACTGAAAAAACCCTGTAATTATGACATATCCATATAGTCATATAACTTGTTTTAAACATATTCCACGGAAATGAATAATCTGAAATCTTAGTACACAGTCAACAGCGACTATCACTTAAAACATTTCAGAGAATGGCATCTTATCAAATTATGTAAAAATCTAATGGCCATCAAGAATTCCATAATAATATTGAATTCAAAAATTTGATATATCAAGGTTATTGAAGGTATACAGTAAAATATAAATAATATTCCACTGGGAAATTATCTTTGTGATGTAAGATGCATGTTTATCTAACATTAATAAAATAATCTTCATTGCAAAATTAATACGGTAAAATATTACCAGTCCAACAGAAAATGTTGCTGCACAGCACTATTGATACCAGTGTACTGCTGCATGGGGTAATCACCAAATTAAATAATCAAGACTTCTTTTGTCAGCATTATTTACATCTAAATTCCATCAACTGACTATTTGTAAAAAACTCTATTATTTAACCAACTTTTAATGTCAATAAAAAAAAATATACTGGATAACAGAATCCACTACAGAATATAAAATGATGGCAATATAGGTATATTTCCTGAATTGAAAACACTGACAATATAAGGGGTATGAATATAATATAATGGTAAAGCATGAAATAACACTATGTCACCTACGGGGATCAAAGCATAAATCCCAGTAATGCCACCCAGCCCCTTATCCAAGTGAGCTAAAGAAGTCTTCAGTATTTAAGCAGAATTCTAGCAACAAATGGGGCATAATTCTTGACTGAAAAAACACAGGCAATACAAGGGGACACAACTCATGAATGTAAAATGCCAATCTCCATGCAAGGATTCTAGGTATCCTACATCAACCACAATCACCTCTGCCATTCCATTGGTTGACATTGTGAGAGATATCTCTCATGGCAGATATGCTTTGCGTACAAATGCAGTAATTGCAATGTAAAACTGTGTCAAAAGTTTATAAGTAGACTATATAAAAATAATAAAGAGCTTGTGTATTATTTTACAAACATCATTCTTTGTTTACAAATGCAGACAACAAATGTAGTCCAGCAGTAAATGGAGAATAGCAGACATTTACACAACAAATGTAGTCCCGCAGTAAATGGAGAATAGCAGACATTTACACAACAAATGTAGTCCCGCAGTAAATGGAGAATAGCAGACATTTACAAAACAAATGTAGTTCTGCAGTAAATGGAGAATAGCAGACATTTACACAACAAATGTAGTCCCGCAGTAAATGGAGAATAGCATGTGGCAGAGGTTATATCTCTGGAAACCAGTTATGTTCTCTGTGTCGGAGAGTGGTAAAATGCTGGCAATATATGGGGATTAACTCCCAAATGAAAAATGTTGGTAAAAAGGGACATAACTCCTGAATGTAAAACAGTTAATATAAGGGGACATAACCCTTGAAGAGAAAATGCTGGCAATGCATGTATAAGTAATATAAAATACTGGCAATATAAGCAAAATACTATGCATCTCAAAACAAAATTTTCAATTAAGAAATAGATTATTGCGAGCGGGCTTTATGCGAATTAGAACATGGTCAGACCTTATATTTGTCAATATTTTATACCGAGCGATAGCGACGTATAAAATGAAGACAAATACAAGGTTGGACCATGTTCTAATTCGCATAGAGCCCAATGGCAATAATCTATTTCGATTCTAATATGTCTAACAAATGTTTTAAAATTTCGAAGCGGCTCTAAGAGGACGCTTTCAGTGGTGATATATATTTTTTAAACTAATGAGGTATCTCTTCAAACAGTATGTTAAAGCAAATATTATTGACATAAACATATATTTATTGAATATACGTACCTTTTAAGCAAAAATATTGAGTTATCTTAACAAAATCGCATTGTTCTATTTTGAAATATTTCAGTTTGAGCGTAAATGACGTCGGAATTCTAATTGTGACGTCACACCATGCTCTATGCTTATTAGAGCCCTAATGTGTTCTCAAAGCGTTTGAAGGACCCCATATTAGAATATAATCATATTCTTCAAATAGAATCTACCTTACAACTGGAAAGAGGCATATCTTTAAATAAAAATAAACCAATGAATAATATTGAATTAAATCGATCTTATTTTTTTCATTTTGTTAAAAAAATGCCAAAAGTAATGGATGGTGCATCAAAAAGCTACGACTCAGCAAGTAATTACTGTTATGAACCCAAATTTAAACTTGATCTGCCTTTTAAGGCTACCAAACTACATATAATTTGAATGGACTACATGATAATAGTCCATAATATACTTCAAAACAATATTGAATAAATGTCTACATATTATAATGTTAAAAATATCTCTCTTTTAGAAAAAAATAACCAATTATTTTAATAAAGTTCTTTAATAAAAAACCTAAATCTGGATGCTCCCTATTATTATTTTCAACCTAATTAATGAATGCTCCCTGCTACTCCCTTAAGTCCAAACTATCAGAATGACAATTAACTCAATAACATTTGCCTTTTAAATCTGACTAAAATAACTATATCTCATCAATTTAAAGAAAATTAATAATCCCAGCAGTAGGAAAACTGAAAAAATTCTGGTAACGATCACCATGGCATTAAATAAATAAATGGTTTGGGTCAACAGAGGTCAAGGTTATTTTTAATGAAGACCACTTTTTGAATGTGTATGATCAATTCTTGCTATCTATTAATTCTATATAGATGGTTTTTTGTTCAAATGACAAAAAGTAAAAAACTGGACGCCATGATATAGTTGACAAATTGCTGAAAGTGACTTAAAGACACCATTCAAACAAAAAACAAATAAAAAGTATAATTATGCCATATCAATGAGTATGAAATTATAATATTATTATTTTCAGCCACAGTGTCCCCACAGCCATCATAATAAATGTAAGGAGTAATTATAAAATTGTAAGGTTTAGGAATTTATCAATCACAAGTCCTCTCCAGACAATATCACATGAATGTTGAAATAAAACTACAGATGTTTTGCCAACTCATACAGTAACATACAAAATAAAACATACTTTACTTTTTCAAATTACAATCTTTTAGGTCCTACCCATAATAGGATTTGATTTTAGAATACTGGTGATATCGGTACAAATATCATATCCATTGCAGTTACCCCACAATAGCTAAATCAAGTTTCTTGAACTAAATATTGACCTGTATAATTAACACTTTATTCTATACCACAAAGATATGTTAAGTAGTTAATTGGTTTACTATTTGTTCTACGTACATACAAAGTAACAAGGATTTTTGTGCCAGATAAACACGAGGTATTATTCTCTTAATTCTATAACTGACGTACATACAAACATATAGCTACCTGAATACACAAAGGATTAAAGCACAATTAAAAATTAATGGTTCTAAACATCACCTTCAAATATTGACCATTCTCATATCCATTGATATTTACTAACATAAGACACTAATGGAAGTAAATTTCAAACATCTGTTACTTAGTGTCTTATTATTGATATTGACAACATATTAAGTGTTGATATCAATTTTAAAATCACTGTATATTGAAATTAATAAAATAAGTTAAGAAATCATTTCTGAAACAGTCATAACATGCTGAAATAAAATGACACAGTGAAGAAAATGTGGTTTATTCTTTATTTTCTGATAAAATCTAACATTTAAAACTAATGTTTTATTCACTGAAAACTAAAATGGAGCTTAATTTAAATCAGAAGAAAATTATTTATGCAAATATGCTTTCTCATGAATCACTAAAACCCAATAATTCACTGTTCTACATGCACACTTTATTTACAAAAACGTGATTTTTTAAAAATTCTTGTGTATTCAATAATATTCCTTTAATTGCTTTATATTTGTACAAAGCAAAAATGTGCATATAAGATATACAGTGAACTAAAATATAACAAGTTACTGAACTTGCACATATTGGTTTTCTCTTTATTTTTTCTGGTTCTTGCCGACAAAAAATCAGCTGAACTGAAAACATTTGGCACTAGAAGTTTCAGTAAAAGTTTAATTAAACTCCATGCAGTTGTATAGGAGGAGTTGCAGTTAAGAGGTAGGTGCCCTGCAGTGTAACATGTGACATTCCCATAACTTTATACTTTCACTTTTCAGCTGAGGGGTATGATGCATTCAAATTATTTCATACGGCTACATATTTCATGTTTATTGTCTTTCTGGTCATGTTTCTTGTTTACAGTTTCTGTCAATTTATTTTAATTTCCTTTTTAGCCAAAAATACTAGAAAAACCAGAAAGCAAGTCACTAAAGGGCAATAACTCTTGTAAGAAGTTTTTTGACAATTCTTGTCTTAAATTATAGCACACTGATCATTCAGGCTGTTAAAATTTAAGATAATGGTAAAAAATAGTAAACTAGCAAGTCCCTAAAAAGCTCCTATAAAGTCAGTAACTTCCTGTTAGACTGACAGATCTTCTTGGCGATCATTGTTGCTCTTCAAAATTTCTACTTGTTTATTATAGAAGATAAAAACAAAAAATGCCAAAAAAATTGATAATTTTTTATTAAACAGCAACAACTCCTATAAGGAATCATATAGACAATATCAGTCTAAAAGAATGGGGTGGGGTAGATTTTGACATTTTGATCAATTTGCTCCTGTTTGATTGAGTTTCTCTATAATAGTTTTCATGATATAAGACAATTCCTTCCATTTTATCTTTCCATGTTCTATTTTTAGCCATAGTGGTCATATTGACAATGACAATCACCAACACAACAACTAAAGCCCAATAACATCATTCTGTCAATTCAATTTCTCCTGCAACTTTCTCAATCAGAAAATTTTTCATCCAAATCTCAGGTGAGACATTTAATTTCAATTCAATATTTTTTAATGCATGAATATGAATGTGAATTATTTGTAAAATAATTTTTTTCTGACATTTACATTTTCTAACAAGCATCACACAAACTTAACAGGCATTGAATTGGAATATGTTTAAATCATCAAAATCTTCAATGCAAAGTGCCTTTAACATGCAGTTATAGATTCTGAGTATTCATACACTAACCAGAAACAGGTACCAGATCAAACAAACAGTAACGGAAATGTTATTGACATAAAGTTCATTACCATTTTAAAGCGATTGTTATTACAAGCTAATGCTTTTAATTTTTCATGTAAAAATGAACTACACAAGATTAGTTTGTAATGAATTTCTCCTGTTTAAATAGTATTTGTTTGATAACAACTTTATGTATCGACAGAGCAGACCTCCCT
Source organism: Limnoperna fortunei (assembly GCA_944474755.1). Taxonomy (NCBI): domain Eukaryota; kingdom Metazoa; phylum Mollusca; class Bivalvia; order Mytilida; family Modiolidae; genus Limnoperna; species Limnoperna fortunei. Next base: position 8,266,276 of record OX104114.1, on the reverse strand, counting down.
TGTTTAATGAAGAAGTTGTGTAAACATTTGTGCTACTACTACTGCTCATCTATTGAATGAGGTAGAAGTCCACTATGGAAACAAACACAGTAATACCTCTCTAATCAGACCACCCACTGAAAATGTGTCCTTATAAAAGAGGTGGCTTCCATTGAGGTTGATATTTTACTCATCAACTCTACCACCACTAGTGTTCACACAAAAATCCAAATATATTTGTCTTACAAGTGTGTGGCTTACATTTAGGTATTCGAAGCAAATGAACCTACAAACTTTCTCCATCCTGTCTACAGTTAATTTTCCTCTATTAATGGCCCAGAATCATAAAACCTAACAATGTTTTGCTCAGCATGAAAATTTTCTCAAGTACCATGACAACAAAGGAAAATGAAAAAATAAAGAATAAAAAAATTCTTAGCAAAGAACATGTCTATGGCATTGGGGCAAGGTTTTTATGACCTCTAAAAAGATTTATAAAAATCTAATGTGGATGTAGTGTTTTTGTGAAGGAGCAGCCTCTGACTTTACCAGTCTTGAATATAGCTGAAATATTGCTTGCTGGACCTAACACAACAATCAATCAATCAATCTGACTTTAATGTACTTCACATACTTCTGTTGACAAATATGCTTGTCGCAGCACTTGCATTGTTTTGCTTCAATGATCTGGCTAAGCAATGAAGCAGATAAGCAATGAGTAGTCATTTAATTGACTTAAAAAGGGAGTCAATCTGTAAACTTCCACACAATATATTATTCCAAGAAAAAACTGAATTTTTTAGATAGTGAACTGCTGCTGGCAAGGACTAATGTAATTCAGACAGAGTTAATACTTCAGTCTTACTGGAAGTTCTCTGGTTGACATTATGAAGATGGGGGGGGGGGCTGTGTCCCTATTTAAAAAAATTTTTTTGACTACTTAATCACTAGTAAAACATGTACAACCCTTACTGAGCTGACCCTAAGTGTAAAGTATATGGAGATGGCTATGTTGAAAATTAAATATTAATAATTCTTACAATTTTCATTGAATTAAATGATAGTAATGTAGCAAACATATTTTTCATATAATGTATGTGTTATAGCCTACTAAAACTCATGCAGATGATTTAAAGACTGTTTCATGTAGGGAAAAACACTGGAGTCCTCTTGCATTAAGGGAAATGCTGCCAGATACAGATAACAAATAACAGATTTGGGGATATTGTTTGGGTCTGCAAGAAATACAATAGTTGTCCTTTTTGAGTTATCTCCCCTTGTAATTATTTCTCTTAGGATCGAGTCTATTTCCTCTTGTCATAATTCCTATAAGAACTGAGTTATCTCCCCTTTTAATGATTCCTCTAAGAACCGAGATATTTCCCCTTATAATGATTCCTCTAAGAACCGAGTTATTTCCCCTTGTAATGATTCCTTTTAGAACTGAGTTATCTCCCCTTTTAATGATTCCTCTTAGAGCCAAGTTATCACCCCTTATAATGATTCCTCTTAGAGCCAAGTTATCACCCCTTATAATGATTCTTCTTAGAACCAAGTTATCTCCACTTGTAATGATTTGGTTTAGAACTGATTTATCTCCCCTTTTAATGAGTCCTCTTAGAACAGAGTTATCACCCCTTATAATGATTCCTTTTAGAACCGAGTTATCACCCTTATAATGATCCCTCTTAGAACCATGTTATATCCCCTTGTAATGATACCTCTTAGAACAGAGTTATCGCCCCTTATTTTGATTCTTCTTAGAACCGAGTTATCTCCCCTTATAATGATTGATCTTAGAACTGAGTTATCTCCCTTGTAATGATTCCTCTTAAAACCAAGTTATCTACCCTTGTAATTATTCCTCTTACAGCCAATCTCTTGCTCTTGTGTTTTCTCTTGTATTTGTAACAATCTTTTTTTTTGCTGGAAGAAGTCATATTATTTAGATTTAACAACTTTATCACAAATGATAAGGAATTAAGCCTACTACTTGTTTAGGAATAACAAGCAAACCTCAAAGCACAGAAGAACTACACTCCAATGAAGTGTTACTCATTTACAGTTCTTATTCTCAGTATTATATGAATTATATTTTGGTTAAAAGTCAGAAAATAAAAGAATTTCCCAATCCTGATGAATTTGGCACATAATGCATATGCACAATCAATTAAAATATTTCCTTGACATGATTCTTAAAAATATTTTTTGCATTTTTCATTAATAATATCAGTTTTATAGATTTTAAATTAGAGTAAATGAGCTTTTAATGTTTTATAGAAATTTGAATTAAGAAGTCATTTATGATTTATTAAATAGTGTGAAAGATCATAAAATTTCTGCTTCAAATCAATATTTTGTGAATGTTTCATTTATTTTGATGTAAATTTTCAAACAATAAATGAAGTCAATGATTTATTTCATTTTTGATTTATGAACCTGTAGTTTTGCTAAATTAGCTTGAAAAGATGAGTATTTATTTGAAAATAAACTTGAAGAACATGTTCATTTTGGCATTACCTGAAATTTATAAGAACATTAATTTTCACACAATTATATTAGGTGGCTTAAGATAACATATGCACTTTTTTCTCAAAATGTGCGAATAAAGTCAAATTAATAATTAAAAAACTGCTTGCATTATTTATTTTTTTAAAGTGCAATAAACATATAACATATGCTATGGACATGTAAATCTTCATATCAATAAAATGGTTTAAATAAAACAAACAATTATAGGCAAAAGGAAAACAATTAAAATTTGAGGAAGGGGATAATTCTGCATAAAAACCATCCTGAATTCTACTTGGGTTTGACTCTGAGACCCCTGGTTTGACACGAGACCCCCTGGTGTGACTCTGAGACCCCGTGGTTTGACTCTCAGAGACCCCCATGGTTTGACTCTGAGACCCCCTTTTAACACTCTCTCACCAAAATGTATATTAAATGGTTGACCTTTGATTTAACTGGTTCAACCCATCCATCTAGTACTAATGCTGTGTGCCTATTCTAACCCAAGAAATTGTCTGTATGTTTGTTTGTTTGTTGTTTAAAGCCACTTTCAGAAATTGTTCATCTATATTGTGTCATCCATTTTTTTATAGGGGTAGGAGTACTTGCAGAAAACCTTCCATAGGAAAAATCCACAATTTTTGTCAATTAAGATTGAAGTGAAGTACACGTACTATTCCCACAGTGACTTTAACTAAAGTTGAAATTAAAAAAGGCTTCTCTTTATGTGTGTTTATGGCTCTATTTTTGTTATTTGAGCATAAATTGTGGAGGATTAGGGAATCACATTAGATGTAACTGACTCAACTCTGCTCCATATATGTGGCTGTACCAAGTCAGCAGTTTATACCCTGGTATTTGGTTTTTATGTTACTGATTTTCATGATATTTCATGCATTTTTAGTGGTTTGTTCTTCTGTCTTCAAGTGTGAAGCTTGGGTTCGATTTATATATTCTTTAAACATAAAATAAACAAGCAAGTTTCTTCAAATTGGTATGTATCAACTGTCCATGTTGACATCAAAAGTGACAGATGACAGCTTTTGACATTAGGTGTTGGATAAAACCAAGTTATACATCCATAACAGCAAGTTAAATTTTAAGATCTCTATTGAAAATATAGATTTCAGTATAAAACTACTGCTGACAGCTCCCAGCTAAGATACACCATTGACATATAGTATTCATCGATTTATAGACTATAACAGATTATCTTTGTGGTGGATTATCTGAGGATTATCAACACAATGTTATTTTTGTTACAAGGTTAATTGCAATTCAAGTATATTGTATTTGATATGAGAAAAATACCATAAATTTTAAAATTATGAATAAATAAGTAATGTTTTATCAAAACCGAACTTAATGGTTTTAAAATGGATTACTCCTGCTGTGTTGTTTTGTTGTTATTAATTTAAACACAATTCATGAAGGCTTGTATCCAATAATTGATATTAAAGGCTGTTTTCAAATGTAACATGTTTCACAAAAGACCAATTTTCTACTCTAAGACATCAATCAATATTAAAGATTATAAGTTGAATACTAAATAGTGTTGTCTTAGTAAGAATTTAATTGCAATTTAATATTAACACTACAATATTTTATGTAATCATGTGTTAATTAGTACCGGGATTATAAATTACTGCAAATTTGGCAAGGTCTGGTCAACTTTGGGCAAGGTTTGCTCAACTAGCAAGTTCTGGTCAACTTTGGGCAAGGTTTGCTCAACTGGCAAGGTTTGGTCAACTTTGGGCAAGGTTTGCTCAACTGGCAAGGTTTGGTCAACTTTGGGCAAGGTTTGCTCAACTGGCAAGGTCTGGTCAACTTTGGGCAAGGTTTGCTCAACTGGCAAGGTTTGGTCAACTTTGGGCAAGGTTTGCTCAACTGGCAAGGTATGGTAAACTTTGGGCAAGGTTTGCTAAACTGGCAAGGTTGCTCAACTTTTGGCAAGGTTTGCTCAACTGGCAAGGTCTGGTCAACTTTGGGCAAGGTTTGCTCAACTGGAAAGGTTTGGTCAACTTTGGGCAAGGATTGCTCAACTGGCAAGGTTTGGTCAACTTTGGGCAAGGTTTGCTCAACTGGCAAGGTCTGGTCAACTTTTGGCATTTGGCAAGGTTTGCTCAACTGGCAAGGTCTGGTCAACTTTGGGCAAGGTTTGCTCAACTGGCAAGGTCTGTATAAGTTAATTAACAACAACAGTCAGTTTTCTTGTAAAAGGTTTTGTGAATCTTTCATGGGATAAAAGTTCATTTCACCTCTCCCAATTATATAAAGTTATTAAGCAAAATCATATAAATAGCCTGTGCATATCAATGCTTCATAATAAAGAGACTGTGCATTAGTTTGGTCCTTGATATGTGTAAGTGTGGAGAAAAGTAAGCTGTGATGTCAACTACTGAGACACAAGGTGACAGATAGTGATCCCTAAGTGTCAGCCATGAACTAGACATAGGGTGACATAGTGATACCTAATTGTCAGCCATGAATTAGACATAGGGTGACAGATAATGATCCCTAAGTGTCAGCCATGAACTAGATACAGGGTGACATAGTGATCCCTAAGTGTCAGCCATGAACTAGACACAGGGTGATATAGTGATCCCTAAGTGTCAGCCATGAACTAGACATAGGGTGACATAGTGATACCTAATTGTCAGCCATGAATTAGACATAGGGTGACAGATAATGATCCCTAAGTGTCAGCCATGAACTAGATACAGGGTGACATAGTGATCCCTAAGTGTCAGCCATGAACTAGACACAGGGTGACAGATAGTGATCCCTAAGTGTCAGCCATGAACTAGACATAGGGTGACATAGTGATACCTAATTGTCAGCCATGAATTAGACATAGGGTGACAGATAATGATCCCTAAGTGTCAGCCATGAACTAGATACAGGGTGACATAGTGATCCCTAAGTGTCAGCCATGAACTAGACACAGGGTGACATAGTGATCCCTAAGTGTCAGCCATGAACTAGACATAGGGTGACATAGTGATACCTAATTGTCAGCCATGAACTAGACACAGGGTGACAGATAATGATCCCTAAGTGTCAGCCATGAACTAGATACAGGGTGATCCCTAAGTGTCAGCCATGAACTAGACATAGGGTGACATAGTGATACAAATTGTCAGCCATGAATTAGGCATAGGGTGACAGATAATGATCCCTAAGTGTCAGCCATGAACTAGATACAGGGTGACATAGTGATCCCTAAGTGTCAGCCATGAACTAGATACAGGGTGACAGATAGTGATTACAAATTGTCAGCCATGAATTAGGCATAGGGTGACAGATAATGATCCCTAATTGTCAGCCATGAACTAGACACAGGGTGACATAGTGATCCCTAAGTGTCAGCCATGAACTAGACACAGGGTGACAGATAGTGATCTTTAGTGTCAGCCATGAACTAGACACAGGGTGACAGATAGTGATCCCAAAGTGTCAGCCATTAACTAGACACAGGGTGACATAGTGATCCCAAAGTGTCAGCCATGAACTAGATACAGGGTGACAGATAGTGATCTTTAGTGTCAGCCATGAACTAGACACAGGGTGACAGATAGTGATCTTTAGTGTCAGCCATGAACTAGACACAGGGTGACATAGTGATCCCTAAGTATCAGCCATGAACTAGACACAGGGTGACATAGTGATCCCTAAGTGTCAGCCATGAACTAGACACAGGGTGACAGATAGTGATCTTTAGTGTCAGCCATGAACTAGACACAGGGTGACATAGTGATCCCTAAGTGTCAGCCATGAACTAGACACAGGGTGACATAGTGATCCCTAATTGTCAGCCATGAACTAGACACAGGGTGACAGATAGTGATCTTTAGTGTCAGCCATGAACTAGATACAGGGTGACAGATAGTGATCTTTAGTGTCAGCCATGAACTAGACACAGGGTGAAATAGTGATCCCTAAGTGTCAGCCATGAACTAGATACAGGGTGACAGATAGTGATCCCAAAGTGTCAGCCATGAACTAGACACAGGGTGACAGATAGTGATCTTTAGTATCAGCCATGAACTAGACACAGGGTGACATAGTGATCCCTAAGTGTCAGCCATGAACTAGATACAGGGTGACAGATAGAGTGATCTTTAGTGTCAGCCATGAACTAGACACAGGGTGACATAGTGATCCCTAAGTGTCAGCCATGAACTAGACACAGGGTGACATAGTGATCCCTAATTGTCAGCCATGAACTAGACACAGGGTGACAGATAGTGATCTTTAGTGTCAGCCATGAACTAGACACAGGGTGACATAGTGATCCCTAAGTGTCAGCCATGAACTAGACACAGGGTGGCATAGTGATCCCTAAGTGTCAGCCATGAACTAGATACAGGGTGACAGATAGTGATCTTTAGTGTCAGCCATGAACTAGATACAGGGTGACAGATAGTGATCCCAAAGTGTCAGCCATGAACTAGACATAGGGTGACATGGTGATCCCTAAGTGTCAGCAATGAACTAGACATAGGGTGACATAGTGATACCTAAGTGTCAGCCATGAACTAGACACAGGGTGACAGATAGTGATCTTTAGTGTCAGCCATGAACTAGACACAGGGTGACATAGTGATCCCTAAGTGTCAGCCATGAACTAGACACAGGGTGACATAGTGATCCCTAAGTGTCAGCCATGAACTAGACACAGGGTGACAGATAGTGATCTTTAGTGTCAGCCATGAACTAGACACAGGGTGGCATAGTGATCCCTAAGTGTCAGCCATGAACTAGATACAGGGTGACAGATAGTGATCTTTAGTGTCAGCCATGAACTAGACACAGGGTTACATAGTGATCCCTAAGTGTCAGCCATGAACTAGACACAGGGTGACATAGTGATCCCTAAGTGTCAGCCATGAACTAGACACAGGGTGACATAGTGATCCCTAATTGTCAGCCATGAACTAGACACAGGGTGGCATAGTGATCCCTAAGTGTCAGCCATGAACTAGATACAGGGTGACAGATAGTGATCTTTAGTGTCAGCCATGAACTAGACACAGGGTTACATAGTGATCCCTAAGTGTCAGCCATGAACTAGACACAGGGTGACATAGTGATCCCTAAGTGTCAGCCATGAACTAGACACAGGGTGACATAGTGATCCCTAAGTGTCAGCCATGAACTAGACACAGGGTGGCATAGTGATCCCTAAGTGTCAGCCTTGAACTAGACACAAGGAGACATAGTGATCCCTAAGTGTCAGCCATGATTTAGAAACAAGATAACATATGAACTTTTCCAAACTGCCTACAGATTTTATATCCCTAGGTACCGTGACTAAGTCTTAATGACTTAAGAGGTTTCTCAATTGCTTGATCACAAATCAATAAAGAATCATTTATTCTTTAAAGTTAAATAATCTTTTAATCAAACATGGAAATCTAGCTAAATACAAATTTTAATTAACAAAACAAATTATGGTACACAACAAAGCTAGTACACATAACCCTAGTAATGGGATGAAATGTATTTTAGTACCTGACATAGTACTTCTGTACTTTTGATTTGACATATGATATATTCAACAATTTTTCTAGCATTTCATTATTTTATTGACAGAGGAACACATGATCCTGAGCTTAAAAGTCAAGTGCACCTCTGTAATAAAGGCTCAAGGTAAACTCAGTACAGACAGGTGATCATAAGGAGGAGTGATGTGGTGAGAAATATAAGTAAAACTAAGTATAATCAGATTACATCGTCATCACATGTTCAGAATTGATTTTTTTCCATTACATAATTATTTCTAAAGTTGTAATGAATAATGCATTGTTCTGGATTCATTTCAAGTCTGATTTAACCTCTGCTAAATTCCCTTTATAAATCATTATTCCTAAATAATGACTACATCATAATTATAAAGAGTATAATTTATAATGTATCCTTTCAAAGTAACTTCATAAATCCTTAGAAAATTTTGTCAGATCATGCAAATTCTAACCAGTTTACAGAACTAACAAATAATTTATAGAAAATCCATGGTTTATTGCATATTTTACAATCTCTGAGCATCCTTTGTTAATGTTTGATATATAACAGGTCAGTATTTTCCTTTGATGTTGTCATTACTTCTATAATATGATACTGGACATACTGGGTATTTTGAAGTTAAAAAAAATAGTAAATAAAAAAAAATCATGAATCATGCTTAATAATAAATTTATGGATTATCTTGGTTTCAAATATCTTTATTTACAATTTTATAGTCAGATGTCAAGTAGATATTGAACCAATAAGTGCCCAAATTTATATATATTTGAGTTATCCACAGGAATTTGACCCTATATCATACGGGGTGAACGAAGTGTTTCAAACAATTTTTTTTCTGCTTTTTCTGTTTTCTGGCAATATTTTGCCCCAGATGATATGAGATCACATTGCTGAAGATTTATCTTTGTCATTACATGTACAACAACATGGAGTATTGAACCATCAAGGGAGAAAACTCAAGGATGTAAACAAATTGTCATGCAGTCAAGCAATTACTTTGATTCTATCACATACAAAATTATATAAACAGGTTTCAGACTAAAAAAATAATCTGGGGCAAATTTGTCATTAACATGGTAACACAGCAGGTGTCATATCTTTAAATCTCTTAAATTGAAGCTGAAACAGTCTTCACATACATTTGTGTGTGTGTGTGGGGAGAGGGGTTAGAATAAAAATGAACAAATCCAGTCTCAATTTTAAAAATAACCACCACCATCTGCCTAAGATAATTTATCTTAAAAATACATTTTACAGCCAATATATGTTAAACTGGATGGCTTTGGATAGATAGAGTAATGTCACCTTCAGCCAAATCATTTTTTTATTTGCAAGAATAAAACTGTACTCAACAGGAAGTACTAACAGTGTTTTAAGGGGCTGTACAAGGAAAATGGAAAATAATTAAGATATTACCAAGACATAAAAGTCTATACAAAATCCATGGATGAAATTACAATGCCAAATCAAACATAAAACTAACAAATACAACAAACAAGAACGACAACTCACAAACAATTAAGTAACACAATCCCCCCCCCCCCCCCCCCCCCCAGGAACAACAGGTGATATTAATGTTCCACAAATGACAGAATTTCCATCGTTGTCTAGGGAAAGGATGTAAACATTTTCCCTGGGAACTATCCTGAGGCCTTTATTGCCATGGATTTTGTTTTAAATAGTGGAAATTCACGTCTTTCCATATGCGCGCCACCTACCGGTAACATGTTCGGTAACTCTAGTTTACATGTAAGACTGTAGTTGGTATACAAGTTTAGCTTTTCTAAAAAGCTAACCGTCTCTTAGCTGCATTACAAATTTTATGGATTTATTAAAGTATCTGTTTTTTTTTGTAATTTACTTCCTGTACAGGTGAATGGTGTTATTTGGAAAAGGTACAATTTAGTAATAATTACCATGGGAAAATGTATTGTTTGTTTCTGATACGACCTTTCAAGGTATATTTTACCCACAAGTTTTAGGATAAGCATTTTCCAAATTGCAGTCGTAGGTTTAGTGGATTATGTCGAAAATAAAATAGCTTAAGATTATTTCGTTTTTTAATTGGAATGTTTAAGAAAATTATTGCAACCCAGAATTTCAGAAAGGAGCATCGTTTTATTGCAGTCATGTAGAGATGTATTAACACGTGATTTCAAGCCTATGAAGGAATGCTCCTCCCATTGTTGTTTTTCCCGCCACACCTATTGATTGGATTGTAATAGGTGTGTTGCTTTTGATACAGGGGGCCACCCACCTGTCGATTAAGTCAATCACATCAGGCGTTCAAAGGAATGACAATAGACACTGAATACTCGCATTGTGCACGTCCGATTGTTGTTGAATTTCTAGACAATTATATTATCTGTCAAATGAACAATTGTGTGAACCCAAAAATAAAACTGGAACGTCACAATAACGATGTCAATATATGTTGCAAAACGTTGTTTTTATGGTTTTTAATGCATTGGAAATAAGTATTTTCTCACTGAAAGTTAGTGGTAAATCGCGGTTACCCGCCCCTTTAAAGGAGGTAACACCACTTAATTCGCAATCGGCGAATTCTGGACCACACCAAGGTTTAACTAGTTGTTTAATACATACCTCTTTCTGCAGAACTCCACTTGGACAATCTTTCATAAAATCTCTATACCTACAAAGAAAAATAATTTAATAAACTATCACATTAACTAAAAAGTCCTTTCACTTGAAGGACAACACAAATTGTGCTGCACACTTAACCTTGGTTCAATCTGCAACACAACTTTCTCAACCAGCACATGTTTGTCTGTTTTTTTTTAAAAAGATTTTTTTTTTGGTTACAACAAAATCAGTTTTTGTCAATGCAATAAAACATAAAAAATCAACATGTCAACACTGGGGCTGAGAGTCCAAGCATGACTTCAATTCAGCTTTATTGTCTCAATGATATAGAAAAAAAATTGCCGAAACTGGCAAAAAATTACATTCAAATAACATCAATCATCAATCATTGGTGGGACCCTCGGTGGCCGAGTGGTCAAGGTAGTTCGTCTACTATTGATAACGTGGTCTGTCAACACTGAGATTGCGGGTTCGATTCTCACTGCAGGCAGGGTGTACTCGATACCAATCTTAATTGACAAGGATTGCCAGTTTTCTTTCCGCAGGTCGGGGGTTTTCTCCCGGTACTCCGGCTTCCTCCCTCAATAAAAACTGGACGCCATGATATAGCTGAAAAATTGCTGAAAGTGGCGTTAAACACCATCAAACAAACAAACAAACAAACATCAATCATTGGACAATTATAGAGAATCTTGTGACAACAATCATTGGTGAATGGTGCATTCTTGTGACAACAATCCTTGATGAATGGTGAATTCTTGTTACAATAATCATGGTGAATGATTGACAACAATCATTGCTAAATGGTGAATTCTTGTGACAACAAGCATTGCTAAATGGTGAATTCTTGTGACTACAGGCATTGATGAATGGTGAATTCTTGTGACAAGCATTGATGAATGGTGAATTCTTGTGCCAACAATTATTGGTGAATGGTGAAATCTTGTGACAACAATCATTGGTGAATGGTAAAATATTTGTGACAATAATCATTGGTGAATGGTAAAAACCTGTTACATCAATCACAGTGAATGGTGACATCTTGTTACAACAATCATTGGTGAATGGTGAAATCTTGTTACAACAATCATTGTGAATGGTGAAATCTTGTGACAACAATCATTGGTGAATGGTAAAAACCTGTTACAACAATCAAAGTGAATGGTGACATCTTGTTACAACAATCATTGGTGAATGGTGAAATCTTGTTTACAACAATCATTGTGAATGGTGAAATCTTGTGACAACAATCATTGGTCAAATGGTGAAAACTTATCTTAACAATCATAGTGAATGGTGAAATCTTGTGACAACAATCATTGGTGAATGGTGAAATCTTTGTGACAATAATCATTGGTGAATGGTAAAGACCTGTTACAACAACCACTGTGCATAGTGCAATCTTGTTAACAAAATCATTGGTGAATGGTGAAATCTTGCGACAACAATCATTGGTGAATGGTGAAATCTTTGTGACAACAATCATTGGTCAATGGTGAAATCTTGTTTCAACAATCACGGTGAATAATTAACAACAATCATTGGTGAATGGTGGAAAATATGTACAGTAAGATACTTTAAAAAAACAGTGTATATCCAGGGATCATTACCATCTACAGGGCGATTTATTTTCACATAGCTTCAGATATTGTAAATTGATCATTTGATCATCACCTTGACCATTTTTACTACTGTCATTATCTGCCTTCGGAAGTCAAGAAGTAATCTTAGTACTGCCACCTTAACAATTAATGACCAGCATAATGGCTAAGTGGTCGGGCTGATTGTATTGATTCCAGGCAGTATACCAATGTATATCCTGCAATTGCTAAAACCCTTTAAAAATAAATTTTATAAGAAAAGCATCCTCTTCTCAAAAATTGATATTGACTCTCACACCTTTAAAATCCTTAGTTAACTGTCTAGGATCGACAACTTAATTCTGACATTAAATGTGTTTTTATGATGTAGTTTATTCGCTCTTCCATTCATTATAACTAACATTATTGTTTTATCAATAAATAACCATGAAGCTTAAATAAAACTGATATATGTTGTACGATGTAGTCTTGGACACTTGTAGAATTTAGCCTGTATAAATTTCACGTGATAAATTTAAATTAAAGTTCAGATTCATTTATGAATTAACTTTATATGTCACGTCTAAGGAAAGATTGCTAACATTTGAAATGTATATAATTAAGGTAGAAATTCAATTAAATCGATGATGTAGCTAAACCTGGTCAAAATAAATAACAAATTAGGCTTTGTATTGTCATGAACTGTTTACAGTTACGGAAATAAAACAGTAATTTAATACCTAACACAGCTAGAGAAATAAAACCATCATCAAATGCCCAATATTGATGGAGATGATGTCAAGGTGTTGGTGACCATCTTTGTCATGATAATTATAGCTATTGGTATATCATATATAGCTATTAAGCCTCATGTTTTACCTCAAATATAACACGTACAGACTTCCTGGAAGTTGAACATCTCTACTTGACATTTAGTCAGGCAAAACAATTTGTTTGACTGAACAAATTTTAGACGGCGACTATTGAAATTTGATAAAGACTTTTAGCATGCAGACAACTTAAAACTTTTGACTAACCAAAGCAAACAGCGTTTCATGTCCTATTGTCAGGCTCAATTTGGGAAGAGAGTACATATTAAAATGATTTAAATATCTGGCTCCTGGCTGAAATTTGGTCGCATTTTTGTAATATATTTAACCTAATATTCTCTAATATTTGCCAGAAATTATATCAACATATTGGGAAATCGTAGGTGTTTGAACAGCCTGTATACTGATAGGTGTTTGAACACTCTCTATACGGTAGGTTTTTGAAACACCCTGTATACTGATCTTAATACAACACCAGTAAAAACATTGTGTGTGTGTTTTGATTGAACAAAATTTTCGACCTGTGCTTGTCCTCGGGAAGGAAAATCTTTTCTATATTGTGTTTTTACAGAGGATTTAGATTTAAAAAGCATCGTCTGTTAAGTGGCATCAGCTTTTTACTTTGTGTCATACTATATTATACATACATAAGAAACTTCAAATGAAAGATCCAGATAACTCATTTCTTTCAACCCTCTGTACTTCCAAATTTTAAATCTTCTTCAAAATATAACTGTTATAAAATTGTGGACACATAAAGATGTCACATCAGCAGTTAAAACCTAACTCTTTGATCATTGTCAACATGCTACGCGTGTACTGCTGAACTATTTACCGTCTATACTCACTAAAAACGAAACGCAACATAAAAAAATGGGAATTTTACTATATATATTATTTTAAAATTTATCATATAAATAATTGATACAGAAATGTAACAATTGGCACACTTCTTGTTCGTGAGTTCTTTTAACATGGAACATAACATTTTGTCTCATATTGTCAATAAATCACGCAAAAAAAGTCAGCATCTGTTGTGCCCTACCATTTGCTTGTAACAGCCCTTACTCCTCTTGGCATTGACTTCATTAACTTTGAGTACGAACACGCAATATCCTTTGCCACTCATACTGAAGTGCCTGCTCTAATTGTTGCAGATTTTGCGGCGGAGGTTGTCTTTAGCGCACGCGCCGATACAGTTCATCCGACAGATGTTCAATTGGGTTAAGATCCGGAGATCGCATCACCTTGACATTCTGTTGCTCTAAAACATCTACTGTTACACGTGCTGTATATGGTCGGCCATTGTCGTGTTGAAAAAATTCTTTTTGAATGTCAATTACGGTCAATAAATGCGGCCGTATAATTTCGTCTCTATACCTAACAGCGTTAAGATTGCCTTGGATATATGTATCAGCTGTGTGTTCCTGGCGTAAGAGATTGCGACCCATAACACTGCCTCCGCAAAAATTGTCTATTTTTACAACACAGTTGTGCGCAAAACGTTCATATCGGCGCCTGTACACTCATATGCGACCATCTCGCTTTTCAAGCTGCAAACGTGACTCATTGCTGAACCATACTCTTCTCCAGTTCTGTAAATTCCATACACGAACGGTAGTACACCATCTAATCCTTGCTCGGCGGTTTTGGCGTCTCAGTGTTGCTCCGACGTAAGGTCTTCTTGTCCGCAATCCATGAGAGCGTAACCGATTTCGTGCTGCCTGCGCGGTGATATAGGGCGCACCCCAAGTACGTTCACAGCTGTTTCTGTTGCTACTATAGTCCTCCTCCGTAGATGGAATAATCTAATGTAACGATCCTGCGCCCGAGTTAACACGCGGACGCCCTGAAAGTAGTCGGTCTGTCGTAGTACCAAGCGTCTCCAAAGGCGTGAAATTGTGCCACGATGAACATTGTACGTTCTGGCAGCAGCATTATGTGATTACCCGGCCTCGATTAGACCGATGGCGATATTTCCGGGTAGCAGCATCTAACCTTAACATAGCGTCACCTCATCAAAATTTTATTTTACTAATGCGATCAAGAAAAGAAATTGTGGGGTTTTATACCGATTGTCTGAGTTAAAAAAATACCCATGATTTGCACGTGAAAGTCGACCTTGTTTTGATTAAGACCACAGTCGTTTACGGGTTGATGCACTTAACTGCTTTTACCTGGAAACCTTTAATTAAGGTGTAATTATGATGTTGTGTTTATATATTTGAATATGTATAGGTTATTTGTCCGCAAAAAATATTTGAAACAAATTATCTTTATATTATGTTGCGTTTCTCTCTGAGTGAGTATATTATCATCCAAATATATTTTCCCATTGCGTTATGACAACAGTTTGAAATATATGTTAACAATGATTTTTAAGTCTTTCAACAGTGCCAATATAGGTATCTATTAAACAGTTAAAGTATCGGTTTTAAGTTTGACTTCAGATTCACGCGGCTGGGGCTTTGTGGGCGTATCCCTGTAAGCTTGTATGCTTGTATGCTTTTTATATCTTTTTAGACGTATGGTTTTAAGTTTTTATATTGATGTAATTGTCTGGCGTATAACATGTGCTTGTTTTTGTTTTAAAAAATATTCAGTAGTTTAAAGAGCCCTACAGAGCTCATGTTAATTTGTTACCTTGTATATATTATGACGACTCTAAAGATTACTTACTTAATTGCCAAAGCATGAATAACGACAAAAATGAATTTTCGTCATTTCTTACTGAAGAAAATAGGATTTCACCCCAACTATTTTATAGTCGCATATTAAACAGAAAGATTTCTTACATTCCAAAAGCTTCCATATAGAGTTTAGCCATCCTGCCGCCCTGGACCATCTAGAGAGGCTACAGACCCCTCGATTCATTGCACCCCTTCCCCTGCCCCAACATGAAATCCTGTGTCAAAATATGCTATGAATTCCTGAAAAATAACAATTTTGACTAAATTCTAGCATACTTTGAAGTCGCAATGTCTGAAAATATCATTGACTTTCTAGCCAATATCTCTAAAAATGGTCTCCTATAAATTACAAGTCTAGAGCCGGCATGGCAACTAATATTTGGTAAAAAATAGAAATGAGGACCAATACTTTTGTTTAACTTATGATGAGGACCAATACTATTGTTTACCTTATGATGAGGACCAATACTATTGTTTACCTTGTGATAAGGACCAATACTTTTGTTTACTTTGTGATGAGGACCAATACTTTTGTTTACCTTATAATTTGGACCAATACTTTTGTTTACCTTGTGATAAGAACCAATACTTACTTGTGATGAGGACCAATACTTTTGTTTACCTTGTGATGAGGAACAATACTGTTGTTTCCCTTGTGATGAGGACCAATACTTTTGTTTACCTTGTGATAAGGACCAATACTTTTGTTTACCTTGTGATGAGGACCAATACTTTTGTTTACCTTATAATTTGGACCAATACTTTTGTTTACCTTGTGATAAGAACCAATACTTACTTGTGATGAGGACCAATACTGTTGTTTACCTTGTGACGATGACCAATACTTGTGTTTACCTTGTGACGATGACCAATACTTGTGTTTACCTTGTGATGAGGACTAATACTTGTGTTTACCTTGTGATGAGGACCAATACTTTAGTGGTGAAAACTAATCCTTTCCAAAACTTAGGGCTCACGCGCTTACACCACTAAAAACAGTCAGTTCCTAAATCACACTGAAACTCGCAACCCCATTGTTGACATGCGAGTGATCAATAGTCGACGACTCTCAGTCTCAGAATAACCATTTTTGCTAGCCAAGGGTTACGATCAGGTCCCTTCTATCTTCAGGGGTGGGGACCTGATCGTAACCCTTGGATAGAGAAGATGTAGAGGAACTAAAAATAACTAATAAACACAATATTGTCAGATCCTAAATAAGTGTGTGCATGTGATTAAATTATATTGTATATTATCTATGATTACAACAAATAACAAGTGTCTAGTCTAGCGGACAACAAATAACAAGTGTCTAGTCTAGCGGACAACAAATAACAAGTGTCTAGTCTAGCGGACAACAAATAACAAGTGTCTAGTCTAGCGGACAACAAATAACAAGTGTCTAGTCTAGCGGACAACAAAAAACAAGTGTCTAGTCTAGCGATACCTACCATTGTTGTAACTCTTTCTTGTCAACTGAAAAAAAAGAATTGAAAAAGACTGGAGATATGAGAAGACAAGTTTACTATAACGAAACCACGAATATAGTCTAAAACAGAGGAACTATCAACCGTGTATTCAACACGTTTAATTGTGACGATAAAACAGCCTGAAAATTATGATAATGACTTACGAAGTGTTTCTGAAAGTCAAAAAACACACACTAAACTAAAACAAAGGCAAATAACTTTGAAACTCGGGCATAAATGTAACAAAAGAAGGACGATTGAAATTATTAACTTGACCAAAATATTATGTGCAGTCATTTGAATAATAATCGAATGAGCAATGATGCTTTTCCCATATGTTACTAAACCCATGGAAGCAATCTGTTACACGCAAATTGTTCTTTTAAATTGGATTTAATGGAAAAATTATCGATACTTAAGATTAAAACCAAGACATCCTGAGATGTCATGACTAATCGCAGTCAATTTAACACTGGTTAAACAGTAAATCTCTGCTAATTTTAATTTCAATTTACAGGTTCGTATCCAATTTGACTAAGCCTCCGTTCAAAACTGTTAATTAATTACTGGAACTGTATGGGCTCTGAATCATTTTAATGTTTACAACTAACATGACTAAGGAAAATGTTCATGTATTTGAAAAACAAGTTTAGCTTTTCTAAAAAGCTAACCGTCTCTTAGCTGCATTACAAATTTTATGGATTTATTAAAGTATCTGTTTTTTGTAACTTATATGTAAGATAGGTAAACAATGTACATGTACCTTGTAAGGACATTGTTTACGCTAACCTATTATCCAATGGTGCTTGAGAGATTTAAGTGCCTGTCGTCACTTCACACGTGCTTTTTAAAAAATAATTAAACAAAAGTTGACTCCCTAAACAACAATGTTCAAAATCAGCGGTAAAAATATGTTTTGTTAAATTTGCATCAATATCAGGACGAAAATAAAGATACAGAACACATAATTTTTTCCTAACCCAAACAGCTTTAAAAAGTAGGGAGATTTTGGTACAATGTTTACCTGACCAATGCATTGAATGAAATAGAAGTCAATATGTGGAACGTAACATTACTACACTCAAATACTGATTAACGAAAATAAAGATATAGAACATATAATTTTTTCCAAAACAGCTTTATAAAGTAGGGAGATTTTGGTACAATGTTTACCTTATAATTGTTCACTGACCAATGCATTGAATGAAATAGAAGTCAATATGTGGAACGTTAGCAGAAGGCAGTTTGTTACGCTGAAAAATTCCCTGAGGGAATATTTCAAACCGGAAGTGTTTTTTCACAAAATATCTACGCACACATGAGAACTATTTATTTGCTAGGTTCCCTTAGGGAATTAAAGCACGTGCTTTAATCTTTAATTTCGTTCCGTTTTCTGCAAGCTGAATCAGAATCTGAAGAACATTATCGGAGTAATTAAACAATTATAGAAAAATACAAATCTACAATATGATCTCAATTAAATAATGTATTTTATTCTAAGACTGCAGCGAAAATGTAAGAAATTGCTATTTCCATGTTCCCCAAAGGAACCGATTGATAAATTTTAACACGGATAGAAGGTAGAAATATAGTTAAATGACATTAAGATGATTTTATGATAAAGGATCATTAGTATTTTATTGCAGGTATTATCCTATAACCACGAGAAAGTCATTTTTATACATAAAGCAATACATAACGCCGCAAAACTGCAAAGATATTAAACTGCATATAGTATTATATTCCTTAATATATATATATTTTCTGTTGTGAATTCAATGGCATAGAACGTACATTTACAATAAGGAACATTGTTATTTTTTTAGAACATTTTAAAAAGTTGAAACTGAAAGTTGGCAATAAAGAAATCAGTGTTGGGATATCTAATTCAATGTTTCGGTGCTTTCTAAATGTAATTCGTAGAAAGTTTCAAGAAATGTACAGAAACCTAACGTTATAGAAAACTAAAAAAGGCATTTAATTTAAAAGAATATTTCGGGAATACAAATTTACATAATATATAACATGACAGTACTAAAGCCAGTGTTCCTGTATATTTATGACACAGAAATCGGGTAAGTGTGCACTCAGGAAATGAACGTTCTATGCCATTGAATTCACAACGGAATATATATATATTAAAGAATATAATACTATATGCAGTTTAATATCTTTGCAGTTTTGCGGCGTTATGTATTGCTTTATGTATAAAAATGACTTTCTCGTGGTTATAGGATAATACCTGCAATAAAATACTAATGATCCTTTATCATAAAATCATCTTAATGTCATTTAACTATATTTCTACCTTCTATCCGTGTTAAAATTTATCAATCGGTTCCTTTGGGGAACATGGAAATAGCAATTTCTTACATTTTCGCTGCAGTCTTAGAATAAAATACATTATTTAATTGAGATCATATTGTAGATTTGTATTTTTCTAAGTAATAATTGTTTAATTACTCCGATAATGTTCTTCAGATTCTGATTCAGCTTGCAGAAAACGGAACGAAATTAAAGGTTAAAGCACGTGCTTTAATTCCCTAAGGGAACCTAGCAAAAAAATAGTTCTCATGTGTGCGTAGATATTTTGTGAAAAAACACTTCCGGTTTGAAATATTCCCTCAGGGAATTTTTCAGCGTAACAAACTGCCTTCTGCGGAACGTTACATTACTACACTAAAATACTGATTACAACCCCGATTCGACCTAAGAATATATCGAAATTTCAGTACACATACTAGTGCGATCCTGATGTAAACCAATGAAATGAGAAAAATATTTATAGATTTAGTTAACCACCCAATCAAGTAACAGAGAGTCATTTACTCCGAAGACTGATTGTCATTTGACTATGTATACCGTCTCCCATGGGAGACGGTAAAAAATATCCCGTAAAATCCCCATAGGCGTTGTATTAGATTATTTTAATTGTAAGATGCAGCACGAACATGCGAGGAAAAGAAGGATTCATTTGTCAGTACTTTTTTACATCGAAGTATCCGGAAATACAGTATAAGGATATGCAAGATGTTTTTATATTTATATTTTATACTTATATTTTTTATATTTCTTCAAGACT
This sequence comes from Limnoperna fortunei, assembly GCA_944474755.1. Taxonomy (NCBI): domain Eukaryota; kingdom Metazoa; phylum Mollusca; class Bivalvia; order Mytilida; family Modiolidae; genus Limnoperna; species Limnoperna fortunei. The sequence continues at coordinate 8,246,005 of OX104114.1, read as the reverse complement.
AATAACATTACTCTTCTTTGAATTGAAATATCTATTTATATCAAACTGGACTTACATCTTGCATGAAGTAACCCACGGTGTACGGTTACAACGTAATGTTAGGCATTAAAACTGTATGAAGTAACCCACGGTGTAAGGTTACAACGTGATGTTGTATGAAGTAACACACAGTGTAAGGTTACAACGTAATGTTGTATGAAGTAACCCACGGTGTAAGGTTACAACGTGATGTTGTATGAAGTAACCCACGGTGTATGGTTACAACGTGATGTTGTATGAAGTAACCCACGGTGTAAGGTTACAACGCGATGTTGTATGAAGTAACCCACGGTGTAAGGTTACAACGTGATGTTGTATGAAGTAGCCGACGGTGTAAGGTTACAACGTGATGTTACGCAGTTAAACTTGCATGCAGTAACCCACCGAGTAAGGTTGCAACGTGATGTTAAGCAGTTAAACTTGTATGAAGTAACCCACGATGTAAGGTTACAACGTGACTTTAGGCAGTAAAACTTGTATGATGTAACCCACGGTGTAAGGTTACAACGTGATGTCAAGCAGTTAAACTTGTATGAAGTAACTCACGGTGTAAGGTAACAACGTGACTTTATGCAGTAAAACTTGTATGAAGTAACCCACGTTGTAACCTTACACCGTGGGTTACTTCATACAAGTTTTACTGTAAACATCACGTTGTAACCTTACACCGTGAGTTACTTCATACAAGTTTTACTGTAAACATCACGTTGTAACCTTACACCGTGGGTTACTTCATACAAGTTTTACTGTAAACATCACGTTGTAACCTTACACCGTGAGTTACTTCATACAAGTTTTACTGTAAACATCACGTTGTAACCTTACACCGTGTGTTACTTCACACAAGTTTTACTGTAAACATCACGTTGTAACCTTACACCGTAGGTTACTGCATACAAGTTTTACTGTAAACATCACGTTGTAACCTTACACTGTGGGTTACTTCACACAAGTTTTACTGTAAACATCACGTTGTAACCTTACACCGTGGGTTACTGCATACAAGTTTTACTGTAAACATCATGTTGTAACCTTACCTTGCTTGACATCACGCTGTAACCCACGGTGTAAGGTTACAACGTGATGTTAAGCAGAAAAATTGTATGAAGTAACCCGCGGTGTAAGGTAACAACGTGATGTTAAGCAGTAAAACTTGTATGAAGTAACCCACGGTGTAAGGTTACAACATGTTTACAGTAAAACTTGTATGAAGTAACCCACGGTGTAAGGTTACAACGTGATGTTTACAGTAAAACTTGTATGAAGTAACCCACGGTGTAAGGTTACAACATGTTTACAGTAAAACTTGTATGAAGTAACACACGGTGTAAGGTTACAACGTGATGTTTACAGTAAAACTTGTATGAAGTAACCCACGGTGTAAGGTTACAACGTGATGTTTACAGTAAAACTTGTATGAAGTAACCCACGGTGTTAGGTTGCAACGTGATGTTTACCAGTAACACTTGAATGGAGTAACCCACGGTGTAAGGTTACAACGTGATGTTTTCAGTAAAACTTGTATGAAGTAACCCACGGTGTAAGGTTACAACGTGATGTTTACCAGTAACACTTGAATGAAGTAACCCACGGTGTAAGGTTACAACGTGATGTAAAGCAGAAAAATTGTATGAAGTAACCCACGGTGTTAGGTTACAACGTGATGTTAAGCAGTAAAAATTGTATGAAGTAACCCACGGTGTAAGGTTACAACGTGATGTTAAGCAGAAAAATTGTATGAAGTAACCCACGGTGTAAGGTTACAACGTGATGTTAAGCAGAAAAATTGTATGAAGTAACCCACGGTGTATGGTTACAACGTGATGTTAAGCAGTAACACTTGAATGAAGTAACCCACGGTGTATGGTTACAACGTGATGTTAAGCAGTAAAAATTGTATGAAGTAACCCACGGTGTTAGGTTACAACGTGATGTTAAGCAGTAACACTTGAATGAAGTAACCCACGGTGTAAGGTTAAACGTGATGTTAAGCAGTAAAAATTGTATGAAGTAACCCACGGTGTAAGGTTACAACGTGATGTTAAGCAGAAAAATTGTATGAAGTAACCCACGGTGTAAGGTTACAACGTGATGTTAAGCAGAAAAATTGTATGAAGTAACTATCCCTGTTAAGTTACAACGTGATGTTTACCAGTAAAACTTGCATGAAGTAACCCACGGTGTAAGGTGTTCAATCTGATAGACAATCCTCCGCTATATAGCCGAGGGTTACTATAGTTAGGAACTGGATACGGTCTTAGCTGTTGTTTTCAATGTAATTGTTCCAAAGAAACTGTTCAAGTCCCTGTTATAGCGCGACGACAAACGAGATGACTACTTTCCAAATGTGATTTTCCCATGCATTCTGATATATGTCTCCTAATTAATACGATATTTCAGGGCTTATGCATAATGACTGCTTTCTATATATAAGAGATTGCCGCTACGAGGAAAATGTTGAGGCGTGGATTATTGAGATGTAAGAAATCTTCACTTTACATTGCTGTCCCTTGACCTGCATTCAATTTATTTAGTATAACACTGAAAAACGTGAATTCACCAGCAGTTTAAAGTTTGGTATTAATGTCCTATTTTTGAATATAGTTGGGCACATGTTCCCAATCTTCTGTATATTGTTGGGTGCATGTTCCCAATCTTCTGTATATTGTTAGGTGCACGGTCCCAATCTTCTGTATATTGTTGGGTACACGGTCCCAATCTTTTGTATATTGTTGGGTACATGTTCCCAATCTTCTGTATATTGTTGGGCACATGTTCCCAATCTTCTGTATATTGTTGGGCACATGTTCCCAATCTTCTGTATATTGTTGGGTGCGTGTTCCCAATCTTCTGTATATTGTTGGGTACACGGTCCCAATCTTCTGTATATTGTTGGGTACATGTTCCCAATCTTCTGTATATTGTTAGGTACACGGTCCCAATCTTCTGTATATTGTTAGGTACACGGTCCCAATCTTCTGTATATTGTTGGGTACACGGTCCCAATCTTCTGTATATTGTTAGGTACACGGTCCCAATCTTTTGTATATTGTTGGGTACATGTTCCAAATCTTCTGTATATTGTTGGGTGCATGTTCCCACTCTTCTGTATGTTGTTGGGTACATGTTCCCAATCTTCTGTATATTGTTGGGTACACGGTCCCAATCTTCTGTATATTGTTGGGTACATGTTCCCACTCTTCTGTATATTGTTGGGTACATGTTCCCAATCTTCTGTATATTGTTGGGTACACGGTCCCAATCTTCTGTATATTGTTGGGTACATGTTCCCAATCTTCTGTATATTGTTGGGTGCATGTTCCCAATCTTCTGTATATTGTTGGGCACATGTTCCCAATCTTCTGTATATTGTTGGGCACATGTTCCCAATCTTCTGTATATTGTTGGGTGCATGTTCCCAATCTTCTGTATATTGTTGGGCACATGTTCCCAATCTTCTGTATATTGTTGGGTGCATGTTCCCAATCTTCTGTTTATTGTTGGGTACACGGTCCCAATCTTCTGTATATTGTTGGGTACATGTTCCCAATCTTCTGTATATTGTTAGGTACACGGTCCCAATCTTTTGTATATTGTTGGGTGCATGTTCCCAATCTTCTGTATATTGTTGGGTACACGGTCCCAATCTTCTGTATATTGTTGGGTACATGTTCCCAATCTTCTGTATATTGTTAGGTACACGGTCCCAATCTTCTGTATATTGTTGGGTACACGGTCCAAATCTTCTGTATATTCTTGGGTGCATGTTCCCAATCTTCTGTATATTGTTGGGTACACGGTCCCAATCTTCTGTATATTGTTGGGTGCATGTTCCCAATCTTCTGTATATTGTTGGGTACACGGTCCCAATCTTCTGTATATTGTTGGGTGCATGTTCCCAATCTTTTGTATATTGTTGGGTGCATGTTCCCAATCTTCTGTAAAATGTTGGGTACACGGTCCCAATCTTCTGTATATTGTTGGGTACACGGTCCCAATCTTCTGTATATTGTTAGGTACACGGTCCCAATCTTCTGTATATTGTTGGGTACATGTTCCCAATCTTCTGTATATTGTTAGGTACACGGTCCCAATCTTCTGTATATTGTTGGGTACACGGTCCCAATCTTCTGTATATTGTTGGGACATGTTCCCAATCTTCTGTATATTGTTGGGTACATGTTCCCAATCTTCTGTATATTGTTGGGTACATGTTCCCAATCTTCTGTATATTGTTGGGTACACGGTCCCAATCTTCTGTATATTGTTGGGTACACGGTCCCAATCTTCTGTATATTGTTGGGTGCATGTTCCCAATCTTCTGTATATTGTTAGGTACATGTTCCCAATCTTCTGTATATTGTTGGGTACACGGTCCCAATCTTCTGTATATTGTTCCCAATCTTCTGTATATTGTTGGGTACATGTTCCCAATCTTCTGTATATTGTTGGGACATGTTCCCAATCTTCTGTATATTGTTGGGTACACGGTCCCAATCTTCTGTATATTGTTAGGTACACGGTCCCAATCTTCTGTATATTGTTGGGTGCGTGTTCCCAATCTTCTGTATATTGTTGGGTACACGGTCCCAATCTTCTGTATATTGTTGGGTACATGTTCCCAATCTTCTGTATATTGTTAGGTACACGGTCCCAATCTTCTGTATATTGTTAGGTACACGGTCCCAATCTTCTGTATATTGTTGGGTACACGGTCCCAATCTTCTGTATATTGTTAGGTACACGGTCCCAATCTTTTGTATATTGTTGGGTACATGTTCCAAATCTTCTGTATATTGTTGGGTGCATGTTCCCACTCTTCTGTATGTTGTTGGGTACATGTTCCCAATCTTCTGTATATTGTTGGGTACACGGTCCCAATCTTCTGTATATTGTTGGGTACATGTTCCCACTCTTCTGTATATTGTTGGGTACATGTTCCCAATCTTCTGTATATTGTTGGGTACACGGTCCCAATCTTCTGTATATTGTTGGGTACATGTTCCCAATCTTCTGTATATTGTTGGGTGCATGTTCCCAATCTTCTGTATATTGTTGGGCACATGTTCCCAATCTTCTGTATATTGTTGGGCACATGTTCCCAATCTTCTGTATATTGTTGGGTGCATGTTCCCAATCTTCTGTATATTGTTGGGCACATGTTCCCAATCTTCTGTATATTGTTGGGTGCATGTTCCCAATCTTCTGTTTATTGTTGGGTACACGGTCCCAATCTTCTGTATATTGTTGGGTACATGTTCCCAATCTTCTGTATATTGTTAGGTACACGGTCCCAATCTTTTGTATATTGTTGGGTGCATGTTCCCAATCTTCTGTATATTGTTGGGTACACGGTCCCAATCTTCTGTATATTGTTGGGTACATGTTCCCAATCTTCTGTATATTGTTAGGTACACGGTCCCAATCTTCTGTATATTGTTGGGTACACGGTCCCAATCTTCTGTATATTCTTGGGTGCATGTTCCCAATCTTCTGTATATTGTTGGGTACACGGTCCCAATCTTCTGTATATTGTTGGGTGCATGTTCCCAATCTTCTGTATATTGTTGGGTACACGGTCCCAATCTTCTGTATATTGTTGGGTGCATGTTCCCAATCTTTTGTATATTGTTGGGTGCATGTTCCCAATCTTCTGTAAAATGTTGGGTACACGGTCCCAATCTTCTGTATATTGTTGGGTACACGGTCCCAATCTTCTGTATATTGTTAGGTACACGGTCCCAATCTTCTGTATATTGTTGGGTACATGTTCCCAATCTTCTGTATATTGTTAGGTACACGGTCCCAATCTTCTGTATATTGTTGGGTACACGGTCCCAATCTTCTGTATATTGTTGGGACATGTTCCCAATCTTCTGTATATTGTTGGGTACATGTTCCCAATCTTCTGTATATTGTTGGGTACATGTTCCCAATCTTCTGTATATTGTTGGGTACACGGTCCCAATCTTCTGTATATTGTTGGGTACACGGTCCCAATCTTCTGTATATTGTTGGGTGCATGTTCCCAATCTTCTGTATATTGTTAGGTACATGTTCCCAATCTTCTGTATATTGTTGGGTACACGGTCCCAATCTTCTGTATATTGTTCCCAATCTTCTGTATATTGTTGGGTACATGTTCCCAATCTTCTGTATATTGTTGGGACATGTTCCCAATCTTCTGTATATTGTTGGGTACACGGTCCCAATCTTCTGTATATTGTTGGGTACATGTTCCCAATCTTCTATATATTGTTGGGTACATGTTCCCAATCTTCTGTATATTGTTAGGTGCATGTTCCCAATCTTCTGTTTATTGTTGGGTACACGGTCCCAATCTTCTGTATATTGTTGGGTACATGTTCCCAATCTTCTGTATATTGTTAGGTACACGGTCCCAATCTTTTGTATATTGTTGGGTGCATGTTCCCAATCTTCTGTATATTGTTGGGTACACGGTCCCAATCTTCTGTATATTGTTGGGTACATGTTCCCAATCTTCTGTATATTGTTAGGTACACGGTCCCAATCTTCTGTATATTGTTGGGTACACGGTCCCAATCTTCTGTATATTCTTGGGTACATGTTCCCAATCTTCTGTATATTGTTGGGTGCATGTTCCCAATCTTCTGTATACTGTTGGGCACATGTTCCCAATCTTCTGTATATTGTTGGGCACATGTTCCCAATCTTCTGTATATTGTTGGGTGCATGTTCCCAATCTTCTGTATATTGTTGGGCACATGTTCCCAATCTTCTGTATATTGTTGGGTGCATGTTCCCAATCTTCTGTTTATTGTTGGGTACACGGTCCCAATCTTCTGTATATTGTTGGGTACATGTTCCCAATCTTCTGTATATTGTTAGGTACACGGTCCCAATCTTTTGTATATTGTTGGGTGCATGTTCCCAATCTTCTGTATATTGTTGGGTACACGGTCCCAATCTTCTGTATATTGTTGGGTACATGTTCCCAATCTTCTGTATATTGTTAGGTACACGGTCCCAATCTTCTGTATATTGTTGGGTACACGGTCCCAATCTTCTGTATATTCTTGGGTGCATGTTCCCAATCTTCTGTATATTGTTGGGTACACGGTCCCAATCTTCTGTATATTGTTGGGTGCATGTTCCCAATCTTCTGTATATTGTTGGGTACACGGTCCCAATCTTCTGTATATTGTTGGGTGCATGTTCCCAATCTTTTGTATATTGTTGGGTGCATGTTCCCAATCTTCTGTAAAATGTTGGGTACACGGTCCCAATCTTCTGTATATTGTTGGGTACACGGTCCCAATCTTCTGTATATTGTTAGGTACACGGTCCCAATCTTCTGTATATTGTTGGGTACATGTTCCCAATCTTCTGTATATTGTTAGGTACACGGTCCCAATCTTCTGTATATTGTTTGGTACACGGTCCCAATCTTCTGTATATTGTTGGGACATGTTCCCAATCTTCTGTATATTGTTGGGTACATGTTCCCAATCTTCTGTATATTGTTGGGTACATGTTCCCAATCTTCTGTATATTGTTGGGTACACGGTCCCAATCTTCTGTATATTGTTGGGTACACGGACCCAATCTTCTGTATATTGTTGGGTGCATGTTCCCAATCTTCTGTATATTGTTAGGTACATGTTCCCAATCTTCTGTATATTGTTGGGTACACGGTCCCAATCTTCTGTATATTGTTCCCAATCTTCTGTATATTGTTGGGTACATGTTCCCAATCTTCTGTATATTGTTGGGACATGTTCCCAATCTTCTGTATATTGTTGGGTACACGGTCCCAATCTTCTGTATATTGTTGGGTACATGTTCCCAATCTTCTATATATTGTTGGGTACATGTTCCCAATCTTCTGTATATTGTTAGGTACACGGACCCAATATTCTGTATATTGTTGGGTACATTTTCCCAATCTTCTTTTTATTGTTAGGTACACGGTCCCAATCTTCTGTATATTGTTGGGACATGTTCCCAATCTTCTGTATATTGTTGGGACATGTTCCCAATCTTCTGTATATTGTTGGGTACATGTTCCCAATCTTCTGTATATTGTTGGGTACATGTTCCCAATCTTCTGTATATTGTTAGGTACACGGTCCCAATCTTCTGTATATTGTTGGGTACATGTTCCCAATCTTCTGTATATTGTTGGGTACATGTTCCCAATCTTCTGTATATTGTTGGGTACATGTTCCCAATCTTCTGTATATTGTTGGTACATGTTCCCAATCTTCTGTATATTGTTGGGTACATGTTCCCAATCTTCTGTATATTGTTGGGCACATGTTCCCAATCTTCAGTATATTGTTGGGTACATGTTTCCAATCTTCTGTATATTGTTGGGTACATGTTCCCAATCTTCTGTATATTGTTAGGTACATGTTCCCAATCTTTTGTATATTGTTGGGTGCATGTTCCCAATCTTCTGTATATTGTTGGGTGCATGTTCCCAATCTTCTGTATATTGTTGGGTACATGTTCCCAATCTTCTGTATATTGTTGGGTACATGTTCCCAATCTTCTGTATATTGTTAAGTACACGGTCCCAATCTTTTGTATATTGTTAGGTACATGTTCCCAATCTTCTGTATATTGTTGGGCACATGTTCCCAATCTTCTGTATATTGTTGGGTACATGTTCCCAATCTTCTGTATATTGTTGGGTACATGTTCCCAATCTTCTGTATATTGTTGGGTACATGTTCCCAATCTTCTGTATATTGTTGGGTACATGTTCCCAATCTTCTGTATATTGTTAGGTACACGGTCCCAATCTTCTGTATATTGTTGGGTACATGTTCCCAATCTTCTGTATATTGTTGGGTACACGGTCCCAATCTTCTGTATATTGTTGGGTACACGGTCCCAATCTTCTGTATATTGTTGGGTACATGTTCCCAATCTTCTGTATATTGTTGGGTTCATGTTCCCAATCTTCTATAATATTGTTGGTACATGTGCTCATTTTATTGGGGAAATAGTGTTTTGTGTTTGAGGTCGTTAATCGGTGTTTTAATTTGTAAGTTATCTGAGAATTTAGAACACTTAAAATGTGTTGAAATGATTGTTTAAAAAGGTAAAAAGGCTTACAAAAATAAACTTAACCTATAAGACAATTTGCAATACAAAAGTACACTTAATACTCCAAAGCATGTTTTTAAGCTGCCGTATTTTTCTCTTGTTAAAGCAACAAAACAAATATTTTGTATTTCAAAATACGTGCAACTTGTATTTACACTATCTGTGAGAACAAGTACTTTAAAAAATAAATAAACAACATGTTAAGAATAATTTAATTATATTGTTGCCGAGTTTATATTGTGTATTGGTCTTCCGTGTAACAATCGATGTTATTTTAAGAACGGAAAAAGTGTTCTGATAACAGCAATATGACACAAATCAACCGCTAAAAATGTTCTAATAAGAAATTGATTAGCTTTAAGAGTAGAATGACTTACAGTAAGTAGAGTCTAATAATTCCTTCAAGTCTGGAGAAGTCAATTTACTCCCTCTCTTTCCCATTCCCACGTCATTTGGATATACACAGGTGTTTCACAGGTACAAATCTTTAAATTTCAAATAAAATTCCAAAACTGTTACTATGGAATTCCGCCATGTTTTAGAGTTTTAAGTTCTGTCACATGTCATCCCAGAACCTGGATCACGTGATAATCAGCCTCAGAATTAGTAAAAGCATTAATTGAATTAATTAAGAAACAGGAGACCATCACACTACAAAGTTGTTGTTGAAGCAGATTTATTGGAAATCGACAGTACGATTTTTAAATGGAAATTAACGCAGATTCCGCTGTTTTCATAAGAATATTGGAGGATCTAAGCCAGTAATCAATTGGAAATTTTATCGAATCGCTTGGTATATTCTGTGTGACAAACAAAAATGAATAAAAACCTTAAACGTCACATATATCGTTTACCCTAACACTATAATATTTTAAGTTTTGTTATTATATTTTTTATAATAAAATGTTTAACGATAAAATAAATTAAACTGCCTCACCTCCGCATACACTTGCGCGTTTTTAAAATTTAGAAAAAGTTGGTAGCCACAACAATCCGAGATTCCAACAATCGTTTGTCTGGATACCGGGGACCAAAATGACGCATCACCATCATGATATTTTATATGACAATTTAGGAAGTCAATTTAATCTATTAACATTCCATGTAAAGTCATTATTTTTACGGCATTTGCAGTAGTACCCATTTATAATATTATTATATGACTATAGAAATTCTTTCATTTGATTGGCTTAAATTGCCTTTAATAGTAATGATTTAGCATGACAACAACCTGAAATGGGCTAAAAATAAAACAAGCTCTCGAGTCAAGTGAGCTGGAAAGTTATGTAACCCTGGAGTATTCGAAGAATAGATTTAGGTATTTAGATAACCCTGACAGTGTCTAAAAATAAATATGTATTATGCTGTTTGTCTGAATTAACTGGATGTCATTACTATCAAATTATTTGCTTTTTATATAATAAAACATTTATAGACTTCAGCATAGGTTTACATCAATTTTTATCAACCCTAATAAAAATACTTTTACCTCGACTTACGGCTCGGTAAATACTATTTTCTTCGGGTTGATAAAAATAGATGTCACTCTATGTTGAAGTCAATAATTTTATAATATTGTATATACCGGTGGCCATCTTGAGTTTCCAAACAAGCCGACGATAATTTAAAAATCCAATTCCATTGGTATTAATAATCAGTGATAACCATCATGGCATGGAAGACCGCGGGTACTGGCATAGTTTATACAATTGGCTGATAATTTGGAAGTCCTTTTAACGTTCAGTGAGCATTTCAGTATTTCAGATGTAGTCAGTACGAGAATAACGGACTCTTATACCCTGTAAGAAGCATGGCATTCCTGAAACATTTACTGTATCGTCTGAAGATATGCGTCCTGCATTATAACCTGAACGGTACATGCTGAGAAATAACGGTACGAAAACCAAGTTTTCGTATTATGCAAGTCATTTCCGTATAAATCACGCTACCTTGTGTGTTAAATATGTTCTTACACTTTCACAACTCATAAAACAATTACATCGGGATAGAAAATGTTGGTTTTGAATTAAAAACTTGGGTTTGTTTATCGGCATGACCAATCCTAAATGGAGGACAGACACTCTTGGTAACAAGATCAAGCGATTGACAAAGTGGTTGGTATATACAGTTAAGTTAAATTCAGTGAAAATCGTATATCATCTATGCACATTATCAGATCAATTTACAAAAGGTATTGGTGAAACACATGTAATTGTTGCATATATTTCCTATCATTTAAGGGGCCTCTGTGGCCGAGTGGTTAAGGAAATTTATCTAATATTGATCACGTGGTCTGTCAACACAGATTGCGGGCTCGAGTCTCACTGCGGCAGTGTGCGCTCGATCAAATCTTATTTTACAAGGATTGAAAGTTTTCCTCCCCGAATAAAAATTAGACGCAATGATCTAGCTGAAAAATTTCTGAAAGTGGTGTTAAACAATATTCAAACAAACAACAAATCCATCATTTTAACGAAATGTTAGCTATGTGCCGGGCCATCTTAGATTCCTTAAAATATTTTTTTTTTAATTCTAAGGAACATTCCTTCAGGTAAACTTTTGTGACAGGGTTTTAACTTATCCGATCTTGTGTAAGACCAATATAACTAATTATTTATATGTTCCACTTCCTTACCAGTCAAAGCAAAACTATTATTCGATATATTACAATTCAGTTGACGATGTCACTAGGGGTGGGGACGAGGGGTCGCTCTGGAGGGCTGAGTTTTTTTTATAAGTTCATATGTGAACATCTATTTTCTTAGGATAGAAGGCACGAAATTCTAAATATGTTTTTTTATTGACCTGTTACACTCTTGTCCATGCACACGCCCACCACCCACTTGGATGTGTGAATCTTCACCAATTCGTAGAATTAAACATGATGCTCAAGTCAAGAAGTAATACATGATCAAGTTTACCAATAACTACGAAATCCATGGTTCCATGAAAGTTTCTTTACCAACATGCATTATAAATGTCAATTAAAATTGTACTGATGTACACCAAGAGTGTACACAACTAAAAATATAGTTCTTGTAAAATTGTACATCAAAGTTTGATGTAACGAGAATAATCTGGGTTCCTGTCTATCTTTTTCTATACTTCTGAACAGTTTTAATCTTAATCAGGGTGATGATTATTGAGGTCTTTCCCATTCCATGGAAAGACTTTATTGTATTTCTTCTATTAATTATTTATCTCGTCGTCAGACATTTTTTAGAAAGCCCATCAATTTGAGAGTTTACCAAATATCCTTTTGAAACTTTGGATTATGAACCTGGCTTATATTCTCTATTGCAGATTGCGTTTTGTAACCGAATATTTTTTCGTGACAGCGTTATCTACCCAAAATCGAAAATCTTGTTATCGAAATAGGTCCCGAATCATAAGAGATACTAATACTAGTTGTAAGAAAACTTAAAAGTGGGAAATGTTAAGTAAATTTTGAAACGGCTTTAATTTGTGATATATGTTGGCAAAACATGTTTGACGAGCGGAGGCGAATGGTATCCTTTGAATGTTTAAGGACTCCGTTTATCACAAAATCTCGCAAACCAAAGTTTAGTCCAAGAATCCTCTGCCATCCAATTTTTTTTTTTAGACTTGATGGTCCCATGCTCCCAACAAAAACGCATTGGACAGCATAGGATTCTTGGACTAACTTAAGTGGAATACGCCTAGGGTCTTCACTGGTCATCTGTGACATATTTCAAGATATTCATCCTCAATGCCCCCATAGAACCCACAATCTCTGTGTTGACAGACCACGAGATCAATAGTAGACCAACTACTTGTACCTTAACCACTCAGTCACTGAGGCCACGATTTGAGTTTTAACAACCACTGCTGGCAGAAATATTAGATTTACCAAACTATATATTTGAAACAGGGACATCATGAGATCATTCTTCAGCATAATTAATCGGAATGCTTTCTGTATTGCCTTTAGTGTTACATTTAAAAGCTATGTCCTCAAATGGTGGGAATATTGCTTTTCCAATGATACCAAAATTATAAAATTAATAAACAAATGCATAACAATAGATTCATGAAAAGTTATAGTAAGAATATTTATTTTGAATAGTGCTGCATAGTCATGGCTTCATTTGAAATATTCACAAAAATAGCAAATTTGGTAGAGGACCATCTTAGATTCTACTATGCAAGTTGCAACCCAATCAAAACATTTTGAACATTTCTGTCATGTTTGTTAAACAGCATATACAATTTCTGTCCTGTACTTAAGAAACGCTCTTAAAAATTTATAAGTTTGGTTGAAATTTGACCAGACCAAATATTTGCATTTTTAAACATTGCCTATAAATTTATGCTGTAACAACAAATAAAGAAAGATAACTCTAGTTTAGATAAGTAAATAGTTTCAAATGGCAAAGGAAAAGAAACTAGTTTAACATATTTATTCTGTAAAATTTTTTGAGCAGATTAATTATCTATGTATAAAGTAATAATGTGCAATAAAGTTTTTTTGTGATATGGGAGTGCATGTATTCTTCTTGTATCTGTACAATATTAAGCATAAATTAAAATAATACAAAAACATTAACAGTATTTATAACCGGCATACACAATAGAAACTATTACAGAGATCAGTTAACACAGCACCTTACATTGTAATTAATCACACCTGCATATATCACATCTTCATAAAAAATTACATGATAATTCAATGCCACACATGGTGCATTTCTCCGCTTATATCAACCAATGACATTTGTAAATGAATGTTGAAATACATGTACAATACACTAACAGTAAACTGCTAATTTTACATTTTTGTATATATACAATACTCGTGGTTAATAATAATAAAGAAATAATAAACCTTTATTTGAATTTTTTTTAAAACATTGATGATTTGATTACCAAACATGATGTCAACATTGGCACATAATGGACTTCAGTGCTCTGTGTGACATATCTAGATTCATGCACCTTGTACATGTATATACATGTAAATATGATATGCATAAATACAAGGTGCATGAATCTAGAATCACTATTTATTTTACTTTTAAAAAGCATTGAATTTAGTATATACTTTTTATTTTTTCTTACCTTTAAGGTACAGAGGGAACAACGTGTTTTTTATAAAAAACACTGACCCACCATGGAAGTTAATCCTTTCCTCTATCACCCACCATGGTATATCCACGCCTACTATCGTGGTTAAGAATTTTCTCAGGTAATCTTACCACGGTGGATGCATATGAAGGAGTTCAGTTTACCATGGCATGTCGCCACAGGGGTCCGGCCACGATATCTCCGCGGTGGTAAATGACAACATAAACGTTGTCATTTAATTGATTGCGGGTTTAAACATCGTTACCCGAATGAAAAGAGAACATTTTTAAACAGTGGTTAAGAATAATTTGCACATGCATTTTATTTGTTGATGATTAATAATGATTTAATGTGCCGGTAGAATTGAAGATCGAATATTTGTTCAACCGGATGCATGTGTTATGCATTAAATATTACCCTGAACAAGTTCGGTAAATTATCCGGATTTGAATTGTCACGTTACGTTTTTAGTGTATTACAACATCTAACGAATTGTCCTGAAGTTGTACGCGAACTTTCTTTAATCAATTATAAATCCTTTTCGACAGAAAACAGGCAGTTGAGCAGCGATCTTTTTCTTTATTTGGTATTTAAAACCAGAGTTGTTTTAACAAACGCGAACAAAAGTTTACATCACGTATCGTTATATAAAACTCGTTAACAGGATGGGATACAACAAATAAATTACTAAAATGAAGCCAACCTGCAGCAGGAATAATAAATATGTGAAAAGTTTATAAACGAGAATCGCCACATAAAATATAGTTTAACTACGATATGGTACAGGCGCCTGTTTCACAAGGTTGAATGAAGTCTTACATACGCACAATTCTAAATACACATTTACATTGGGCGTTTTAAACTATAACAATTAATATAACAGGTTTATATAAAAAAGTAGTGATGTGCTTCTGAGCTAGATATACCCTACGCAAAGCTGACAATTTTTTAAATCGACGCAGACGTGTTATTTGTATAAAGTTCCCATTAAAATTAACTCGCAGTTTCGGAGTTTTCGCATGACATAGTATTTATTGGGATGAATGTTCTCGAGATCGGACCCCTTTTAGACTTGCCTTAGTTCTCTAAATACAAATACTAATTCTTAATTTTTTGTTGTATTGTGGTACATTGATCAAACAATAAAATATGCATAGTTCCTTACGTCTGTTATAACATTAACAAAACAAATCGGAATAAAATTATTTTTTGAAGACGAAAGAACTGATTTGTCCACACTCATATTAATATAAAATAATTGCCCGAATTTACTCAACAGCATATTTGTTTATTGGTTTGTTCTTTTTTTCTTCTTTATTTTTTGTTGTTGTTGTTTTTTTGCGCGCCGATACGAACGTCTGTTTGCGGACATAGGGTCTTGTCGTAATATAATAGAAATTATAAGAATGCTACTAAAGTCTTTTCTACAACAAAAGTTGATGATGTGTCAGGCTTTTAACACTGAAACGACTATTTTGGTTGATTCTATATCACGATTGTATTTTTTTAACACACGTGGTTCAACACCGAATACGAATCGAGTATAAAATCATTCATGGAACGATATATTCTGCGACATTAATATTTAAAGTGATAATTTGGAAAATTTGAAAAATCAAAATGTAGCATTTTAAGTCGGTATAGATTTTAAAGTTTTTAAAACGAATTTCTTTACAAGTATCGCATTTATTGTGTATTTCTTTACAAGTCTCGTATTTATTGTGTAATGTGCTATTTTACCGCTAAAAATGTGAAGCCGCGTGTTCACCTGTTAATTATAAAATTATACAATACACAAGTTTATTTAAATGTTTGAGAGCACGTGCTTGATTAAATCAAGACTGGACAATACTTAGATAATCGATCGATTTAAGGTGTGACATAATTTACATCCGGTAAAAGTTCAAACGGTTGGAACATTAATCAGAGGTGCTGACAGGGAAATTTTGACGATAGAATAGCAAAGATTTTGACAATTTTAAGCCCAAAATGCGGTGTTCTAACCTTTTAGAACACGTTAATGGAATAATTGTCAATCGAAATCAGTGACAATAAACTTTAAGGTATTCTCGTATAATGAATAGATTAGCAAGAACGCAGATTTATTTTGTTGTCAAACAAACGTATTAAAACGGCATATTTTAACACAAATCTCTCAATTAAATCGCAACATTTTAATTTTTTCACTGTGTAAGCATGAAAGGAAATTGAAAATCCACCGTGGTCAACACGGTGGGTCACGATATGTAGTGGACATAACACGATGTACCGCAGAATACCACCGTGGCGTATGGTGGTGAATTTCTGAATGAAAAAACCACGACCACGGTATATAGTGGGTAATATAAAAAACACGTTGTCACGTCTGTACATGTATAGTTTAAAAGATACAAGACTTAAAATTTCTACAAACAGTACATGTAGACAAAGCATAGATAATGTGATTGGCATCCAGGGATAACTACATAATGTAATATAAGGCAAGGGGCCGTTAGCTCATCAAAACTGAAAATGGCCCTTTCGTTCCTACTACATGTATATGTAAGTATTTGAGAACTTTATAACAAATCTTAGAGAATGACCCTTTTAGAATAAGCCAATTGTCAAAATCCATTTATCTATTTATTTCAGTGATGTCTTACTGTCAAATAAAGAACAAGTCAACAAAAACACTACATTGTTATGTGTAAACATTCATTATAGTTTCTATTTTCTTGCGACAAAGTGGACAAACTCTGCGTTCCACATTCCTTGATCTTGCTATAGTATTTCCACACTGAAGACATAAACATAAGTGTTTACAAGGCAAAATAAGCACTGACTTGTCATGATCCTGACAAACAACACATTTAGTCTTCTCTTTCTCCTTTTCTATTTCTTTTTGAAAATCTTCTGGTGAATGCACATTAAGTCTACTAGGTGTTGTTGATCTCCGTACATTGTGGGCATTTACAGGGGGTAACTGAATGTCAATTGAATCACTATCTGATAATTCGTCTTCATCAGTGGTGGCATCATCTATTTCATATTCATCTACATCTTCCTCATCATCATCTGCCTCAGAGGAAGCAATTGTTACATCACTGTCATCACTCTCTACTTCATAATTTTCATCGGATTCCTCTTCTTCATTGTCAGAGAAATCAAACCCAAAATTTGCTCTAACTCTGGTATATCTGACATCCAAATTGTCATGAATGCTTGGAAAAGTCATGCCTCTCTGTTTTAATGTTTTGAACACATTTCCAACAAAAAGGAAGACTAAAATGCAAATTAAAAACCCAATGTATGTTTCACGTTTCAGGTACATCAAATCAATCACTCCATAATACAACATATCAGTTAGATACTTAACTGACTCAGCAAAAGCCATCATACTGTTGTCAATATTTGTCCAAAAAGATGTTAACAACCATTTTATCCAAATAAAAAAGGTTGTGATAGTATCAAAACCGTAAGTTCCAATGACACCAATTCCAGCAATGACCTGTTTAACAAGAAACACTGAATAATATGATGTAAACTCATATACTCCAACTAAGGTTTCTTTGCAGTTTGATGCACCTCCTGTCAACAAGCGGAAGAGCCAAATGGCATGGTGGATTATAAAATAAATTAATATCTCTATGCACTGATAAGCTGAGTAACAAACTGATCCAAGGAAAACTATAAATTTCCATATCACTAAAACTAATGCATGCAAGAGTCCAATAATTTCCAACAAAAAGTCGAATGCTGAAGTGAACACATTGGAAAGAAGATTGTGTGCAACACTCAAAACATGGACGATTGTTGTAATGATTTCTTTGCAAGTTTCTATGATAACACTCACTGCTTTAAAGTTTATGTCAATAACAGTTATGACTAATGTATATAAATAAGTGACAAAACTGCTTACGGAAGTGTAAACTGTTTGAATATATGCGACGAAACTCATTATGGTGTACAGTAACTTGTTGGATTGCTCTACATTTAGGAAATATTGACGAGTTACATGTAATTCATGGTAGTTCGAGGTCCATTCTTGAAATCAACACTTTTTCATATTATTTGATTTTTTTCTTCGTAATAACGTGAATTTACTCTACTGAAAATAATATGCTCATCGAACATGAGAAAATCTTTGGATTGACTTCTTAACAACCGGAAGTGAAAGTTATGGACACTCCACAAAACGTCATTTTAATCCCGTATACCAAATCGTACATATGTTGCTTTAAAATCGCTGTATTGTCGGAAGATTTATATATTTAATTGTATTGTATGCACTACATGTAGTTGTAAATGTCAACTTTTTAAATAGTACAACTTCAAAACATCCACAATTTCAACATTCTAAGGTAATGATTCTAAGGTTTGTAGATTAAGTAATTATATATATTTCTTGTAACAACTTATCATATTGTATTTAAATTTTAATAAGAAACAATGGTATGCGACATGTTGCCTTGAAATGATCTACACCCGTAACAAAATCCTAACAAGTCACAGCCTAATCGCATTTTTCTCTCATATGGAGAAATATCGATCATTTTATTCATGAGATAAAACCACGTGACCAGGTCATGAATATTAATGACGTCATGACGCCGTTTGAATACGCTGATTTGACGTTGACATTTACGTTGGCAGAAACAGTCAAATATCGTATTTTGGAACTTTTTTTCTGTATAAAATTGATAATCTCATCCAAAAATACAAAGGAGGTTGTACCCGTATACATACCATGTATTTCTACTTTCACTTTTTAAATGTCTATTTTTATATTTTTATATTTATATTTTCTACATATTAACAGTACAACACGCTTCATATTTTCAAATGGCTTTTGAACTTTGTTTGCTAATGTTACAGAGCTGAAAATAATTGTTTTGAACAGCCAAAACATTTATTGATGTGTATTGAACCATGTAACAATGAACTTTGCGAACGATTGTTTACATTTTTGAAAAGTTTAATTTTTGCTTATGTTTCCTAATGTACGTAATAAGCAACGTCAAAACCAATATGGCGATTATGTAAATACCATAATTTCTCCATATGTTACCCAAAAAAATTGTGACATTGAGGTCAAAGTCCAAAGTAAAATGTCATTTACTATGGTATGCGACACCGAGAATTGAAATTATCTACCCACTTACCAAATATCAAACGCCTTCCTAAAAAGAGTAAAAAAAAAGTTACGACCGGAGACAAATTTGTCATTCAGAAAGTAATAATTTACGTGACCTTGAGGTCAAAGGTCAAAGTTTATTAACCATCATATCAGAATGCTAGATATCAAAATCCTACTGGCCCAGACCTTTAATTTCACATTCCGCTATATTGGTGATGTTTTGCCCTAAATAATGCTTAATTTAGTGACTATTTGCATTCAATTTATACCCTAGTGAGCTGGAAATTAAAAACACCACCAACACACTATGGTCAGCCTCTTACCTCAACCTTCTTAAAGAAAACTGCAAACTAGACTCTTAACGTGATGACTTCAAGTTCAACTTTCCAATTGTCAAACTTCCCGTTCATCAACAGTAACATTCCAGCTACTCCAGCGTATGGTGTGTACATTTCACAACTAATACGTTATTCTAGATCCTACGATCGGTATTCCGATGTTCTAATCGGCTGACTACTGTTGACTACTAAACTACTCAAATAATGGTTTGTTGTACCTACATGAAGGTTGATGTTATCTCTCCAGAAGTTCTATGGTCGTCACCATGACTTAATTGATCGTTATGGGAAATCAATATAACAAATATTTTCACTGAGTCATGGGTAGTGTTTCCTATCCTGGATTTGACTTTTTCCTAGACATGACAATGAGTAACTCGACGGGTGTCTAATTAGAGGCAGGCACTGCTTACTCGTCCGGAGCACCCGAGTGCACCCATGGTTTTTACTGAGGTCGGTTTCTGTGTTTTTGGTTTTTGTTTTTCGGGTATATGTTTGTCTACATCCGAATTTGTAATTGTCAATTGACTTTCGGCGCTTCTTGTTCGGTCGATTTTCTTCGCTATTTTTCCTAATTCAATAGAGAGCAAAAATTTGCCCGGACATAAATTGGTCATTTAGAAAGTAATGCGACCTAGCCCTTGAGGTTGAATATCGAAAGCTTACTTCTAAAGAAAAAACTAACGGTCGGACACAAATTTTGTCATTCAGAAAGTAATAATGTGACATTCAACTTCAATGATGATAATCAGCAATATCTGCTGGGCAGACATCACGCTGATATTGGGCTAGATACATGACCTTGAGGTCAAAGTTCAAGTTCAAAGTTTATCAACCATGGTATCCGACACATCACCTTGAAATTATCTACCCACCAAATATCAAACGCTTACCCGTAAAGAGAAGGAGACTGGATCGCTCACCGGAACCTGAAACCAATTGAAAAACTATGCAATTCTTCTTTTCATTTAGCTTTTCTTTCATATAAGAAATTGTTCAACACGACTGCAAAAAGCATGATCAAATTTTGACGTTTTAAGGGAATTAACTCTATAAGGAGTCATCTGACACATATGCACCAATAATCATTTTTGCAGATCTTGATGAGCTGAATTATCATATATGGAAAAGATTTTCTCTAGCTCCTACGGTTTTAAAGATATTGAGGAAAAATGACAAAAATCGACAATCTTGACGATTTAGGGGCAATAACTTCTATAAGGCGTCGTCACACAACTTCAACTTAATCGAGAGTCTATTAGAGCTTTTAATACTGACGAAGGAGATTCACTTTAGATTTCAAGTATACATATTAAACTATAAGCCAAAGGCTATATCTTGACCCCTGCTCTATTTTTATCCAAGGAGCAATGTAGGGTGGTCAGCTGTCATGTTTTTTTTTGCAATTTTGGTAGAGGACGTCCTAAAGATAGTGTATGCAGTGTTTCAAAGCAGTCCTTTCCATGGTTTTAGATAAGATCTTTAAAAATAAATTTAAAATGGTTAAAATCAGTTCTAAATGAATAATTCCTAATTCAAATGAGCAGGCAATCTTGACCCTGTTTTATTAAGTTGTAGCTCTCATACATGAAAATTATTTATTCATTATAATGATCTTGTAAATTATTAAAGAAACTACGTTATGAAAAAAGACAATTATCAGACAAAATGATATGATATACGCGTAAACAAACGTAGTATATATCTTATGGGGCGGAATGACTTGGTGCGAACCGGTGGAGGGGGGATTTTAAACAAGTTCTTAAAGAAATGTATTTGAATGAATGGAATGAAGATTCTATTGTAATTTGCTCCTGGAATTCTCACACTATTGTTTTTATTCCTTGGAAGTTTTACAGTCAATAGTGCAAGATCATAAATTAGGCGCCGATCTCTCACGTGACTTCATGGAATCAACACATTAACAGAATTACACAAAATGCTAACAAAACGGCTTCCTTCGCAGAAATATACCCTCTAAGAATCAGAAAATCCACCAACTTGCATACAAATCCATTGTCAGACCGCAACTTGAATATGCATCTACTGTTTGGTCACCCCACACACAATGTAACATCAATAAAATTGGAGTTCACTGATGCCAAATGAATGTAATAGATTTTTAATTCTTTTAAATTTTATTTTATAGTTCATTATAATTTTTTCTGTTCTGGCAGATTTTTATTGTCTCGTAAATTATTAGGTACCTATTTCAAATTTTTAACTGTCCGTTTAAAACTTGTGGGTTTTTCTGCAATTTTTCCCAGGCACTAAACAATCATGTTTCTTGCATGCTGTTTTTACTATTTGTTTGCTTTTATTGTTGATGTATCTGTTTTATATATTCGGTTAAAAGCTCCTTAGAGCTTGTGTTGTATTGTTCTTATCATGCCGAATCAAAATAAAGTTTTACTTACTTACTTACTTACTTATATGCACCCGCTCACATATAGACAGATTCATACTAAGACAAATACATATAAATACTCATTTTCCCCACAAACTATTGTTTTATGGAATCAGTTACCTACCACCGTCGTTCTGCAGTTTGATCCTGAACATTTCAGACAGGCATTAAATAGTTATGATCATTTCGTACCCTGACCATTTCGTACCCTTACAAATATGGTCAATTCGTACCCATCGCTGAGTCAATTCGTACCCGACGGATGGTCAATTCGTACCCGACTAAAATCGTAATGAAATTGTATGTATTAAAAATTAAAAATGATTAATTAAATGTTTTATTGGTTATTTTACTCAAATTTATTTGTAATTAGTCGGCATATTGTCATTAGGTTCGGTTTGTTTGATAGTTATTTTGGATGTAGTGCGGTGATAATTATTTTTGTGCGATCAAGAGAATTATACATCGATACAAATATCTGATATTAATTTTATTTATCTGTTTACGAACAAAGTCATAATCTATTTGTGAAAAAGAGAAATTTTGTTTGCTTAATTCAGGGTTATTTGATTGTTTCTTTTTGGGCAAAACATCCTTTGTTTGTCAAAAATTGTTTAACAGTGGCCAGAAATCTTTCGATTTTGGTCCCCCAGTACATCTTTCTAAAAAATATGTATTTATAGATCTTTTTTTAAGTTTAGTTTCAAAATTCCTCTGTTTTTTTATATGCTTCCCAATTTCTACTATTTTTTATCTTTTGAAATTTATTATATAACATTTTTTTCTTACATATCGCACTCTTATAGTTCTTTATTCATATGAGGGATTTGATTAGATAAAATTTTTCTTTCTTTATAAAGGGCATGTTTATTTATTACCTCAGTAATAAAACATTTTTGAAAATGGTTATAACACTTATTTACATCATTTGTATCTTCATCTAAATTGAAGTTTTGATTTCGTAAATCAGATCAAAAATCTTCTAAGTTAAAATTTTTAAAATTTCTACAGAATCTTGTCTTCGATTTCACTTCAGGCATTTTGCAATCAAATTGAGCACTAATAAAATTGTGGACATCGCTTACTACTGTTCCAAAATTACATACTTTTTTGCACTTGTTGTTACTACTAGTAAGGATAACATCTAACAATGTTGGTTTAGAGTTTTTTGGAAAACATGTTGGTTTAGTTACAATTTGTTGGAGGTCAAAAATATCACACATTTCATTAAGGGTAGTACTTTTGTTGTTATCAAGCATATTAAAATTTAGGTCACCAATAAACATAAACCGATTATATTTAGCTTCTATTCTGTCAGTTATCTTGGTGAAATCAGGGACAGTCTATACTAACTTAGTATAGACTGTCCCTGGTGAAATCATCACTGAATATCTGTCTGACACGTCAGGTGGTTTACCACTTACTAACCACTTTTCATCACTGATGGTTACCTCAAACATGAAGACATAAGAGGTATACGGACGTGGGTACATGTCTGCTGACAAATTATTGAGACTCCTATCCAGAGTGTACGGACATTAAATTTCATAACAGTGCTGTGTTGCTATGTTAATATATGTTTTTATTTAGTGCTCCAGTTACTTTTTTTGTGCTCTTCTTTGTTACCTTTATTATGTCATTTATCGTAAAAAAATTTGAAAAATACAATTAAAGATTTAATTTGCACACTTAGAATCACAAACTAACTTACATCATACAATAGAAATTATCACCACACTCCATTCAATACAATGCGGACTAATGCCGACTAATTAAAATAAATTTGAGTAAAATAATAAAAAAAACCATTTATTTGATCACTTTTTACCTTTAATACATACAATTTCATTACGATTTCATAACATTTATGTCGGGTACGAATTGACCATCTGTTGAGTACGAATTGACTAAGCGATGGGTACGAATTTACCATATTTGTAAGGGTACGAAATGGTCAGGGTACGAAATGACCAGTTCCCAATTAAACACTGCCTAGATAGCAAAACACTGTTTTTATCCTGTTTTTAACTCGTTATCAATTCAATACTAAATCTAAAATTAAATTTCCCTGACCTTTTATTCACCAACAATAGTCCCTAGATGTCCCTCTGTCATTTTTAGTTTTTATCTTTTATTATTATTATTTTTTTGCACTGACGCGCACCTGCTAGAAACACCCGAAAGGGGAGTCAAGCAAGATAGATAGATAGAATACTAGTCCGGGAGTCCTATCTGTCGCCCGACGCGTCACGGATCCGAGTATAACGAGTTGGACGGCAGATTTGTCGTTTTCAAGAAAATTAAAATGAGCAAAGGTTGCTCGGTGTGTCAAGACTGGTGCCTGAAAACGTAAAATAAAAAGTAAAATATTGCCACCATATTAGTGGGCACGTCCGGGGCGTTTGACTTAATATATACCCTATCACTATTATTATTGTTTGTAAACACACTCGCATATTATTTCAGAAGTGAAAATGCATTTCTTGTGACGAACTCATAAATATGCAGGACAGAAAGAAAGAAACTGAATGTCTCAAAAAGAAGTATAGGTCCTGATTATATGGGTTGACATTTAAGGATTTGACCATGATCCTTACAATCTGTTTCCTGTATGCTGTTGTATCCATCTTTTCAGTTTTGGGATTTTTGTTCCTTTCGTTAGAGATTCACGAAATAATATTTTGGTACTACGAACTAATACCGTTTGGTATGACTTTGATTCAAATTGTAAAACCAGTCTTCAGCTTTGTATTGGCATGGTGTAAATTTATGTGGAATATTTGTGAACTTTGTTTGTGTATAATTTTTCACCTGTTTACATACATTTGGACATTGCTTTCCATAGGTATACCATTCATGTATGGGCCAATGCGTGTTTTCTTTTCATTTTGCAAATGGATGTTTTCAGAAATGTGGAGAGGTATATTTGTTAAAGGTAATCCAATATTGAGTTTTTTCACTGGAATTATTGTTACCTGCTCCATTCTGTTATGCATAGACAATTTTTTCCAGAGAAGACATGTTAATGCAAATAATCATCAAAACAGACAAGTAAATATTCTGGATGCAAATGGAGATCAAAATAATGCTCAGCAAAACGAAAACAATGAAAACAGACATACAGAGATTCGACAAAGACATCTCAATGGTATGACAAATACTGGTAGGAGAAATACAAATCGAGATCTCCAGAGACGAAATAGTGAGGATTTACACAGGATTGAAAATAATGTAATAAGGGGAGATAATCTACATGAAAATCAACATGATATAGACAGAGATTTGTGCATTATTTGTTTGGAAAATGTGCGCAATTATGCAGTGTTTCCATGTGGACATTTACATTTCTGCGGAACGTGTATTGAAAGTTTGTTCCGTGAGAGGACTAACATAAAATGTCCAGTATGTAATGTACACATACAAGAGTACAGAAGAATCTATGTTTAACATTGTATATAAAGATACCATATTGTATACTAAAGAATTACTGACAGTTCAGTTAGGACTTGTTCAGTATGTAGGTGTATTAATAAACATTAAACAGTTTACACACTTTTTTATCATAGTTGAACTAAGTTCCTACAAAAATGTTTTCATGAACTGACAGATTTTAAATATTAATGAAAGATTAGGCTGCATATATTTGTTTACAGTTATTAATAACATATTGTGGTAGGGTATAACTACATACAACACTAACAGTAAAAATACCCTATTAGTAAACAGTGTGTTGTTAAACTACTTTCCCAAACAAGTTTCTAAATTATGGGTACATATATGGTACCAGATCACCACACAGCTTCTGATGTCACATTAAGTATTACAACAGATCTTGTATAAAATTGATAATAAAGAACCTTAGTGAGCACACTTACATACCAAACGCCTATCAAGTTCTATAAAATTGTGATCAGTAGTTTCTTAGTATAAGCACATACGAGTTGTTTCATACACATACTTTGAGAAATTTCTAAGTTAAAGGGGAAATAACTCCTACAAAAAAAAATATAATTTTTTTGTTGATTTGCACAGCTTGATATGGTGTTATTCATTCCTACAAATTTTAATAAAATGCAGAAGAGTTGAACATACAAGAATATTTTGAGAAACTTCTAAGGGTATTAACTCCTACATAAAATATTGTATCGTAATTTCATGTCAATATACTCAACTACATATGGTGTCCTTCATTCCTACCAAGTTTCATAAAATTCTGATCATTAGTTTAAAAGGGGATTAACTCCTACAAAAAATATTGAATCATAATTTCGTGTTAATATGCACAACTACTAATAGTGTTCTTTATTCCTAAAATAAAAATTCTGATGCACCTACAAGAATAGGACCGACTTACCCTTCACAACTTCGGAAATTATAACACATTGTTTTATATAGTTTATTAATTATTCTAATATGATGTGCTATAAAAGCTTTGAGACCACAACCATGGTAAAAAAATGATTTATGTATGAGCAACACGTGCTGAGGAGGGCATGTTTTAAAGGGCTGTTCCAATTAAAAAACTAACTCCAACCGGAAAGCTATTGCATATGACATATTGATCTTATAAATAGCGACACATGCTATAATTATCCGTTGCAATATATTGTGTGTTACATTGACAGAACAGCTAGTTTAATGACGTTTTCTATAGGTACAAAATATTATGAATATACGGTAATTGTCTTTATATTAGAATAGAAATAATTCACTGAGGCTGGGATTTATCACTGTTTTACAATGGGATGACCATTTATGTCGTTATTTTATCCCTCGCTTTCCCTCGGGATAAAATAATACTACATAAATGGTCATCACATTGTAAAACAATGATAAACCACAGCCTGCGTGAATTATTTCTTAACTATAATTTAATTATTTTAATTTGTAACTATATTTTGCCCTAGAATGTACTTGTTAAAGTTTATTTTGAAAGTTCATTAGTAAATTAAGTCATGAACCTGAGCAAGGCTTGATTTGAATATAACACCAAACATCAAACTAGAAACCATGTTCACTTGCTTTAATTTCATTTATTGCCAAGTAATAATATAAACTTCAACCCTTAATTCAGATGCAGAGATTGTGGTGGTTGGTCAGTAAAGTATGACCATAATTAGTTAAAACTTTTGCAGAATGATTCAATTGGTTATTTCCAATTTGAAATGATATGCGGAGACTGCAGGTGAATAGTCAGACATTGTGGTTCTAAATATATAGTTGTAACCTCATATGATCAGATAGAAAGTGTTGAGTATTTTGTTGTGTCCATATGTAATCATTACAGCATCCAAACCTATCAAGGCTGGTCTTAAACCATGTTATAAAAGCTTCTGAAATGTATGTTAGATTATTTACTTATTGGCCAACATGCTTTGAAAATTTTGGGGTTTATTTTAAGGCTTTGTTTTTGCATGTACTGTAATATATATTGTAAAGTGAACCATTATATGTGCCAACAAATATCCCGACATTGAAAGTGTGGTCTGTTGTCCCGACACCATACTAAGTCATTGGAAGTGTGGTCTGTTGTCCCGACACCATACAAAGTCATTGGAAGTGTGGTCTGTTGTCCCGACACCATATACAAAGTCATTGGAAGTGTGGTCTGTTGTCCCGACACCATACAAAGTCATTGGAAGTGTGGTCTGTTGTCCCAACACCATACAAAGTCATTGGAAGTGTGGTACGTTGTCCCGACACCATACAAAGTAATTGGAAGTGTGGTCTGTTGTCCCGACACCATACAAAGTCATTGGAAGTGTGGTCTGTTGTCCCGACACCATACAAAGTAATTGGAAGTGTGGTCTGTTGTCCCAACACCATACAAAGTCATTGGAAGTGTGGTCTGTTGTCACGACACCATACAAGTCATTGGAAGTGTGGTACGTTGTCCCGACACCATATACAAAGTCATTGGAAGTGTGGTCTGTTGTCCCGACACCATACAAAGTCATTGGAAGTGTGGTACGTTGTCCCGACACCATACAAAGTCATTGGAAGTGTCGTCTGTTGTCCCGACACCATACAAAGTCATTGGAAGTGTGGTCTGTTGTCCCGACACCATACAAAATCATTGGAAGTGTGGTACGTTGTCCCGACACCATACAAAGTCATTGGAAGTGTGGTCTGTTGTCCCGACACCATACAGTGTGGTCTGTTGTCCCGACACCATATACAAAGTCATTGGAAGTGTGGTCTGTTGTCCCGACACCATATACAAAGTCATTGGAAGTGTGGTCTGTTGTCCCGACACCATATTCAAAGTCATTGGAAGTGTGGTCTGTTGTCACGACACCATACAAAGTCATTGGAAGTGTGGTCTGTTGTCACGACACCATACAAAGTCATTGGAAGTGTGGTCTGTTGTCACGACACCATACAAAGTCATTGGAAGTGTGGTCTGTTGTCACGACACCATACAAAGTCATTGGAAGTGTGGTCTGTTGTCCCGACACCATATACAAAGTCATTGGAAGTGTGGTCTGTTGTCCCGACACCATATTCAAAGTCATTGGAAGTGTGGTCTGTTGTCCCTACACCATATTCAAAGTAATTGGAAGTGTGGTCTGTTGTCCCGACACCATATACAAAGTCATTGGAAGTGTGGTCTGTTGTCCAGACACCATATACAAAGTCATTGGAAGTGTGGTCTGTTGTCCCGACACCATATACAAAGTCATTGGAGGTGTGGTCTGTTGTCCCGACACCATATACAAAGTCATTGGAAGTGTGGTCTGTTGTCCCGACACCATATACAAAGTCATTGGAAGTGTGGTCTGTTGTC
Source organism: Limnoperna fortunei (assembly GCA_944474755.1). Taxonomy (NCBI): domain Eukaryota; kingdom Metazoa; phylum Mollusca; class Bivalvia; order Mytilida; family Modiolidae; genus Limnoperna; species Limnoperna fortunei. The sequence continues at coordinate 8,217,137 of OX104114.1, read as the reverse complement.
CCGACACCATATACAAAGTCATTGGAAGTGTGGTCTGTTGTCCCGACACCATATACAAAGTCATTGGAAGTGTGGTCTGTTGTCCCGACACCATATACAAAGTCATTGGAAGTGTGGTCTGTTGTCCCGACACCATATACAGTCATTGGAAGTGTGGTCTGTTGTCCCGACACCATATACAAAGTCATTGGAAGTGTGGTCTGTTGTCCCAACACCATATACAAAGTCATTGGAAGTGTGGTCTGTTGTCCCGACACCATATACAAAGTCATTGGAAGTGTGGTCTGTTGTCTTGACACCATATACAAAGTCATTGGAAGTGTGGTACGTTGTCCCGACACCATATACAAAGTCATTGGAAGTGTGGTACGTTGTCCCGACACCATATACAAAGTCATTGGAAGTGTGGTCTGTTGTCCCGACACCATATACAAAGTCATTGGAAGTGTGGTCTGTTGTCCCGACACCATACAAAGTCATTGGAAGTGTGGTACGTTGTCCCGACACCATATACAAAGTCATTGGAAGTGTGGTACGTTGTCCCGACACCATATACATAGTCATTGGAAGTGTGGTCTGTTGTCCCGACACCATATACAAAGTCATTGGAAGTGTGGTCTGTTGTCCCGACACCATATACAAAGTCATTGGAAGTGTGGTACGTTGTCCCGACACCATATACAAAGTCACTGGAAGTGTGGTCTGTTGTCCCGACACCATATACAAAGTCATTGGAAGTGTGGTCTGTTGTCCCGACACCATATACAAAGTCATTGGAAGTGTGGTCTGTTTCCCGACACCATATACAAAGTCATTGGAAGTGTGGTCTGTTGTCCCGACACCATATACAAAGTCATTGGAAGTGTGGTCTGTTGTCCTGACACCATATACAAAGTCATTGGAAGTGTGGTCTGTTGTCCCAACACCATATACAAAGTCATTGGAAGTGTGGTCTGTTGTCCCGACACCATACAAAGTCATTGGAAGTGTGGTCTGTTGTCCCAACACCATATACAAAGTCATTGGAAGTGTGGTCTGTTGTCCCGACACCATATACAAAGTCATTGGAAGTGTGGTACCTTGTCCCGACACCATATATAAAGTCATTGGAAGTGTGGTACGTTGTCCCGACACCATATACAAAGTCATTGGAAGTGTGGTCTGTTGTCCCGACACCATATACAAAGTCATTGGAAGTGTGGTACGTTGTCCCGACACCATACAAAGTCATTGGAAGTGTGGTCTGTTGTCCCGACACCATACAGTGTGGTCTGTTGTCCCGACACCATATACAAAGTCATTGGAAGTGTGGTCTGTTGTCCCGACACCATATTCAAAGTCATTGGAAGTGTGGTCTGTTGTCACGACACCATACAAAGTCATTGGAAGTGTGGTCTGTTGTCACGACACCATACAAAGTCATTGGAAGTGTGGTCTGTTGTCACGACACCATACAAAGTCATTGGAAGTGTGGTCTGTTGTCACGACACCATACAAAGTCATTGGAAGTGTGGTCTGTTGTCCCGACACCATATACAAAGTCATTGGAAGTGTGGTCTGTTGTCCCGACACCATATTCAAAGTCATTGGAAGTGTGGTCTGTTGTCCCTACACCATATTCAAAGTAATTGGAAGTGTGGTCTGTTGTCCCGACACCATATACAAAGTCATTGGAAGTGTGGTCTGTTGTCCAGACACCATATACAAAGTCATTGGAAGTGTGGTCTGTTGTCCCGACACCATATACAAAGTCATTGGAAGTGTGGTCTGTTGTCCCGACACCATATACAAAGTCATTGGAAGTGTGGTCTTTTGTCCCGACACCATATACAAAGTCATTGGAAGTGTGGTCTGTTGTCCCGACACCATATACAAAGTCATTGGAAGTGTGGTCTGTTGTCCCGACACCATATACAAAGTCATTGGAAGTGTGGTCTGTTGTCCCGACACCATATACAAAGTCATTGGAAGTGTGGTCTGTTGTCCCGACACCATATACAGTCATTGGAAGTGTGGTCTGTTGTCCCGACACCATATACAAAGTCATTGGAAGTGTGGTCTGTTGTCCCAACACCATATACAAAGTCATTGGAAGTGTGGTCTGTTGTCCCGACACCATATACAAAGTCATTGGAAGTGTGGTCTGTTGTCTTAACACCATATACAAAGTCATTGGAAGTGTGGTACGTTGTCCCGACACCATATACAAAGTCATTGGAAGTGTGGTACGTTGTCCCGACACCATATACAAAGTCATTGGAAGTGTGGTCTGTTGTCCCGACACCATATACAAAGTCATTGGAAGTGTGGTCTGTTGTCCCGACACCATACAAAGTCATTGGAAGTGTGGTACGTTGTCCCGACACCATATACAAAGTCATTGGAAGTGTGGTACGTTGTCCCGACACCATATACATAGTCATTGGAAGTGTGGTCTGTTGTCCCGACACCATATACAAAGTCATTGGAAGTGTGGTCTGTTGTCCCGACACCATATACAAAGTCATTGGAAGTGTGGTACGTTGTCCCGACACCATATACAAAGTCACTGGAAGTGTGGTCTGTTGTCCCGACACCATATACAAAGTCATTGGAAGTGTGGTCTGTTGTCCCGACACCATATACAAAGTCATTGGAAGTGTGGTCTGTTTCCCGACACCATATACAAAGTCATTGGAAGTGTGGTCTGTTGTCCCGACACCATATACAAAGTCATTGGAAGTGTGGTCTGTTGTCCTGACACCATATACAAAGTCATTGGAAGTGTGGTCTGTTGTCCCAACACCATATACAAAGTCATTGGAAGTGTGGTCTGTTGTCCCGACACCATACAAAGTCATTGGAAGTGTGGTCTGTTGTCCCAACACCATATACAAAGTCATTGGAAGTGTGGTCTGTTGTCCCGACACCATATACAAAGTCATTGGAAGTGTGGTACCTTGTCCCGACACCATATATAAAGTCATTGGAAGTGTGGTACGTTGTCCCGACACCATATACAAAGTCATTGGAAGTGTGGTCTGTTGTCCCGACACCATATACAAAGTCATTGGAAGTGTGGTACGTTGTCCCGACACCATATACAAAGTCATTGGAAGTGTGGTCTGTTGTCCCGACACCATATACAAAGTCATTGGAAGTGCGGTACGTTGTCCCGAAACCATATACAAAGTCATTGGAAGTGTGGTCTGTTGTCCCTACACCATATTCAAAGTAATTGGAAGTGTGGTCTGTTGTCCCGACACCATATACAAAGTCATTGGAAGTGTGGTCTGTTGTCCCGACACCATATTCAAAGTCATTGGAAGTGTGGTCTGTTGTCCCTACACCATATTCAAAGTCATTGGAAGTGTGGTACCTTGTCCCGACACCATATATAAAGTCATTGGAAGTGTGGTACGTTGTCCCGACACCATATACAAAGTCATTGGAAGTGTGGTCTGTTGTCCCGACACCATATACAAAGTCATTGGAAGTGTGGTACGTTGTCCCGACACCATATACAAAGTCATTGGAAGTGTGGTCTGTTGTCCCGACACCATATACAAAGTCATTGGCAGTGCGGTACGTTGTCCCGAAACCATATACAAAGTCATTGGAAGTGTGGTCTGTTGTCCCTACACCATATTCAAAGTAATTGGAAGTGTGGTCTGTTGTCCCGACACCATATACAAAGTCATTGGAAGTGTGGTCTGTTGTCCCGACACCATATTCAAAGTCATTGGAAGTGTGGTCTGTTGTCCCTACACCATATTCAAAGTAATTGGAAGTGTGGTCTGCTGTCCCGACACCATATACAAAGTCATTGGAAGTGTGGTCTGTTGTCCAGACACCATATACAAAGTCATTGTAAGTGTGGTCTGTTGTCCCGACACCATATACAAAGTCATTGGAAGTGTGGTCTGTTGTCCCGACACCATATACAAAGTCATTGGAAGTGTGGTCTGTTGTCCCGACACCATATACAAAGTCATTGGAAGTGTGGTCTGTTGTCCCGACACCATATACAAAGTCATTGGAAGTGTGGTCTGTTGTCCCGACACCATATACAAAGTCATTGGAAGTGTGGTCTGTTGTCTCGACACCATATACAGTCATTGGAAGTGTGGTCTGTTGTCCCGACACCATATACAAAGTCATTGGAAGTGTGGTCTGTTGTCCCGACACCATATACAAAGTCATTGGAAGTGTGGTGTGTTGTCCCGACACCATATACAAAGTCATTGGAAGTGTGGTCTGTTGTCTTGACACCATATACAAAGTCATTGGAAGTGTGGTACGTTGTCCCGACACCATATACAAAGTCATTGGAAGTGTGGTACGTTGTCCCGACACCATATACAAAGTCATTGGAAGTGTGGTCTGTTGTCCCGACACCATATACAAAGTCATTGGAAGTGTGGTCTGTTGTCCCGACACCATACAAAGTCATTGGAAGTGTGGTACGTTGTCCCGACACCATATACAAAGTCATTGGAAGTGTGGTACGTTGTCCCGACACCATATACATAGTCATTGGAAGTGTGGTCTGTTGTCCCGACACCATATACAAAGTCATTGGAAGTGTGGTCTGTTGTCCCGACACCATATACAAAGTCATTGGAAGTGTGGTACGTTGTCCCGACACCATATACAAAGTCACTGGAAGTGTGGTCTGTTGTCCCGACACCATATACAAAGTCATTAGAAGTGTGGTCTGTTGTCCCGACACCATATACAAAGTCATTGGAAGTGTGGTCTGTTGTCCCGACACCATATACAAAGTCATTGGAAGTGTGGTCTGTTGTCCCAACACCATATACAAAGTCATTGGAAGTGTGGTCTGTTGTCCCGACACCATACAAAGTCATTGGAAGTGTGGTCTGTTGTCCCAACACCATATACAAAGTCATTGGAAGTGTGGTCTGTTGTCCCGACACCATATACAAAGTCATTGGAAGTGTGGTACCTTGTCCTGACACCATATATAAAGTCATTGGAAGTGTGGTACGTTGTCCCGACACCATATACAAAGTCATTGGAAGTGTGGTCTGTTGTCCCGACACCATATACAAAGTCATTGGAAGTGTGGTACCTTGTCCCGACACCATATATAAAGTCATTGGAAGTGTGGTACGTTGTCCCGACACCATATACAAAGTCATTGGAAGTGTGGTCTGTTGTCCGACACCATATACAAAGTCATTGGAAGTGTGGTCTGTTGTCCCGACACCATATACAAAGTCATTGGAAGTGTGGTTTGTTGTCCCGACACCATACAAAGTCATTGGAAGTATGGTACGTTGTCCCGACACCATATACAAAGTCATTGGAAGTGTGGTACGTTGTCCCAACACCATATACAAAGTCATTGGAAGTGTGGTACGTTGTCCCGACACCATATACAAAGTCATTGGAAGTGTGGTCTGTTGTCCCGACACCATATACAAAGTCATTGGAAGTGTGGTACGTTGTCCCGACACCATATACAAAGTCATTGGAAGTGTGGTACGTTGTCCCGACACCATATACAAAGTCATTAGAAGTGTGGTCTGTTGTCCAGACACCATATACAAAGTCATTGGAAGTGTGGTACGTTGTCCCGACACCATATACAAAGTCATTGGAAGTGTGGTCTGTTGTCCCGACACCATATACAAAGTCCTTGGAAGTGTGGTACGTTGTCCCGACACCATATACAAAGTCATTGGAAGTGTGGTCTGTTGTCCCGACACCATATACAAAGTCATTGGAAGTGTGGTACGTTGTCCCGACACCATATACAAAGTGTTTGGAAGTGTGGTACATTGTCCCGACACCATATACAAAGTCATTGGAAGTGTGGTCTGTTGTCCCGACACCATATACAAAGTCATTGGAAGTGTGGTCTGTTGTCCCGACACCATATACAAAGTCATTGGAAGTGTGGTCTGTTGTCCCGACACCATATACAAAGTCATTGGAAGTGTGGTCTGTTGTCCCGACACCATACAAAGTCATTGGAAGTGTGGTCTGTTGTCCCGACACCATATACAAAGTCATTGGAAGTGTGGTACGTTGTCCGGACACCATACAAAGTCATTGGAAGTGTGGTACGTTGTCCCGACACCATATACAAAGTCATTGGAAGTGTGGTCTGTTGTCCCCACACCATGTACAAAGTCATTGGAAGTGTGGTCTGTTGTCCCGACACCATATACAAAGTCATTGGAAGTGTGGTCTGTTTTCCCGACACCATGTACAAAGTCATTGGAAGTGTGGTCTGTTGTCTAGCCCTGTGACTTCATGTTCTTGCTGCTTTACATGTTTACAAAATCAAAATGGATGCATTCATCTGTCTGCCAGACATGATACAAGTAATCATTTACTTTCCCAGGATGGGTCATTCTCTCCTGCTACTTTACAACTTTTCTCTGTAACTAAACTGGCAGGCACAAAACCCAATAATTGAATACCACATATCTTTCCGGCCACCTACATTAAAAAAATTTTGTGTTGGTGCTCTCCCTTTAAAAAAAACAAAATTATTGAGTGATTTGTAGCCAATTAAGGCTGTGGAGCACACCTGGTCCCATCTGACACTGATCAATAGTAAGTTTGACCATGTATGTGTACAGTTTACTAGGTTGACCAACTAGCCATAAAAAATTTAACTATAACATTTTCAGGGTATAGAATATGATGATGATACAAACAAGTCATAAGCAAGTACATTATCAACACTGAGGCTGATGTTTGAGCTTTGCAGCAGACAAAGGCTTCTTCCTCCAATAAAAACTGGATGTCATAATATTATTAAAAAATTGATTATAGTGGCATTAAACAACAACAAACAATAAACAATATTTATTTCTTTTTTATTTTATTCTTTTTGCCTGTTTTAGTCTTTTTAATTTTATGTATTGTTCCTGATGAAAGTCCACTGCTAAATTCTGAAAAAGCAGATTTTCTGGCCTCTTTAATCTTTAGTTCCTTCTTTTTCCTGAAAATTTTAATAAAGAAACGTGAATTTTTCTTATCAATAATGTAACATACACAATGTCACTATTTTTAATTTTGTAATTAAAGCACCCCAGCATACTTATTATTTGATCCTCCAGTATTTTTGGTGAGTGCCAATGATTATGTGTCTGGCATATATAATTGTATAACATTGTTCGTGATATTTTATTTAGATGTAAAACCAATTTTGATTGGAGAAATTAACATTAAAGGGGACATAAATACTGTGCTGTGTAACTGGTGATGTAGCAGTTTTTAAATCCTGTTGCCTTAGAATGAGGATTACATACTGCAGGAGTTTCAATCCTAATAATAGATTTTACTAGAGCTTAAGTTAAGTTATCAATTTAGTAATGGGGCATGGTCAGGTTTACAAGTTAATTACCTAGGGTTGGTGCCCTAAATTGAGGTTCTCTCATAATTAAATTGGTTGAAAAAATTGCTGACAGTAATGTTAACTAACCTAATCTTTTTGCTGCATTTAAGATTTTAACTATAAGGACTACACATATCCCTTCCCAGAAATGTAAGAGCTGATATCAAACATTTAATACTATTGATGGTAATACAAGCAAGAGAGAAACACCTGTCTGGTAGGAAATTTGTTCACTTAGATTTTTTTAAAAGTATTTGTTGATGTGTTGTTGACTGTATTTATCAAACACATTACCTCTTTTCCTTCAACTTCTTCAACTGATCTCCATGGTGACTGACTGTAATTGAAGAAGGTGCTTCTCTAAGCGCAAAACTTTTGGCCAGATGTCCAAGGTGAATTTTTTTAATGTGAAATATATTCTTTAGATTAGACGGATATGTACTGTAAGCTCGTACAAATGACTGAAACGCTGCAAAATAACATTACAAAATATGTTTAACATTTAAATAGCAGACTTTGTACAACATATATCACATATCTATCAGGATTTTCAATGGCTTTTCTTTACTGACATGTATTAACCTTACTACAATTTACTAGAGTTTTAAGACTCATTTGTTTGAACTAATTCTTTTCTGTCTTAACTAATGACGAGATGTGTTTGTCTGAACTTAGTAACTTAATATCTTATATCTATTAACCAATCTTAATAACAAATCAAAGAAGATATTAAGCTTTTGATGATGATTTTAGGTTTTTTATAAAAATATTAATATTAAAAAAATAATTAGTTTTAGGTAAATGAAGAAATGAAATCAATTATGTCACACACTATAAATCATGAAATGGCTTTTGTATTTGTGAGTTTATTACAAATGAAACAAAGAAATAATTCAGATCAATCCTTTTAATTGATTTTATGAATATTTTTTGTATTAAAAACATATTTAAAACCCCTTCAAAAAGGGAAAAAATTTGGTTGGTAATCCCCAATTTGTAAATGCCACCATATTTTAAATTATAAAATATACACACAATGTTTCAAAAATCTTAAAACATTCAAGGATTCATGTTATGAAATGTGATGTTCTAAGGTTAGCTAGCAGTTTCCACTAGTAAGTCCTCCAATAATGTGACTTACAGTAATTCTATCCTTGTGTAAGTAGAACAAACCTTTTTTTGCCAGGTCTGCCACAGATTTGTTATGAATTATGTAATTCTCAAAACACATCTGTAAATATGTGGCTGTTTCCTCAACTGTTCGTGGTGCTGCCCTCTGTTTAATAAAAGAATCTGATGTACAATTTGTTTAATAAAAGAATCAGATGTACAATTTGTGTTTAATAAAAGAATCAGATGTACAATTTGTCAAACTACCCTATACCAATAGGACAAAAATTAGTACTTGAGCATAAAAAGTAATTAATATGTTATACACAGGATGTTGTATTCTTCTATACTGGTATCAGCAAAGTTGTTAAAAAAATCCCAGAGACAGTTTTTGGCTGCTTGTCATTAAAATGGATGGAATCAATATCTCAATCTGTGTATCATGTAAAAAGTAATTTTTTATTCTAAGAACTTTTTTAATAATAAATAAATGAGATAAGGGACACTTCTTATTCTACCACACAGTTCATAACATATCCACCCTCTCGTTGGGGGGTTGTCAGGTCATAATACGGAAAGCCTGACCGCGGACCGTAGTGGGTAACGTGTTTGGAGAGTGCCACACTCCGTGCACGATAAAGACCCCTTTTGTAGATTTCCAAAAAGAGTAGGCTCATTGTAGCCGCTACAAAAGGCAAAATTTTCCGCCCCTACCCAAAACTCCATACTTTTCCAGTGGCAGTCAAAATTGTATTCCCTGTGACCCATCCCATCCCCATTTTCCGTTGATTTATTGTTACTTAACTTGTTCCCGTCCTGAACCTAGCTGAAATACTGCTCGCTAGACGTAAAGCTGACATTCAATCAATCAATCAATTAATTGCTTTTATCGCCCTTTTGTATCTTAATTTTCTATTGCTTCAAAAAAGCTCATTTCTACATTTCATTCCAATCAATTAGTACATCAAGTTGTTATTTTTTCATATTTTCTAGATGGAAGTTACTGTTTGGAAAAGTACAAAATTTCTCAGCTATAAGCAATTGGAGTAATGATATAATGTACCAATAGATTAAAAATTACTTGTGAACACAATATTTATGATATGTCAGTTTCTTTTCGTCATGTTGTTAATGATTGTAAATAAGTTGTCCTGTCTGAGTGATGCATTGTGGGATTTGTGTTTGTTTTTTTCACTCTGAATTGAATTATTTCTGTTTTGATATGAAATTTTTTAAAATGATTACATAGATAAAAGGTTTTCATTGTGGTCCTCGGATCCTTCCTTATTGAAAAATCATAGATACAGTCTAATATTTGTGAGAAGATAGCAGAAATATACATATGAGATAGAAAATAACATATTATTTATATTAAAAATATAATTTAACAAATACAGAATGACAAAATTGTATTATAAACTAATATGTTGATGCAAGATAGGCAACAGAAGCAATTAAATTAAGCAATTATCAACAGAACAAGACAAAAAGACAAAAAAAAAAAATACAATGCAAAAATACAGTCACAAAAAATGGGTTAGATGATTAAACAAGTAAGATCCCAATATAGGACAAACATTTTCATGTATAGTAAAAGTCAGCATGTTTTGGTGGCGGTTTTTTATACCATTGTATGTCACGAAAGCAGATGAATGTTTGTAAACAATATTAGATCCCTTTAGAAACAAAAATGGCTGACTTACAATGTAAAATTTCTGCAGCAAAAAGTCAAGTGCGATTTGTGACATGTAAACAACAGAGAAATAACAGGATCTAGTTTTTTCTACTGGAGTTTTGTAATAAAAAAGGTACAAAAGGAACAAGAAAAAAAATGCAAGAACAGATGGTGTTGACTGTTAGAATACACACCATTGCACACATACAGCTATGTTGGGGAAGGACATTTCGATAATGTTTCCAGGTCAGAACTAACAATCAAGTGCCGTTTTTATTTGATTTGTTATAAAAATGATATCACAATAAATTGGCGTAATGTCTATGCAGGATATTTAATTGCAGATTTTAATACTGTTTTGTTTCCAAAGAGTCTGAAAGACAGCATATTAGAATGTGTTGCGAAAATAAAAGGTTAAATATGCATAAGAATTACATACTTTTGTTTCACTGTGATCAACCATCTGTGACACAGTGCTTTTCAAATTCTTTAAAAAATCATTCATCTGAACTTCACTTAAGCTGAAAAATACAATTTATACATGTATTATCTATTTATATCAATCACAAGTTAATAACAGTGATGTGCTACCACAGACTGACTGCTTCTGGTTTTTAAAAAATGATTTTACACTAGTATATCTTCTTGACAAAGTCTGGAATTCATGGCAGGCACTCAGGCTTCTTTTCATGACATAGCTGACATAATAGGAAGGGAAGAGACCGAACAAACAGACCAGAAGAAAATGGAAAGTTACAAATCCGTATGTTGACAAACCTAACTAAAACATACCGAGAACCAAAAAGACAAAAGCAGAAAGTGAGTAACCCAAACCCAATAAAAAAAACATGGGTGCACTCAGGTGCTACGGATGAGTAAAGCTATGCCTTCCTCTATCTAGACACCAATTGAGTTACCCATAGTCATGTCTAGGAAAGAGTCAAAACCAGGAATAGGAAAAACTACCTATGACTCGGCCAAAAATTGCTAAATATGCCATAAAAATTAAATGTCTGTCACAAAATATTTATGTTCATTGTGGCACTGTACATTTATCTTTATGTGGTTACTTCAATGTTTCAATCTGAAATAAGTTCAAATACCATATTTGGCCTAATAAACGCCCCGGGGGCGTTGCATTTTTCCGAAAGGGGGGCGTCTATTGAGTCAAAATAAAACAACTAAAGTCCGTATATTGAAACAGACAATACAGAATAAAGCTACCATTGGGTATGTGAAACAGACTATATTTCCAAAAAAAGAATGGGACAGTGTAATTAAATATCTAAAAATAGAATGGTCAGTCGCTGTATCCGAGTTCAGATTGATTAACGGTAACACAAAAAACAAAGTATAATCGAGAAGTGTTATCCAATGGAACTGGATTTTTCAAGTTCCATAAGAGGATACAACATTTACTGGAGTTGTTGGCAGTACCAAATTGGAGATTTATTAAATTGCAAAATTGAAGAAAATAACCCTAACGTGGACCCATGGAAAAAAAATGTTGGACGGCAGAGGATTCTCGGACTACCCCAACCAAATTTTCTGTGCAGCTGAATCTTCAATGAGGGAATCCGAACCAATGTGTCGGCCACGTACGAGTTTAGTAAAATTGTTCATTTTTTTTCTGACGAGAGGTTGTCAGATATCTGCAAAAGTAACAGGAGAAAAGTATTTGGAAATGGCTTAGAAATACCATGTGTTGAACGTGACATTACAAATTAAAAAAATTTAGTAATGCTCGACAATATCGGCATTACGCCAGTAATCACAAATGAAATAAGCGAGAGTGAAGGTCATGTCTCCGATGAAGATGAAGAGTCATCGGATTCTGACTATGACAGTCCCGGTCACTAAACAATTACCTTTGTAATGTAACCTTTTGTAAATATTAACCATATATAATTCGTAGTATAATGACTTGTGTGTATAATTTTGATAAAATTGTAATTGTTCGTGTGTTGGATTATACAAGTTTCTGTAAGTTGTTTGCATACAAGTTTTTTTTTGGGGGGGGGTGGGGGGTTAATTAGGGAGGGGGGGTTTATTAGGTCAAATATAGTAACTGTACCCGTGCGTCAATTTCTTCCTCTTAGGAAGTGTCCAAAAATTGCACCCATACCCAGATTTACATCCAAGCGGTGCGGTATAGTGTTTAATATGTGGTGTTAGCAGTCTTGCTCTCACTAAACGTTCATTGAGCAAGCTCGCAACCCCAGATAAAGACGGTTAAACTGTTGTCAAACAGAAACAAACTACTTACAATATTTTAATTCCAAACTATAAAGGTATTATTCCAAAAATGTGTTTGCAATACATATTTACAAATAAATAAATTAAAAGAATATAAAACTTCTAGTAGTAAAAATGATAACACTAAATTGTTTCTACAACCTAATAATTGACAGCAAACAAAAATAACCAAAATCAAAGCGAAAAAGCTAAATTTGACAAATTTAAAGGGAAGCAACTCTGGATCAATTTCATACAAACATAAGGAAAACGTTTCATAAGTATTTTGATGTGCAAAGAAAGATAACTCTTGAGATTTTAGTTGTACGGTGGAAAAACCCACTAGAATGTTAAAACTGGAGTGCTTACAAGAATAGCTGTTTGATCTGTTTGTTAAAACAATCACAGTCTAATACAAAGTGAAAGCTGCTCTCACCACCTTTGCTAGTAGGACATATTCTGACCTAGTTTTTTTATCAGGTATTGCAAAGGCCAGGGTTTGACTTTAGCATGGTGGAGTCCAAGGAACCATCTGAGCTAGGGATTTAAGTTGCTAATCTAGTACATAAAAAACACCATCATCATCATGTAACAACTAGGATATAAGAATATGTAATGGTCATGATTAACACCTACTGTTCCATTAACATTTGATAGATATTCATAATTAACAGTGACAATGAACCCCAATCATTTGATCATAACAAACCTTATATTATTTTCATTCAAAATGGGTATGTAATCTGCTTCATTAGGCATGAGAAACAACAGGGACTGTCCTTGTTTGCCAGCTCTTGCTGTCCTTCCAACTCTGTGGATGTAGTCTGTGGCTCCACCTGGTGTTGTATACTGTACTATCCACTGTACATATGGTAAATCTAAACCCCTGGCAGCAACATCCTATAATAATGGGAATAAGGTTCATTCTCAGTGTTCAGATAATCTTAAAATTAATACAAAAGAAGGACAGTATTGTCAATTGAATATGTATTAGCTTATGAACGAACTTACATCATAAAACCCACCTCGTTTGCTTCTAGTATATATCTGAAACATTTGTACATTGACAGAAAATATATAATTCATTTGTATTAGCCTTAGAAACAGGCAGAAAAAGTGAGGCTATCAAGGCAAGTACAATGTAATTTGAAATATATACAAAAGTGATAAACGCTTGAAAAAAGGCTACTCATAGCTGATTTGTGACAAATCTGGTTTATGTAATCCTATAATGACAGGACGTAACAAAACAAATACAATAATGGACAACATGCCATGAACCAGAAACGAATACTAAATATCTTTGTAAGCAAGGACAACGGTACCAGGAAAGAGACATTTTTTATCATTTACTGAATAAAGAAAAATTTATTTGATTTGTCCTTTTATTTTTCAGAAAATGTAATGAATGCAGGAAAAATATCTTCATTTTAGTTATCTCATATATGCTGTTTATATGTTGTATTTACTTACTGTACAAAACAAAACACCAGTATTAGTTTCCGTAAACTCTTGGAATACTTTGGTTCTTTCCTAGAAAAACAAAAAATCCAGCCAACTAATACAATTTCATAATCTTACATTAAAGTTTCTACAAATCTACTGAATAAAGAAAAATTATCCTTACACATTTTGCAAAGCATTATATTTGTGTAAATAATTTCCATAACAAACTATGCAGAATTACAAATCATTATTGTTATGAAATAAACAGATTTATTTATCTAATCATTTTAATTATTAGTAGTAGGCAGCCATCTCTGTTGATCCAACTGCCATCTAAAAAAAATATAACAATTCTTATCTTGTGATTTGTCAGACAGCAATTGTAATTAAGTATATAGTCGATATTGTTATAGAATAGTGAATATCATGATTTCACATTTAAAAGTACATCTGATTTAACTTGATATGTATATCACATCACCACTAACAGCCAAATCAACCAGTAATAACTGACTGTACATGATACTATAAACAGTAGATTGGAGACTTAAATGGAGAAAAATCATTTCTGCATTAAACAAAAAGTAATCTTTCATAACTGAGTATATGCATTATGTACCTTTTGTTGCATGTCTCCGTGCAGTTTAAAGAAGAGTATGTTGTGTTCATCCTCCACGTCCTTTATCTCTGAATCTATGCTAAGGTTGGTCATCCCAAAAAAATGTTTGAACAGGTCGTAATGGAACTCTACAAGATCCTGGGTAGACATGAACACTATCATCTTACATTTGGTAGATTTAATCTGCAAAACCAAATCATAAGTTCAAACCATCAATATAAGCCCAAAGAATATTAACAAGGGACCTCGGTGGCCGAGTGGTTAAGATAGTTCATCTACTATTGATCAAGTGGTCTGTCAACACTAAGGTTGCGGGTTCGAGTCTCAGTGCGTGCAGGGTGTACTGGACTCTAATCTTAATTGACAAGGACTGCCAGTTTTCCTACCGAAGCTCTGGGGTTTCCTCCAGGCACTCCAGCTTCCTTCCCCAATAAAAACTGGACCTCATGATATAGCTGAAATGCTAAACATCATTCAAACAAACAAACGTAAAGAATATTAACATATCATATAGTTTCTATTGGTAGGAATCTGGCATTATCTTGTTTGGAATGTTACACAATAGAACAGTAGGCCTCAGTGGCTGAGATGTTACACTATAGAGCAGTGGACCTTAGTGGCCAAGATGTTAAACTATAGAGCAGTGGACCTTAGTGGCCAAGATGGTACACTATAGAGCAGTGGGCTTCAGTGGCTATGTTACACTAAAGAGCAGTGGGCCTCAGTGGCTGAGATGTTACACTATACAGCAGTGGGCTTCAGTGGTATGTTACACTATGAGCAGTGGGCTTCAGTGGATATGTTACACTATAGAGCAGTGGGCTTCAGTGGCCCAGATGTTACACTATACAGCAGTGGGCTTCAGTGGCTATGTTACACTATAGAGCAGTGGGCTTCAGTGGCTATGTTACACTATAGAGCAATGGGCTTCAGTGGATATGTTACACTGTATAGCAGTGGGCATCAGTGGATATGTTACACTGTATAGCAGTGGGCTTCAGTGGCTATGTTTCACTATAGAGCAGTGGGCTTCAGTGGCTGTTACACTATAGAGCAGTGGGCTTCAGTGGCTGTTACACTATAGAGCAGTGGGCTTCAGTGGCTATGTTACACAATAGAGCAGTGGGCTTCAGTGGATATGGTACACTATAGAGCAATGGGCTTCAGTGGATATGTTACACTGTATAGCAGTGGGCATCAGTGGATATGTTACACTGTATAGCAGTGGGCTTCAGTGGCTGTTACACTATAGAGCAGTGGGCTTCAGTGGATATGTTTCACTATACAGCAGTGGGCTTCAGTGGCTATGTTTCACTATAGAGCAGTGGGTTTCAGTGGATATGTTTCACTATAGAGCAGTGGGCTTCAGTGGATATGTTACACTACACAGCAGTGGGCTTCAGTAGCTATGTTACACTATAGAGCAGTGGGCTTCAGTGGCTATGTTTCACTATAGAGCAGTGGGCTGAAGTGGATATGTTTCACTATAGAGCAGTTGGCTTCAGTGGATATGTTTCACTATAGAGCAGTGGGCTTCAGTGGCTATGTTACACTATACACCAGTATTCCTCAGTGGCCCAGATGTTACACTATACAGCAGTGTTCCTCAGAGGCTGTTACAATATTCAGCAGTGGGCCTCAGTGGCTGTTACAATATACAGCAGTGGGCCTCAGTGGCCAAGATGTTACACTATACAGCAGTGGCCATCAGTAGCCGAGCTGTTACACTATACAGCAGTGGGCTTCAGTGGCTATGTTACACTATAGAGCAGTGGGCTTCAGTGGATATGTTTCACTATACAGCAGTGGGCTTCAGTGGCTATGTTACACTATAGAGCAGTGGGCTTCAGTGGCTATGTTTCACTATAGAGCAGTGGGCTGAAGTGGATATGTTTCACTATAGAGCAGTTGGTTTCAGTGGATATGTTTCACTATAGAGCAGTGGGCTTCAGTGGCTATGTTACACTATACACCAGTGTTCCTCAGTGGCCCAGATGTTACACTATACAGCAGTGTTCCTCAGTGGCTGTTACAATATACAGCAGTGGGCCTCAGTGGCCAAGATGTTACATTATACAGCAGTGGTCTTCAGTAGCCGAGCTGTTACACAATACAGCAGTGAGCTTCAGTGGTCGAGCTGTTACACTATAGAGCAGTAGGCCTCAGTGGCCGAGTTGTTACACTATAGAGCAGTGAGCTTTAGTGGCCTAGATGTTACACTATAGAGCAGAAGGCCTCAGTGGCTAGCTGTTACACTATACAGCAGTGGGCCTCAGTGGCTGAGATGTTAAACTATACAGCAGTGAGCTTCAGTGACTGAGATGTTACACTATACAGCAGTGAGCTTCAGTGGGTGAGATATTACACCATTGCTAATGTGGAGCAAAGACTGTTCAAATATATGTACTAAATCTATTACTATACTATAACACTCCGGGAAAACAGAACTTTTCAATGGAGAAAGCCATAAATAACCAAACAGGGAAACAGTTCCCATGGGAAAAGGCAATAACAACAAGTGTGGACTGTGAGCATGCTCACAAAGGGATACCCCCCTGCTTTGCTTTCAAATCCAATTATCTCCCCTGAATAATATCTGACAGCAATGAAAATT
Source organism: Limnoperna fortunei (assembly GCA_944474755.1). NCBI lineage: Eukaryota > Metazoa > Mollusca > Bivalvia > Mytilida > Modiolidae > Limnoperna > Limnoperna fortunei. Next base: position 8,200,081 of record OX104114.1, on the reverse strand, counting down.
CTTCATGCACATCTACATATGATGTACTTCCTTCATGTAAAGTTTCATAAAAATCGGTCAAATGTATTAGGTGAAGTTGCGCTTACGAGGTCTCCCACTGAATACTATATTTAAAAAGTCCAATTATCTCCCCTGAATCATATCAGACAGCGACGAAAATTCTTCATGCACATCTACATACTTCCTTCATTTAAAGTTTCATTAAAATCTGTCAGGTGGTTTAGGAGGAGAAGCGCTTACAAGGGATGTGGACAGACAGACAGACAGACAGGGTGATTCCTATTCACCCCCCCCCCCCCAAACAAGTTTGTGGGGGGTATAATAACCAAACAGGGAAACAGTTCCCATGGGAGAAAGCAATAACAATGACCAAATAGGGAAACAGCTTACATGGAAGAAAGCAATAACAAGTGTGGACTGTGAGCTCCCTCACAAATCGATACACCCCGCTTCTCTTTCAAGTCCAATTATCTCCCCTTAATGACATCCCAGGTCAACAAAAATCCTTAATGCACATCTACATATAATGTACTTCCTTTATGCTAAGTTTCATTTAATTTCATCAAGCTGTTTAGGAGGAGTTGTGCTTACAAAGAATGTGGATGGACGGACAGACGGACAGACAGACAGGGTGATTCCCGCAGGGGGTATATGAACCAAACAGGGAAACAGTTCCCATGGAAAAACGCCATAACTGAATAACCAAACAATATACAATACATTTTAGTCCAGTATTTTATAAAGTACAATAATTATTATGGTTACATCACAATTATTTGTAATATACCAAATATTAAGCAAGGACGAATCAAGAAAATGGGGCTAGAGGGAACAAAATTCCGCCAAGGGGTTGGGGGACTACTCAAGGTCCCCAGCCAGTCCAGGGAGGCACCCCTTTGGGGAACTAGCACTCGAGTAACTGGTGAAATTTAAGCATTTATCTGCTTCTTTTTAACACACTCTTGCTCACTCTTACCTTTTTTTTAGATCACTCTCTCCTTTCTCCCTTTTTTAGGAGGAGCAAACATCCCCTCTGCCCCCTCTGGATCCAACACTGTTAAGCATATTTCCAAATAAACAAATATAAATTGTAAACAGAATTCAGAATTATAACCAAAAATTCTAAACTGTGTTTGGTAATGGCTATAAAATTGAGGAATCATTAATAATACTATTAGCTTACCTATTTTCAAATGCACAATATTTACACTATTCAATATTAAACATCCTATTCAGGTTCAAATGTCAAAACAAACCCACTAACCTTACAGTGCCATGTTATAAAGGCAGCTAGCGTCACTAGACGTAACTTGCATGGTGTTATTACAAATTGTTGTCGTAGATTCGTCGGTAATGTAAAGTTTATTTTCGTCTCAGTGGTCACACTTTCTGGTGCTTGGTTATTGTCTGTTAGTGATGTGTCTATGTGGACAGGATTATTTAAAGTTATACCCGCTAATCTTTCGACGCCTGTAGTGATGAAAAGGAATATGTAAAACTCATAAATTTTTTATTTCACTATCATCCATATGCCAATCTAAGTTTTTAATATTGCCTGATATTTTTGTCTCTGTTCTAGTATTACCAAACCAGGATTCAAATAGTGATATAAATGTTAAAACTGATCCTGTGTAGGTAGTTTTCTGCATTTTATCATTTTCAGTGTCAGTTATTACAAATAAAAGATTATACAGTTATTACAAATAAAAGAATATACATGTATCCTGAAGTGAATGTGGTTGAAAAAATATTATTAAGATTAAAATTAAAACACACATTCTACCTGAAAAAATATATACTTACCACAAGACAGGGAGGCTAACATTATGGTCTGTCTACTGGTCGTCTGTTTTCTACTTACCATCAGACAGCATGGCTAACATTATGGTCTGTCTACTGGTTGTCTGTTTTCTACTTACCATCAGACAGCATGGCTAACATTATGGTCTGTCTACTGGTTGTCTGTTTTCTACTTACCATCAGACAGCATGGCTAACATTATGGTCTGTCTACTGGTTGTCTGTTTTCTACTTACCAACAGACAGCATGGCTAACATTATGGTCTGTCTACTGGTTGTCTGTTTTCTACTTACCAACAGACAGCATGGCTAACATTATGGTCTGTCTACTGATTAACTGTTTTCTATGTACTATCAAACAGGTGGCAAACATTATAGTCCGTCTTTTTGTTGTCTGTTTTCTACTTACCATCAGACAGGGTTGCTGATAACATTATGGTCTGTCTACTAGATGTCTGTTTATTTAAATGGTTTATGATTTCTGCTACATCTTTCTCATAACCTAAATCTAGCAGCCTGTAAATAAATCAATAATAGATTGTAAATAAACAACGAGTGTTACACAATTAAAATAGCCTATAAACAACTAGATATCAGTGAGATGGTATCCATCTCTGTGGGCCTGGCCGACCTTGAGGTCAAGGTCAAAGGTCATTACCAGTGGTAAGCGACACATCGCCTTGATATTATCTACCCACATTCTAAATATCAAAAGCCTACCTCAAAAGATTAAAAAAGTTGCAGCACGGACACGAATTTGTCAATCAGAAAACAATAATGTGACCTTAAGGTCAAAGTTCAGGGTCAAAGGTCAACAACCACTGTATGCGACACTTTGCTTTGATATTATGTACCCACATTACAAATATCAAAAGCCTACCTCAAAAGATAAAAAAGTTGCAGCCTGGACACGATTAGTTTAGGACAGACGAAGGACCTTAAGGTCAAGGTCAAAGGTCATTAACCGTGGTATGCAACACATCGCCTTGATATTATCTACCCACATTCCAAATATCAAAAACCTACCTCAAAAGATAAAATAGTTGCAGCACGGACACGAATTTGTCAATCAGAAGTTCAGGGTCAAAGGTCAACAACCACTGTATGCGACACTTTGCCTTGATATTATCTAACGGTACCCACATTCCAAATATCAAAAGCCTACCTCAAAAGATAAAAAAAGTTACAGCCCAGACACGATTAGTTTAGGACAGACTAATCAGGGGCCCTAATTAAAATACAGCCTTAAACAATCAAAAATAGCATGTAAGCAATAAATTATGAAACTGATGTCAGACTAGACATTTGTTTAATTTCTAAGTTCACTAGAGTTTGAAGTATTTGGTGCAGCCTTACAGAATTTCGCCAGTGAGGAGAACTTATCATGTTGCAGCTGTGTACCAAGTTTCATGAAGAGGTGAAAGTCATGGTAATAAAAAATTCTTAACCTGAGGTGGGATGGAGGAACGAATGAATAGGTGAAAGAACTGAATGAAAATCAATATGTCCCTTTTATAAGCGAGACATAGAAATCAATACAGGGAACAACCTGTTAACAACATTTCTGGCTAAGGTTTGACTTCTACTAAGAACAAACCAATTTTAACTTGAGTTAAATTTCTGGCTAAGGTTTGACTTCTACTAAGAACAAACCAATTTTAACTTGAGTTAAATTTCAGACAATGATTTACCTGTCTGCCTCATCCAAAACCAGCCATTTGACCTTTGACAATGATTTACCTGTCTGCCTCATCAAATACCAGCCATGTGACCTTTGACAATGATTTACCTGCCTCAACCAATACCAGCCATTTGAATTTTGACAATGATTTAGCTGGCTGCCTCATCCAATACCAGCCATGTGACCTTTGACAATGATTTACCTGCTTTAACCAATACCAGCCATTTGAATTTTGACAATGATTTACCTGACTGCCTCATCCAATACCAGTTATTTGACCTTTGACAATTTTTTACTTGCCTCAACCTGTACCAGACATGGGACCTTGACAAGGATTTACCTGCCTCAACCAATACCAGCCATTCAACTTTGACAATGATTTACCTGCCATACCAATACCAGCCATTTGACTTTTGACAATGATTTACCTGTCTGCCTCCTCCAATACCAGACATGTGACCGTTGACAATGATTTACCTGCCTCAACCAATACCAGCCATTTGACCTTTGACAATGATTTACCTGTCTGCCTCATCCAATACCAGCCATTTGACCTTTGACAATGATTTACCTGTCTGCCTCATCCAATACCAGCCATTTGACCTTTGACAATGATTTACCTACCTGCCTCATCCCATACCAGCCATTTGACATTGATTTATCTCTCTGCCTCCTCCAATACAAGACATGTGACCGTTGACAATGATTTACCTGCCTCATCCAATACCAGCCATTTGACCTCTGACGATGATTTACCTGTCCGCCTCATCCCATACCAGCCATTTGACCTTTGACAATGATTTACCTGTCTGCCTCATCCAATACCAGCCATTTGACCTTTCACAATGATTTACCTGTCTGCCTCATCCAGTACCAGCCATTTGACCTTTGACAATGATTTACCTGTCTGCCTCATCTAGTACCTTCCATTTGACCTTTGACAATGATTTACCTGTCTGCCTCATCTAGTACCTTCCATTTGACCTTTGACAATGATTTACCTGTCTGCCTCATCTAGTACCTTCCATTTGACCTTTGAGAATGATTTACCTGTCTGCCTCATCTAGTACCTTCCATTTGACCTTTGACAATGATTTACCTGTCTGCCTCATCTAGTACCTTCCATTTGACCTTTGACAATGATTTACCTGTCTGCCTCATCCAATACCAGCCATTTGACCTTTCACAATGATTTACCTGTCTGCCTCATACCATACCAGCCATTTGACCTTTCACAATGATTTACCTGTCTGCCTCATCCCATACCAGCCATTTGACCTTTCACAATGATTTACCTGTCTGCCTCATCCAGTACCAGCCATTTGACCTTTGACAATGATTTACCTGTCTGCCTCATCCAGTACCTGCCATTTGACCTTTGACAATGATTTACCTGTCTGCCTCATCTAGTACCTTCCATTTGACCTTTGACAATGATTTACCTGTCTGCCTCATCCAGTACCTTCCATTTGACCTTTGATGATGATTTACCTGTCTGCCTCATCTAGTACCTTCCATTTGACCTTTGACAATGATTTACCTGTCTGCCTCATCCAATACCAGCCATTTGACCCTTGACAATGATTTACCTGTCTGCCTCATCCAGTACCTTCCATTTGACCCTTGACAATGATTTACCTGTCTGCCTCATCCAGTACCTTCCATTTGACCTTTGACAATGATTTACCTGTCTGCCTCATCCAGTACCAGCCATTTGACCGTTGACAATGATTTACCTGCCTCAACCAATACCTTCCATTTGACCTTTGACAATGATTTACCTGTCTGCCTCATCTAGTACCTTCCATTTGACCTTTGACAATGATTTACCTGTCTGCCTCATCTAGTACCTTCCATTTGACCTTTGACAATGATTTACCTGTCTGCCTCATCCAATACCAGCCATTTGACCTTTGACAATGATTTACCTGTCTGCCTCATCCCATACCAGCCATTTGACCTTTGACAATGATTTACCTGTCTGCCTCATCCAATACCAGCCATTTGACCTTTGACAATGATTTACCTGTCTGCCTCATCTAGTACCTTCCATTTGACCTTTGACAATGATTTACCTGTCTGCCTCATCTAGTACCTTCCATTTGACCTTTGACAATGATTTACCTGTCTGCCTCATCCAATACCAGCCATTTGACCTTTGACAATGATTTACCTGTCTGCCTCATCCCATACCAGCCATTTGACCTTTGACAATGATTTACCTGTCTGCCTCATCCAATACCAGCCATTTGACCTTTGACAATGATTTACCTGTCTGCCTCATCCAGTACCAGCCATTTGACCTTTGACAATGATTTACCTGTCTGCCTCATCCAGTACCAGCCATTTGACCTTTGACAATGATTTACCTGTCTGCCTCATCCAGTACCAGCCATTTGACCTTTCACAATGATTTACCTGTCTGCCTCATTCAGTACCTTCCATTTGACCTTTCACAATGATTTACCTGTCTGCCTCATCCCATACCAGCCATTTGACCTTTGACAATGATTTACCTGTCTGCCTCATCCAGTACCAGCCATTTGACCTTTGACAATGATTTACCTGTCTGCCTCATCCAGTACCAGCCATTTGACCTTTGACAATGATTTACCTGTCTGCCTCTTCCCATACCAGCCATTTGACCTTTGACAATGATTTACCTGTCTGCCTCATCTAGTACCTTCCATTTGACCTTTGACAATGATTTACCTGTATGCCTCATCTAGTACCTTCCATTTGACCTTTGACAATGATTTACCTGTCTGCCTCATCTAGTACCTTCCATTTGACCTTTGACAATGATTTACCTGTCTGCCTCATCCAATACCAGCCATTTGACCTTTCACAATGATTTACCTGTCTGCCTCATCCCATACCAGCCATTTGACTTTTGACAATGATTTACCTGTCTGCCTCATCTATTACCTTCCCTTTGACCTTTGACAATGATTTACCTGTCTGCCTCATCCAATACCAGCCATTTGACCTTTCACAATGATTTACCTGTTTGCCTCATCCAGTACCTTCCATTTGACCTTTCACAATGATTCACCTGTCTGCCTCATCCAGTACCAGCCATTTGACCTTTGACAACATTTACCTGTCTGCCTCATCCAATACCAGCCATTTGACCTTTGACAATGATTTACCTGTCTGCCTCATCCAATACCAGCCATTTGACCTTTGACAATGATTTACCTGTTTCCCTCATTCAGTACCTTCCATTTGACCTTTCACAATGATTCACCTGTCTGCCTCATCCAGTACCAGCCATTTGACCTTTGACAATGATTTACCTGTTTGCCTCATTCAGTACCTTCCATTGGAACTTTCACAATGATTTACCTGTCTCCCTCATCCAGTACCAGCTATTTGACCTTTGACAATGATTTACCTGTCAGCCTCATCCAGTACCTTCCATTTGACCTTTGACAATGATTTACCTGTCTGCCTCATCCAGTACCAGCCATTTGACCTTTGACAATGATTTACCTGTCAGCCTCATCCAGTACCTTCCATTTGACCTTTCACAATGATTTACCTGTCTCCCTCATCCAGTACCAGCCATTTGACCTTTGACAATGATTTACCTGTCAGCCTCATCCAGTACCTTCCATTTGACCTTTCACAATGATTTACCTGTCTCCCTCATCCAGTACCTGCCATTTGACCTTTGACAATGATTTACCTGTCAGCCTCATCCAGTACCTTCCATTTGACCTTTGACAATGATTTACCTGTCTGCCTCATCCAGTACCTTCCATTTGACCTTTGACAATGATTTACCTGTCTGCCTCATCCAATACCAGCCATTTGACCTTTCCCAATGATTTACCTGTTTGCCTCATCCAGTACCTTCCATTTGACCTTTCACAATGATTCACCTGTCTGCCTCATCCAGTACCAGCCATTTGACCTTTGACAACATTTACCTGTCTGCCTCATCCAATACCAGCCATTTGACCTTTGACAATGATTTACCTGTCTGCCTCATCCCATACCAGCCATTTGACCTTTGACAATGATTTACCTGTCTGCCTCATCTAGTACCTTCTATTTGACCTTTGACAATGATTTACCTGTCTGCCTCATCCAATACCAGCCATTTGACCTTTCACAATGATTTACCTGTTTGCCTCATCCAGTACCTTCCATTTGACCTTTCACAATGATTCACCTGTCTGCCTCATCCAGTACCAGCCATTTGACCTTTGACAACATTTACCTGTCTGCCTCATCCAATACCAGCCATTTGACCTTTGACAATGATTTACCTGTCTGCCTCATCCCATACCAGCCATTTGACCTTTGACAACATTTACCTGTCTGCCTCATCCAATACCAGCCATTTGACCTTTGACAATGATTTACCTGTTTGCCTCATTCAGTACCTTCCATTTGACCTTTGACAACATTTACCTGTCTGCCTCATCCAATACCAGCCATTTGACCTTTGACAATGATTTACCTCTGGGTTTTAGCTAGGATTTTTTAAGCATTAGTCACTTTTGCGTGCGACTAATTTTAAGATCTAATATGTGTGTATATTTTTTTATATGTCTAAATGTATGCAAAATCATTAATTAATTAATTAATTAATGCGATAAACATCAATCAATATTTAATATTTTCTGGCACCATTTTATAACATATATTATATATTCAATGTAATATTGCCATAGAACATATATTTAAACAGATTTAAATAAAAAAAATTAACAGTGTTTGCCAAAATATTCATTTTTGTTTATATTTAAAGTTTTGCAATAGTCGTTTTTAATTAGCATCATATTTTGCAATCTCCGGCACCGAATTCATATCTGCTCCGAAAACTTATCGGTATTATTTTTTTTGTTTTTCTCTGACTGGTTACCAGTAGTATTTTATCCTACGCTTTATGTACAAAGTAAAATCACGCAGGAACCAGAGTTAACAAATGGCGCGTAACATGATAAACAGAGGCTGTGACAACTAGAGGCTCCCAGGAGCCTGTAATCGCTCACCTGGAATCCAAATGACTTAAACTATATTAAAATTTTTGAAATTAACAGTTTCAGTCTAGTTGTTATAGCTTTTAAGTTACTGTGCAAAAACTAAACATTTCTTCAAAAAATTTGTTAAATACAATAACTCCTATAAGGTGCCATCCACAATTTCTGAAAATTAAATGGTTTTTAGGCATTGTCCTTTAGGGTACTTTAGAAATTTACAGTTTTACTCTACTAATAGGTGTGTTATAGACTAATTTATAATTAAAAAACTGTTCATATGTCCAAATTCATTATGAAAGGGCAATAACTCCTATAAAGAGTCATCTTGCAATTTTTGGACTAAGCAATCATTTGTAGGGCTTCTATTGCTGATCATTTGTGCAATTTACAGTTTTAATCTAGCTACTATAGTTTTCAAGTTACAGGACAAAAATGGAAAATTTCTTAACAAAATTGTCATTTAAGGGCAATAACCCCTATAAGGAGTCATCTGACAATTTCAGACCAATTAAATGAATTGTAGGGCTTTTTTGCTGATCATTTTTGCAATTTATTATTTCACTCTAGCTGCTATGGTTTTTAAGTTACAGGACAAAAACGGAAAATTTCATAAAAAAATGCAATTTAAGGGCAATAACTCCTATAAGGAGTCATCTGACAATTTCAGACCAATCAAGTGAATTGTAGGGTCTTTATTGCTGATCATTTGTGCAATTTACAGTTTCAATCTAGCTGCTATAGTTTTCAAGTTACAGGACAAAAACGGAAAATTTCATAAAAAATTGCCATTTAAGGGCAATAACTCCTATAAGGAGTCATCTGACAATTTCAGATCAATACAGTGAATTGTAGGGCTTGTATTGTTGATCATTTTTGCTATTTACAGTTTTACTCTAGCTGTTATAGTTTTAAAGTTACAGGACAAAAACGGAAAATTTCATAAAAAATTACCATTTAAGGGCAATAACTCATATAAGGAGTCATCTGACAATTTCAGACCAATCAAGTGAATTGTAGGGTCTTTATTGCTGATCATTTGTGCAATTTACAGTTTCAATCTAGCTGCTATAGTTTTCAAGTTACAGGACAAAAACGGAAAATTTCATAAAAAATTGCCATTTAAGGGAAATAACTCCTATAAGGAGTCATCTGACAATTTCAGACTAATACAGTGAATTGTAGGGCTTGTATTGTTGATCATTTTTGCTATTTACAGTTTTACTCTAGCTGTTATAGTTTTATAGTTACAGGACAAAAACGGAAAATTTCATAAAAAATTACCATTTAAGGGCAATAACTCATATAAGGAGTCATCTGACAATTTCAGACCAATCAAGTGAATTGTAGGGTCTTTATTGCTGATCATTTGTGCAATTTACAGTTTCTATCTAGCTGCTATAGTTTTCAAGTTACAGGACAAAAACGGAAAATTTCATAAAAAATTGCCATTTAAGGGCAATAACTCCTATAAGGAGTCATCTGACAATTTCAGACTAATACAGTGAATTGTAGGGCTTGTATTGTTGATCATTTTTGCTATTTACAGTTTTACTCTAGCTGTTATAGTTTTAAAGTTACAGGACAAAAACGGAAAATTTCATAAAAAATTACCATTTAAGGGCAATAACTCATATAAAGAGTCATCTGACAATTTCAGACCAACCAAGTGAATTGTAGGGCTTTTATTGCTGATCATTTTTGCCATTTACAGTTTCACTCTACCTCGTATATTTTTCAGGTTATATTGTAAATACCAAAAATTTTGTCAAAAATCGTCAAAAAAGGGCAATAACTCCTACAAGAAGCCAATACACAACTTCGCACTAATAGCAACTATTGTAGAACTTAATGTGCTGATCAATTTGAAGTAACGGTTTTCTCTATAGCTATTATAGTTTTTTAGATAATGATCAAAAACCTGTGTTGACCCCCATGTTCTATTTTTAGTAACAGCGGCCATATTTGTCTGTTGATCAACACCCTGGGTACAAACTTGAAACTAGGAACCCTAAGGATGATTGTGGCCAAGTTTGAAAAAAATTGGCCCAGTGGTTTCAGAGGTGAAGATTTTTGAAAAAGTTTACGACGGACGACGGACGACGGACGACAGACGACGGACGACGGACGACGGACGCCAAGTGATAGCAATAGCTCACATGGACCTTCGGTCCAGGTGAGCTAAAAATATGATGATTCTGACGAGAATGGGAATAAAATTAAAAGGAGACATAAGACATTTTTTTAAATGACAGAGCGACTTCAGCTTCTCGTTTAATGGTCAACAACGCGACGTGGGACCACAATAAGATCGCCCAAGTTGTCATCCAACTGGTTATGCTCGATCGCGTGTGACGGTGTGTACACAGTAATCAAGTGATTAATTATCAAATATTATTAGGTGGCCTATCTCTTACATAATTACTTTGATTGCCTTGGGTCATAAACATGTACCTTAGGTCAGATATTTGGATTTACCTGTGCCGATTTTGACGATGAAAATTTCGAAGTTTGAAAATGGAAGTGGCCAATTACGTTCAAAATATTTTCGTCATTTCTAAACAAGGATTCGCCAATTGCGAAAGTGGCGAGCTCTAGCTAAATCACTGTTTACCTGTTTGCCTCATTCAGTACCTTCCATTTGACCTTTCACAATGATTCACCTGTCTGCCTCATCCAGTACCAGCCATTTGACCTTTGACAATGATTTACCTGTTTGCCTCATTCAGTACCTTCCATTGGAACTTTCACAATGATTTACCTGTCTCCCTCATCCAGTACCAGCCATTTGACCTTTGACAATGATTTACCTGTCAGCCTCATCCAGTACCTTCCATTTGACCTTTCACAATGATTTACCTGTCTGCCTCATCCAGTACCAGCCATTTGACCTTTGACAATGATTTACCTGTCAGCCTCATCCAGTACCTTCCATTTGACCTTTCACAATGATTTACCTGTCTCCCTCATCCAGTACCAGCCATTTGACCTTTGACAATGATTTTCCTGTCAGCCTCATCCAGTACCTTCCATTTGACCTTTGACAATGATTTACCTGTCTCCCTCATCCAGTACCAGCCATTTGACCTTTGACAATGATTTACCTGTCAGCCTCATCCAGTACCTTCCATTGGACCTTTCACAATGATTTACCTGTCAGCCTCATCCAGTACCTTCCATTTGACCTTTGACAATGATTTACCTGTCTGCCTCATCTAGTACCTTCCATTTGACCCTTGACAATGATTTACCTGTCAGCCTCATCCAGTACCTTCCATTTGACCTTTGACAATGATTCACCTGTCTGCCTCATCCAGTACCTTCCATTTGACCTTTGACAATGATTTACCTGTCTGCCTCATCCCATACCAGCCATTTGACCTTTGACAATGATTTACCTGTCTGCCTCATCTAGTACCTTCCATTTGACCTTTGACAATGATTCACCTGTCTGCCTCATCCAGTACCAGCCATTTGACCTTTGACAATGATTTACCTGTTTGCCTCATTCAGTACCTTCCATTGGAACTTTCACAATGATTCACCTGTCTGCCTCATCCCATACCAGCCATTTGACCTTTGACAATGATTTACCTGTCTGCCTCATCCAGTACCTTCCATTTGACCTTTCACAATGATTCACCTGTCTGCCTCATCCAGTACCAGCCATTTGACCTTTGACAACATTTACCTGTCTCCCTCATCCAGTACCAGCCATTTGACCTTTGACAATGATTTACCTGTCAGCCTCATCCAGTACCTTCCATTTGACCTTTGACAATGATTTACCTGTCTGCCTCATCCAGGACCAGCCATTTGACCTTTGATAAAGATAAACTTCCTGTGTGTTGTAAATGATCCAGAAGTCGTCCAGGTGTGGCCACCAAAATGTTTATGCCTTTTCTTAATCTGCAAGTAAAAAATTAATTTGAATAAATAAATCCATAAAGAACAAAGTATTTTTGATTGGTCTAAAAACAACTTTTGGGTCACGATCGCAAAGTACTAAAATTACATAAAAATACGGAAACATGAAAATGATTGTAAGCAGCGACCATAGCAACAAGGGGGGGGGGGGCAAGTGAAATATTTAATTTTAAGTAGATTGAGATTAATTATTTATTAGTTTTAGTTAGGTTGTCCATGATCCTATTTGGCCAATGTGATACAAGTCAAGTAGCCTTTTCTCCATGTATGTCAAAAATGGGGTAAGGCAAAAATGAAAACAAATAATTAAAATACACTTAATTAATTCCATAGAAAACATCAGAATTGTTGTCATTTCCAAACAAATAAGGGTACAATTATTTTTTTAATATTCAGGGATCTGAACTTCCTACTTTGTCTTAGTTAATATAACTACATATTTAAATTTATTATTTTTTGTCATATTTAGCTTTCTGTGATTAGATTATGTATCACGTGACCAACAATCAAAGCTCGTTTAGCATGCTACAATATTATATATATAATATATAAACCTATACATTCAATAAATAGCTTTATATTAAAATTTTTCTGCCTGTTTCTCTTGAATGTTTTTTGTTTGTTTGTATATTGTTTAACGTCACTTTCAGCAATGGTTCAGCTATATCATGGGTCCAGTTTTTATCTGGGAAGGAAGCTTGAGTAACTGGAGAAAACTGACAATCCTTGTCAATTAAGATTGTAGTTGATTACACCCTGCCAGCAGTAAGACTCGAAGCAGCAATCTCAGTGTTGACAGACCACATGATCAACAGTAGACAAACTACCTTAACCAATCTGCCACAGAGGCCCCAAAATAATTTAGTTTGTTTGATGGTGTTTAACGCCACTTTCAGCAATTTTTCAGCTATATCATGGCGTCCAGTTTTTATTGGGGGAGGAAGCTGGAGTACCTGGAGAAAACCCCGACCTGCGGTTGGAAAACTGGCAATCCTTGTCAATTAAGATTGGAGTCGAGTACACCCTGCCTGCAGTGAGAATCGAACCCGCAATCTCAGTGTTGACAAGACCACATGATCAATAGAAGACGAACTACCTCCAAAATAATTAAGCAATTGTAGCATGCTATAAATGTATAATTATACAGTTCTATTAATAGAATTATCATTGACATCTGCATTAACCTAATAATATAACTCATTTGTAGAGCACCTGTTTATCATACCTGGCTTTTTCTGCTTTCCTTTTTTCACCTCCCATTAAACAGCCTGGTACTATCCATGTGAAAGGCTTAAAGTATACACATAAATAAAAAAATCTGCATTAATGCATGACACAAATCACCAAGTCTAATAATAAATTAAAAGAAAACAACAACTAAATAGCTGCTGATCCAACAGTATCGGTCCCATGATACAGGAGTTACAAAAGCAAAATATAAATTATATACTGTATAAAGTTGGAGACCTAGGTGGCAGAGTGATTAAGGTAGTTCCTCTACAATAAATCACATGCTAGTCAACACTGAGGCTGTGGGTTTCACTGGTTCACTGGGGGGGGGGGGGGGGGGGTGTACTCGACTCCAATCTTTATTGACAAGGATTGCCAGTTTTCCTATCACAGTTCAGGGTTTACTCTGGCTTCCTCCAACAATAAAAACTGGATGCCATGATAAACTGAAAAATTTCTGTACGTGGTGTTAAACACCATTCAAACAAACAAAGATCATGTAAAGGTAACATTGTATGAAACTTACATTGACAAGCTTCTGAAAATTATTAAAACTCTGAGTCGCAAGCTGAAACAAAAACAAATTGATAAAATGCATGAATAAATAAATGTAATAAATAAATGTTCATGAGTATTTTAAAAAGAGTCTATCCTGTTATCAACAATGAAGCTGTCACTATGGATAAAATTATGCGACATAAATGGTCATCCCATTGTAAAACAATGATAAACCACTGCCTTCGTGTATTATTTCTTAATTGATCTACCATACTATCAAGAATGAAGCATTCATAAGAATTACTGGTTTTTTCAAATGGACTACCTGTCTATTCTGACAAAATATCAAGAACATGATAAATCTTGGCACATGTAAGCATTTAACAACTCTTTACTAATTAGTGGAAAGATAACTTGAAACAAAACAGATACTTCTGTACAATGTAAGAGTAATGTTTCCATCTCTGCGGGCTTCCCTGACCTTGAGGTCAAAGGTCAAAGGTCCTCAACCATGGTATGCCACACATGGCCTTGATATTATCTATCCAAAAAACACATATCAAAAGCCTACCTTAAGAGATAAAAGTTATAGCCAGAAAAGGTTAGTTTTGGATGAACACACAGACAGACGCATAGACGGACAGACAGACTGATCAACAATTAATGGAAAGATAACTTAAAACAAAACAGATTTCTGTACCATGTACAAGTGATGTTTTATGCGTAAATTCAGAGTTAATACTCTTTTGAACTCCCAGAAAAGATTATTTATTGGAAAATATATAATTTGCTCAAATGGTTTGAATTGTATTTTTATGCAACCTATCCAGCATATGACTGGTGTTTAAACATTTGTGAGATAAATGTAGGTTGCAATCAAGCACAAGAATATGCTACATAAAATGAAGTTAATAAACAAGTGAGTGCTATCGAGGGGTATGAGATGGTATGAACACATAAAAAAAATTAATATCAAACTGAATTTCCTGACAAACAAAAATTGAAATATTTTCATGGAACAAAATTTGTGTGTGTGTGTAAAAAATTATAAATAAATATATTGATTTAATTGATTAATTGGATAATTGCTTTACACCCAGCCAGCAGTATTTGCTATATTCAGGACAAGAACAAATTAAAAAATAATCTTTTCTGGAAAGATCAACCAAATAGAACAAAATTTGAATTTTGAATGCCCATGAAAAAGTATGGGGTATTGAAAAAAACTGAAAATTTTGCCTTTTGTAATGGCTACAACAAGCCTAGCCGTATCACTTTAGTGTGCACAGAGTGTGGCTCTCTCCAAACACATTACCCACTGTGTACATTGTCAAGCTTTTCGAATTATGACCTGACATCCCCCAATGAGGAGCATCCCTTATCTGCCATCTGTACATCGAGCACTGTGAACCCTCACAGTATGATCAAAATGAGTATTATTTTATACAATCTCCAAACAAATTGAACCAAATAGATTCTTATTCCCTTTAGTTAACTGCTGTAGAGAAGAAAATTGTAAAGAAGCTATGGACAACAGGAAAGAGCTGAAGCTAGGTATTTTCGTAAGAGCACACTAATTAACCTGCCCAGATCTTCATACAATATTAAACTTGTGATTGCACATAGTTATTGATATGTGAAACCTGGTTTTTTTCCAAGTTCTGATTACAAATATAGGGATAAACGTTTAAACCAGGTGCTCCGGTTTAAAGGGTAAGCATTTCCTAACCATATAATGTAGGATACACGTTTTTCAATTTTTCCTTATATGGTTATCTATTGGTCCAATCTGTAATAAACATTAGCTCTGCATTTAAAACAGAAAAGATTTCTGTAAAATTTTTATAATAATTTGTTTTATATCTACATAATTTTATTAATTTCATGGAGATAAGTACATAAATTGTTTTTGTTATAAAAAAAATCTATTATTAATCAACTTGATTATTTCAAGGGAGATCACTCTGTTTGTGTTAGTAAAAGAATATTTCAGATGGAAGATTTAATTTGAAAAATAAACATGTCAAAGAGTAATAATTGTCAAAGAAAATAAATATATATAAATGATTATGAAATTAACACTAATACTGTTTTGATGTTTACAATGTCTGTGGGTTGTTTCATGTCTAGGTCTAGTTTCATTAATAAAACCTATCATTTTCAATTTTTTTTATTGGATATTGATATTCTATGTTTTTAGTGAAATTCACACACCATTTAAAATAATAATAAAAAATGTAAAAGACAGATGAAAATGATCAATATAAATATGAAATGGGAGGTTTTATGTTATAGAACTGGTCTAGTTCAGTAGGTGAAATGCTTGTTATCAATTTAGTTTTACAAGGCGAATATTGAAGGCAGTTAAAATGCGAATCTCGTGTAAATATCTAAAAACAAACACATTTGGGATTGTTGAAGCTTGTTAACAAAAAATTTGGGAATTCCATTTTGTACTTGGTACTATCCACCTTATATTATGATAAAAGGTAAATCTTGAGAGATCTTGTAGAAATATCTATTACAAAGGTAGATTTAAAAACAGTCATTTGAATTGTTGTCATGCAGGCATCCTTTTCTTTACTAAACAAGTGTCTATGATCTGTAGAAAGGCAACAGTTTTTACTGTTCAATATTGTTTCATATACATTTGTAAAATCCACACAATGTAAAGTATGCTAAGTATTTCATGTTAACACTACTGTTGTCTCATGTTGACAATAATAATTAATATTTAATTCTTGGAGAGATATTTTCAGGTAATTTTTTATATTATAAGATAGGCTATCGGTTTATTTTGTACTATTTATCATAGCAATGTGCTTAAATTATGTCAAGTCCAAGTGTAATTGTTCACTTTAACAATTATTGAAAATACAAGATATTGTAATCAAAATTATGCAATATTATGCACAAATAAAATAGTATTGTAAACATTATGTAATACTAGTCTGTTATTTGGGCATGTAAAATATTAGTGTTTATTTTTTTGGCACTTTCAAAGAAAGGGCCAAATAAACCAAAATAAAACTACAACCAAAATAACCTGATTTATGGTATGTACATGTAATAGACAATTTAGAATTATTCAACACGGAGGATACAGTTCTCATGCATAATTTATGATGTCCCTGGATTGAGGAAGGCTGTTTAATTTATGAGTGGGGAAGGACTGAGGGGCTAGCACTGACAGATTTAATTTTAATTAAACAGTTTTAATTATTTAACTGTGAATAAAATGAACATTAATATGAACTTTAAACATGTTCAGCCCTTCCATCAAATCAAATGGTCACCCACTAAGGTGGTGTTTATATGGTTGATAACTCATTAAACTCACCCCCCATCAAAAAGTGTACATCAACCATTAAACTAGTATAAAAACCAAACTCCAAGGAAACGAAAAATTTCAGAAGATAAAAAAAAAGTGTTCGCAAAAATGTCGAAATTTGTTACCCCCTCCCTAAAGTGTGTGGTTTGCACACTTATGAAAATGGTTGACAATTATGGAAGACCCCTTACACAATTTCTGTGAATAAGTATTTACATGTACGTGTATATGGTCATAGTCAGTCTTAGAATGATTCCATGTTGTGTTCCTTTGAAGTGTTTCAAGATTTATTGTGGCACCCATTTATCTGAATAAGTATGTTATTTTGGAGCAAACTGCATCATGTACCTGAGTATTGGACATGGGTTTGTTATGAAAACCCAAAGATTGCCTGGGGCTGTTTTTCCACTTACTGAGTCAGTGATTTAGCTAATGCCAATCTAATTAAAATTAAATCTTTCACTTGCTCCCCCTTTTTTGCTAAGGTCGCGTTACATGCAGCGACCGTAGCAAAAAGGGGGGAGCAAGTGAAGGATTTAATTTTAACTACATTGAGCTAATGCTTGCCACTTTTCCAATTAACAAATTCTTTTTAGAAATGATGAATATATTTTGTACTCTTAGTGACACATTCCCCATTTCCACCATCTTAGCTAGCCAATGGTTATAATCTGATACTCTTAACATCACCCTTGGGAGATAAATGCAAGGAATCATAACCCTTTGATAGTGGAGATGCATTTTCATTCAATATTCTATTTTCTTTTTTCTGGAACTATTGATTTTTACAAGGTTACTATTATGTAATCAGACATTCCTTGACGATTTCACCTAGTAGACTGGTTTCCAGTTATCTAATACACTAAAACAATTTATTTCCGATTAGGGGCCCCCATGAGGCATACAGATAATAAGTTATGAATATAAGTGAGAATGATCTGCATGACTGCACTATTAACCATATATAAAATGTGAACATGGTACAAAGCAATGAAGTTCACAACTCTGACTGATTGTTGTTCTTAACCATAAATTTATCTAACCATTTTTTCAGTTCAACATGCCTGGTCATCTTGATGTTAAGCTAGTGTTTCCTGCTGTGATCATAAAGTACATTTTAAGCTAAAGGGGTAGATAATATGCTATTGAGCTCAAAATGTCAGAAAAACATAGAAAATATTGTTGAGAAAGATGACATCATCAAGCATATACTGAGAACATCGAGTGTGTCTCGTCACTGTTTCTAGATTATCCAGTCTACAATAGTAGATGTAAATGGTATCTAACTAATTCTGAAAGTCTAGCATGTTACCCCTTTTATATGTTCACAGATTTTCAGTAATGTTTCATATTTTGAAAAGTGTATAAATGCCTCTTTATCGCTAGTTAGTTAGAATTTTTTGCTGTCAACATTGAATATCTAAGATTTGTAGAACAGTATTGATTTCATTGTTGGTCACATCAATCAAAGCAGGTTGTTATTTATGCAAGGTAGAAACTGACAAAATCTTTTTTTATACAAAAATTATTCTAAATTGTAAGCTGTAAAGTAGATACCTTGACATTTATATAAATAGAACACAATCTGGTGTGCTTTATGTTTTATGGCGAGTCCAGCTTTATTCAAAGTGTGTCTTTTTAGTACTAACTTTCATTGTGCATGGCCAGGTCAAATGAATGATTATAGAAAAAAACTTCAGTTCAAATTTATAAACTGGTCCTCATATTTTAAAAAAGAACCTCATATTTAGCTGAGTAAAAAAAGACTCTTTCTAACAAAAAGACTTGAACTAGGAAAAGGAATGAAAAACGTATTAAGGGATTAAAATACTGTAATTACTGCAATAATTCTACTGATAAGACTGTGTCAGCAATAACAATGATATTTTTAAACTAATCAGTGATTTTTTTAATTAAACAAAGACATATTTTTACTTAAAAATTAAACGCAATAAAACTCCCTATCAACAACTGTTGGATACCAATGACTTGGATTCAAAGGTGAATTGTTTTATTGAACATTTAAAAGCCTTAATAATTAATATTTTAAGGACTACATATACAGAAACTGATATGTTTTTTAATTCTTGTTTATTAAAAGGACGGTATATGAGATCTTGAAATATGTTTACATTTGTTAAACATACTCATTGCCAAAGGAATTTTCAAATAACATTTAAAGCATTCTGGTGTGCTTGGACACTTCAGACACAAATTCCTACAACACAAAGAATTCTTTATATTAATTACAAGGACACTTCAGACACAAATACCTACAACACACAGATTTCTTTATATTAATTACAATATACACATTTTAAACTTGGGTCGTACCAAGTTTCAAGTTCAAATATTAATTTAAGAGTAAAACCAAGTGCTCCGGATTTCGGGTAAGCATTTCCTGCAAATTATCCTTAGTTGCATAAATCAACATATATTTCTGAATCAATTTACAACAAAGAGTATTATTAATAAATTTATTTGCATCTAATTGTTTCTTTTTATTTTAAAGTGAAGAAAACTAATAAAATATACTTATCATTATTTTATTTACAACTATTAATTACTTATTTTACTAAGTTATTGACTTTTTATTCATAAATGCAAAATATTTGAAAAAGTTCAGTTACAAAGGGAGATTACTCTGTAAAATTATATTTAAATGAACATAAATGGAGAATTATATTTAAATAAAATAAATTGTATCTTGAATAAATTTTGATTCAAAAATAAATATTCAAATAAATTTGTTTATAAATACACAACAAAATTACAAGCTGAGATGATTTATAAATTATTTGAAAACACAAAAAAAATACAAGTAATATTTTGAATTCCAATATAAAATTTAAAATTGATGATTTTTGCAATTTGTTCATTTTAAATTATTATACATGCAATTTTTATTATACATTTGATTCAAATATAAATTTAAAAAAATCAACAGCATTTGCAAATTGTATATATTGACAGTATATGGTTATACAAATTCAAATTCAAATTCAAATTCAAATTCTTTATTTCCAATTAAGGGCCCGTAATAGGCAAATGAAATTTTTTACACAAACTACACAAAAAAGAGAAAGAGTTGCTTGATTGACAGTTGCATTACAGTAAAAGTGCATACAAAATTAATAGAGACATTACGTAAAACTAGTATATATAAATAAATATATATGACATACATTCCTATTTTGTTTATTACAATAAATGAGTATGTACGATAAATTTCATTAACAGTACACAAATTACTAAAAACCATTGACAACCTGAATTAACAAGTGGCTATTGGAAAATAAAAAATGTTTTTATTCAATCAAATAATACTATTTCATCAAAAATTATTTATTATTAAATAAAACGTTTCTCACAGGTGTATCTTTACAGGAACCTACATAAAATACATGACAGAATGAGATACTATTTATCTATGGCTATCAAGATCCTGCAATCACCAACATTATTCAGTTTAAGGGAACTTTCATATAAGCCACTTTATTTTATAATATAGCTTCCGGATATATAAAGTTTTCACATTCATACACATATCTTTCTATATAAAACAAAAAAAAAAAAATAATAATACCCAAATGAATACAAAATTAAAAAGTGCTTAAATGCTGTCAAAAAGAGACAACATTCATGGGGTTAAAAAAATGTCTTCCAGAAACATTTGTCTGATTGCCAGGGACAAGCAGAAAGGTACATTGGACAAGAAAAACTCAGTAGTCAGTCGAAAAATATATATATAACATGCATCATTCCTCCTCAAGTAAAAATGACTGTGGACAGACCACTATATAAATTTACAATTTTTAACAGTGTTGGCCAATCTGGAAAAAGGGATTTACCATTCCACGATCATCCATATGAAGTATTGTTTAAATAATAAAACCCAGTCGTTTCAGAGAAGATCACATCAGAAGACATTCTATTTTTGTGAACAACAATGCATAATTTACAAATCTGACAAATTTTATTTTCATTAACTATAGCAATTTTTGTTTTTATGGTATTTCAACTGGATGAAATTTGGAAAGGGAAATACTCCATACCAAGTTTGCTTCAAATTAGCCAATTACTTTTAGTGATACCTAAACTTTATAAATGGAACTAATGTCAGTAACTTATCTTGATCTTCTAAGGAGAACTAAAGAAGAACCTGGATAGGAAAAGTAAGGTCAAAATATTTTTTATCTTTTGATGTTCAGGTCATTCCTTTGGATTATTTGCATTTATTGTATCTTTCATATTAAAAAACTTAAAACCTCAATTATTCATTTGAACTGATCTAAATGTAGAATGAATAATTGTACCATCAAGGTATCTTTTTGGTGAGGGTACCAATGTAGTCCAGTTACTTGTAATGCAGCAGAGCGGGAGTGCACTTTGATGTCGAAAAGTTGCACATATAATCCGCCATGGTCAACCTTGATATCTTTCAAAAGTGTCACCGTTTTTTCATCAGTTTTGTGTTTAAGATGGATCATTATAAATACACGATGATAGTTATTGAAGTTTTAAATAACCCGATGTGCATTTTGTATTAATTGATTGTTTAATAACGTATACTACACGAAAAACTGAAACTGAATGGTGTGTTGCATCTTGGGGAAAGTATATGTAAACAGGGATCACCACAGCTCAAAATTCGAGGGTGGTGCAAGTCGGAAGAGGATCCATTTCCTTACTCATAAAAATTTTAGAGTGACATTTATTTATTCATAATAGTGTTATCAGTCTTTGATTTTGTTTTCCCACTTGTGTTTTTGCTACCAGTCACAATATACATGTATTTTTTGTATTTAAAAACTTCATTGTTTTAAGAATAAAGTCAAACTTTTAGTATGAAGCTCAAAATTCAAGGGTGGAGGAAACAAATTCAAGGGTGGAGGAAACGAATTCAAGAGTGGAGGAGCACCGCCCTTGAATAGCCTGTGGTGAACCCTGGTAAATTACTGGATTCTAACTAGCGATTGGTTGTTACTGTATGACAATAAGCACAATTATACTAAAATTAGGTCACATTATCCATATACGGAAAAATGATCAACATAGCATTTTCCACATGCATCTTCAAAGACGAAAAAGAAAATTTCTGTAATAAAGATTGTTTCCCATTATTTTCTTTTATGTATAAAGCTTTAATAACGTAAAGAATATGAATATAATGTTAGAATTTTGTATAAATAAACTAAAGGTAGAATTTTTTTATTTGCTACATTACGAGCAATAGGACTTAATTCTGTTTAATTCGACAATCACAAAATTCAATTTGGATAATAACGAAAGTAAAATTTGGCCTAATCTAAATGATGGAATTTTTCTGTAAAATAATAGATTACCTCCCTTGTAGGGACTATAACGATAGCATATGGACCATAGATTCTCTGTATCTTTGGTGTTACACTCTGTAGAGACTGGACTATTGGTACCGCAAATGTCAGAGTTTTACCTAAACAAAAAGTTAATGAATTTATGATTTATTACCAGTTAAACAAAATGTTTAATGAGCACACAACATTTACAACTTTTTATACTTATATAAGGTTGAAATTTGTGTTGCTTTTTTCAACAGATAACCTCCCCAAAAAAGATATTATATTGAATATGACAAATAACATTTTATGAAGCATTAAACAACAGGGAAGTTTAAGTATTTGTATATTTTTCGGAGGATATCTTTCTACACATATTTCCGTACAGTGTTATGTATATTTTTCGGAGGATATATTTCTACACATATTTCCGTACAGTGTTATGCCACACTTTGCTTCAGTTTGAAATTGACATCCTAAAGACCACGCCAACTAATTTTAATTCAATAGTTCCAAAAAGAAAAAGCTACCTAATCTCTGCTTTAAGAGCAATACCTCCGAGACCATATACTGGCAAGCAGTGTAACCAAACTGGAGCACCTCTGTTCTGTCACAATATCACATTTGAAATTTATCTGCCATGAGGATTAAAGTATAACAGCAAAATTTTTAGTTGGATCCTATCTTAAACTATACAAAGTAATTCAAGGAGCATATCTTTGCCTTTATACTAAGTGAGCTTTATTTGATAACAAATAACATATTTAAATTCATAAATAAATTTACTACCTACAATTGTTGCAAAATTTCATTAGGGTTGTATGTGTCGAAATATATGATCTCTTTTCCATAGTGTTTTCTTGTTATATCACCCCTATATAAATGGTGGCCCCCCTAAAATGGGTGAAACCTCACATTCCATGGCTACACACCCTTTCTTTAACAATAGTCCCATGTCATCCCTCTATTCTGATCCACTCAGTGGCAGTAAACAAGTCAGTGATGTGCATTTGACATGTTTTATGTAAATGATCAGAAAATGGCACAGAGAGCATTGAACCCATGCGCCTGCATGGCCCAGTTTATTTTACTCTTGACTGTACTACAGTGTTGTTTGATCACGTCCTGTTGAACTTTAATTGTGAAAATTTATCAAATTTTTTTTTTACTTAAATAACATCAATTTTCTTTCTACTTTCCTTGTAATTTCCCTGTTACTAAATATTGTTTTGACCGATTGGGTTATTTTTGTAACCAAATTGCCACATTTTCCAGAATTTCGCCTCTCCTATCCACATCCGGTTTATTATAATTTAGAGGTCAATTTACAGGGGACCATATTAATGTATATTAAAATGGCTGGAGTGAGATGGAAACATGTTATATCTGTTTTTCTCTGTTGCTTTCATGATCAGACATACAATGACACACATAAAAACAGTGAGTTATGAAATTTAATATGCAAATGAACATAAACTGCCACAATAAAGTGCATTTAGAGGTCAATAGATCAGTTGCAGAAAACAAGGTCATGACCATACTGATAAGAGCAGTTGGTACAAACATTCCAGCTGCTATACACATATTATATATAGTTTATCAGTGTGCCTTTGTTAATTGTGTTATTTATTCTATTAAAATCATGATTGTTTTTTAAAATGGTAAACAAAATGATGCCGACGGCGAAGATGTAATTTTGACAGTAGATATAGTATTAAAGATTATATGACAAATGTGTTTTTTGTTCCTTTTCCAAAACCTCATATAAACAAGAATAAATGTTTAAACTGGATAAAGAAATGTGGAAGAACAATTAAATATCAACAAGATAGACAAATACAAATATGTTTTTTTCAAAGGTAAGTAAACTTTATTTATATTGAATAAATGATTTTAATAATTAATAATAACATTATTATTATGATATAATGATAATCAAACTGAACAAAAGTGGTCTGGTTTTGTTTTTGTTTTTGGTTTATTATTTATTATGAGCTAAATTACTTCCATTTCATTATTGTTTAAACAGCTTTTCATTAATCTTTCTTATTATAATTACAGTGCTAAATAATTATTTAAATGTAATTATAGATATTATCTTTATATTCAAATAGCATATTTTTGGTGGGAATGGTCCAACTAGTGATTTTCCACACCCAATAACTGCTGACCCTTATGATTTTCAAAAACCAAGAAAACGACCAAAAGAAAGCTAAGGGAACCATTGCCTGTTAAAACAAAAATAAGCAAACTTTCGGCAGCAGAGACACTTGTAAGTCTTCAAGATGATGAGCAGCTTTCATGTTCGACTTCAGATCAAAATGAACCTGTTATGTATATTGCTGAACCTTTACCAGAGCTGACTCCAATACCTCAAGAAGATCCATTTGACTTTGGGAACTATGATTTGTCATGCGAAAATTGTGGCTATAAACTTGAATTTAGGTACAAGAAGGAAAAAATAAATTCCAAAGACATAATTTTATTAAAGAAATATTATCAACTGACAAAGTATGTTTCCATTTCACTGGCGTTCCAACTGTAAAAGTTTTAAAAAGTATTTATTCATGGATTGAACCCGCAGCTAAAGATGTAAAACTATGGAGCAAGGACTACAAAAGGACACCCTTAAGGGAGCAGGGGAGAAGACGTACTGTCACGACATTATTTGAAGATTTCATATTAAAATTAGTCAGAATTAAACAGGATTTGAATTGAGCCACCTAGGGTATTTGTTTGGTGTCTCACAGAGTCATGTTAGTAGAATGATCCCATCCTCAAACATGGAATAACCTTCCATTTTCTGATAGTTTCTAAGTTTTTCAGATCAAACTCTTTAAATGTCAAAAGATAATTGTAAAGTCAAAAATTGAAATAGGAGGTAAGATTGATAAATCGGATGACAAGTTTTGCAAAATAGCTGGATTTTTCATTAATTTTCCTTCTGTTTTTTTTAAGTTTATCATTGAGCCAGTCTTTGTTTTGATTTAATCCGCCAGGGTCAATTTCCAAATTAATATCAACAGCTGCCTCACATAATTTCAATAGTTCATGTCTTCTACTGTTTGATGCTATTACTCCTCTATCTTTTATAAATTTCTGCAAATCTGATACTTTTAAAATATTAAAATTATAATCCATTTTTCATTACAAGTGTATTATTTTTCCCATGTGGTACAATGTTAATCTGTGTAGCTGATAAGAATGTTTGTACCAACTGCACGTGACTAAACACAGATGTTACTATGGAGATAAGATTTCTGCAAATCCACTATTATATTTAGTTTGTATCTAATGGTGAGAATTGAAATTATTTCATCCAAAACAAATGGCCCATTAAAATTGTGGCATGTCCGATTGAAATTCAAAATGACCCATTGATTTTATTTTTAAGGTGTAATGGGTCCATTTTGAAAAAATCTTTCAAGATCACTGCAAGGATGTATAACATACCTGATCCTGTTTGAGATTTCACTAAAATATCTCTGCCATGTAAAATGTATGGAATGCTTTGTTTTTGTACAGATGTCATTGTCTTTAAACCAAGCTTTTCTTCTAAATTAGATATCTGAAAAACATAGACCTTTTATCATGCCAAACATACAAATTTACGAGTGTTATGGTGTATTTTTAAGGCAGTTTGGTAGGAGACAGTTTTATTTTTCACAATTTTTTTTCAACTTTACTAAACATCAAGACCTATAATTTTTGGCAAATTTACTACCGAAAGTGTTAATTAAAACAATGTGGGAATTTGTGTTTGAGCATAAGTACATAATCTATGTAGAGAAACCATTAACACATGTATCTGTTACTTTGACCTTATTATGCGGTCTTATTTCAGGTTTTTTATACACTGGAGTATAAGTTACCTAATCTCTGAAGTGTACCACCTAATAAGAAACATACCATGTATGGATAAAGTGACAGATCTTTGAAGTGTGCCACCTTATGAAAAAACATACCACGTATGGATGAAGTGGCAAATCTCTGAAGTGTGCCACCTTATGAAAAAACATACCATGTATGGATAAAGTGGCAGATCTCTGAAGTGTACCACCTTATAAAATAACATACCATGTATGGATGAAGGGGCAGATCTCTGAAGTGTTCTGATGAAAAAATGTCTTCTTTTATTGTCTCTACTTTTATCCTGCAAAACAAAAATTAATAACAGAATTAAACATGTGTATTGGTATTTTATTTAATTATAATTGCCTGTCCAATAAAGGTTGTAATCGTCAAGGATTCCTGTGAATTGACTGACTAACAAATAATGGTTCATCAATAGTTAAACTTAGGAGACATGTTATACAGTAATCCGTAATTTTATAGTTTGATGAAAAATGTTAGTATACATGTATTTTAATTTATAAAAAATCTGACCTTTTAACCTGTGGAATTTCTGGATTAATACGAAACAAGGATGAAATAACTTGTCCTGACTGTTTCCCACCATCTTTAAAGGAAGATGGCAAGTCATCATGTTTCCTCTTTCTGTTGGGACTATCCCTGATTGTTTCTTTGGGAAGCTTACTGTCTAATGAGGAAGTTGTGTCTAGATCTTTGGATTTTTCTGGTGTTTCCTTAAGATTTCTGGCTTTTTCCTTACGTCTGGCTTTTATTCTTTGACCCTAAATGATTAAATTATACATGCAGTACATGTACAATCATCAAATTCCAACTACATGTAATATGTCTTGTTTTTTTTAAATTAATCGAGGATTGAAATGTTTTCTTTTCCCAAATATCTAACAAAATGATCTATCATCCTCAGAGAATCGAATAGGTTTAAAATAAACCAAGGGGCCTCAGTGGCCGAGTGGTAGTTCGTCTACTTTTGATCACGTGGTCTGTCAACACCAAGATTTTTGGTTTGATTCTCACTGCAGGCAGGGTGTACTCAACTCCAATCTTAATTGACAAGATTGCCTGTTTACCTACTGCAGGTCGGGGTTCTCTCTGGGTACTCTGGCTTAAGCTTCCTTCCCCAATAAAAACTGGATACCACGATATAGCTGAAAAATTGCTGAAAGTGGTGTTAAACACCATTCAAACAAACAAACAAAAAATACAAATAAACCTTACCATAACAAACCATTGTTATTATTATTATTTGACACCATATCCTGTAATATACTTATACCTGTACACTTAGCTTCATAACCCATGCATGACTATTTTTACTTTAGACTGAGTTTTAACTTTGTTCATAAGATTTCATTTTTAAAAGTGATCTTTATTTCATGATAAACAGTGATTTGTTAGAACCAATTGTGACAACATATGTGAAATATTGTACCTATTGATTGACAGGTGTGCTCCACTTCAACCTTAATTGACAACATTATTACAATTTAAACAAACGCTACCTAGTGTCGGTCCACTAAAAACTGCAGTTTGTCCTGTTGAAAACTTATGAAATGGACAATTGTCTTTGATGAATTTTCATGCTTCAGATGAATGACAGGTGTCGATATCGGAGTGAGGATGTTATTAAAACGCCCTGCTGTGTAAATGTGATAATTAATTAACTGATGTTTATTCCCCCATTTACCTGATACTAATCTGAGGTAGAACCCCAGTTGATTAATAGCTTGATTAAACAAGCTTACCAGTGACATCCCTGTTCTAATATTCAAACTCCCATGTTGCATATGGCTATAGTAACATCTAATGAGGTTAATTAGATGAGAATTTAATTGGCATGGACAAGCCATACAACAACAATGCAAAATCTTTATTTGAAAAACATATGCCATTTAGTGATCATAGCCCTAGTTTTTAAGTGGAAGTAAAGGAGGAGATCAATGATGTAAAATGATGTAAAAATTGGTCAATTAATGAGTATTGGAAGATTTCCTGCCAAAAATCTGTATGACAAACTAAATCTTTAAATGTTAATGTTTGACTCATCGATTTCATATACCTACATGGTGTGGTACAGATATATAGAATAGAATTATCAACATGATAAACAATCTAAGAATATTTACCAAGATCTTAGAGACTTTGTTTTTGTGATATAATTCAAAACATTTTGTTTTGGTCTACATTTTTGTTCATGCTGTACAAATAGGTTTTATGCCGGCAGGGTGTAGTCAACTTCAATCTTAATTGACAAGGATTGCTAGTTTTCCTATCAAAGGTCTGGGGTTTTTCCTGGTATCCTGGCTTCCTCCCCCAATTAAAACTGGATGCCATGAAATAGCTGAATAATTGCTGAAAGTGGCGTTAAACACCATTTAAACAAATAAACATATTATGTATTGTAATTTACCTGTGCTTTGCTTTGGTTCTGCATCTTTATTTATATCTTTAATTTTATATATGTGAAAAGTCAGGAATCGTATACATTTGCTTACAGTATGCCCGCATTGTGGTTTTTGTGCTTAAACACTTTTTGAGGATTATGTATCATGCTGTTTATATACTTTTCTCGTCTGTGTTGTCATATTTAATTCTTTTAACATCCTATACACATCTTATATCATATTTGCTTTTTTGCTAAATTATTTATATTGTAAATTCGGTAAAAAATGCACTTGAGTTTAGATCGTCTTCTGCAACCCAGGGTCAGGGATGTACTTCTAAATAGATCTACTTACCCTGTTTCCACGGTGTCTGGTCCTTGATCCCCCCTTTGCCGGGGGTCCAATAATCAGATTCAATTGTATATCTGACATTTTTATAAAGAAAACAACTGCAATAATGCTAATATACGATATAAGACATTCCGTTAATGAAAAATTGTCTGCAACATGTGCTTGTATTTACTTCCGGTAGAATTGTAACATTGAACATGTCGGAATAGCCATGCTAACTTTCCGTAAGTTGTGATCACTGTACAAAATTTTGGTTTTCTGATCAACTAATATTAAAATATATTTCAATGTCATCGGTTTAGTTTTGCAAAAAAATTACATCGTCATTTTATTTTTCTAAAGTCAAGTAAGTAAGTAAGTAAATTTTATTTATAGTCGGTACATATATACAAAGACAACAAGACAAACATGAGCTCTAAGGAGCTCTTACAACCGACTGACATATAACAATACACACAACAACAAAAGAAACATGCATGCACATTTCATTACATTACATATAAAAACAAGCACATTTTACTTTAATAAAAAAAAATAGTGGCTTCAAAAGTTATAAGTTATATAAAGCAGTTGTACAGAAAACACTAAAATTACATTACATATAAAACAAAGCACATTTTATTTTAATAAAAAAATTGTGGTTTCAAACAGCACTAACAAATTAAGCAGAACTAAGATAAGCAGCACATATTTAAAAACAGTTAAAACATAAATTTATAAGTTTATATATAGTATAGAAGCATATGCAGGCAGTAATTATGAGTAGCCTAGTAGAGTTCAAAAGTTATAAGTTATGTAAAGCAGTTGTACAGAAAGCACTAAAATTTAAAAGAGAGTGTATAAATCTGCATGGTGCAAGGTAGAACAAGGCAGACATTGAAGCTAGTGCACCCCACCCCTTTTCCTATTTACTATTAATTCCCATAAATTGTATATAATTATAGGTTAAAATTTATCCTTAACTGTTATGTCACAAGAAGCGGTGTTTCTTACTCAGGGAACATCATTTTTTGTCGTGAAGGACTATAATATTTAATTTGAAGCCGAGTATATTGTCAAGATTAATTGGATATTTACCATGTATCATCTGGAAAAAATCTTACTGCTAAGATTCTTAGTCTTTTAAGTTCAAGTGATAGTAAGTTTGATTGCATATTTTAACAATATAGTTGGCATCTATGTTGGGATAAGTTGTTTTCGATACTTTATTCTTTGTCAAAGAACTTCGTGCATTGATAGAAAAACAACGAAATATAAATACTTTTATACCTTATTCAATAATTACCCAAGATTATTTTTCACCAAGTATTTTATCGATTCCTCTACTTTTAATTGTACACACTTGATTGAACATGTAGTCCGAGAATCCTCTACCGTCCAGAGCTTTTTATACTTTGATGGGAGCTTGACGCTTTTTGTAGCCTTTGACGGGAGCGTCACTCTCATTAAAGTCTAAACTAGAGGCTCCCAGTAGCCTGTATCGCTCACCTGAACCTGAAACCAAACAACCCTTTTTTATCCAGCTTTTCGTTGCTATAAGGAATTGCCCAACACTTCTGCAAAAATCATTAATTTTTACCTTTTAAGGGAAATAACTCCTATAAGGAGGAGCTTTTGATGCTTAGAGGGAAAAGGGAGGTTCACTTCAAATTTGCTATGCCTGTTATACTTTTTTAACTATCAGTCGAAAACTCTCTCGACTCCCATCCCCCCTTTTTCATTTTTTCTTTTTTAAGCCAACGTAGCTATGTAGGTAGTCAGGTGTCATTATTTGCACAATTTTGGTAGAGGACGTCCTAAAGATGATGTGTGCAGTGTTTCAAAGCAGTCCTTTCATTTGTTAAAGAGGAGAAGATTTTTTAAAATCAAGTAAAATTGATTAAAAAAATGTTCAAGGAGAATAATTCCTAAACGGTTCATCAGACAATCTTGACCTTAAGTCATTTTTGTAGCGATCATAGAGCAGAACAATTCAGCAATGCTAACTTTTTCTCTAGTTCTAATAATTTTTAAGATTTTGAGGCAAAAATGTCAAAAATAATCAATTTGGACAATTAAAGGGCAATAACTTCTATAAGGAGTCATCATATAACTTCAACCCAATGGAGTGTTTCGTAGAGCTTTTGATGCAGATGAAGGCATGTCTTTTTCCGTTTTCCTGTATCTGTTACACTTTTTTAAATATAAGCCAAAAACTGTATTTTACCCCCCCCCCCCTTTTCCGTCCTATTTTTAGCCATGGTGGCCATGTTGGTTAATCTGCAGCCATGGTTGGTACAAACTTGGTTGAGGACATTTGACGGATGATGTGTACAAAGTTTCAAAGCAGTACTTTCAGTTGTTTCAGAGGAGAAGATTTAAAAAAATCAATTAAAACCGATTAAAAAAAACAGTTCAAGGGGAATAACTCTTAAACAGTTAATCAGACAATCTTGACTCTTAAGTCATTTTTGTAGCCCTCATAGAGCAGAACAATTAAGCAATGCTTACTTTTTCTCTAGTTCTAATAAGTTTTAAGATTTTGAGGCAAAAATGTCAAAAATAATCAATTTGGACAATTAAAGGGCAATAACTTCTATAAGGAGTCATCATATAACTTCAACCCAATGGAGTGTTTCGTAGAGCTTTTGATCCAGATGAAGGCATGTCTTTTCCGTTTTCCTGTATCTGTTACACTTTTTTAAATATAAGCCAAAAACTGTATTTTACCCCACCACCCCCCTTTTCCGTCCTATTTTTAGCCATGGTGGCCATGTTGGTTAATCTGCAGCCATGGTTGGTACAAACTTGGTTGAGGACATTTGACGGATGATGTGTACAAAGTTTCAAAGCAGTACTTTCAGTTGTTTCAGAGGAGAAGATTTAAAAAAATCAATTAAAACCGATTAAAAAAAACAGTTCAAGGGGAATAACTCGTAAACAGTTAATCAGACAATCTTGACTCTTAAGTCATTTTTGTAGCCCTCATAGAGCAGAACAATTAAGCAATGCTTACTTTTTCTCTAGTTCTAATAATTTTCAAGATTTTGAGGCAAAAATTGCAAAAATCATCAATTTTGACAATTAAAGGGCAATAACTCCTACAAGGAGTTATCATACAACTTTGACCCAATGGAGTGTTTTGTAGAGCTGAAGAAGGAAAGTCTGTTCGGTTTTCCTGTATCTGTTATACTTTTTGAACTATAAGCAAAAAACTGTATTTTGACCCCCCTGTTCTATTTTTAGCCATGGCGGCCATGTTGGTTGGTCTGAGGCCATGATTTGGGCAAACTTGGTAGAGGACATTTTACTGATGATGTGTGCAAAGTTTCAAAGCAATCCCTTCAGTGGTTTTGGAGAAGATTTTTGAAGAAAAGTTAACGACGACGACGACGACGACGACGGACGACGACGGACGCCAAGTGATGGCAATAGCTCACATGACCCTTCGGGTCAGATGAGCTAAAAAGCGTTGGACGGCGGAAGATTCTCAGACTATTGAACATAAGGCAAATAGTCACGGTATAAGGAATAAACGCAAGGTGTTTTAAATAACTAATGTGATGACGTTGTAGATTAGAATTTGAGGCTTTATATGGTGAAATACATAATATATTCGGACCAGAAAGAAAGATCTGTATGGACATTTATTACAGTATCATTTTATATAACAGGTTCGTATGTTTTATACTTGAGAGCATTATTTGAGTTGGATACCACTGCCTGTATTTCATACGTTTGTAGTGATTCTGAAAAAGTTGGAAAAAAACTGAGAATAAAAAATAAAGATAGGTTATTGTCTTTGCAAATATATGCAGTCAACCAGGTAAAGCACGGGGTTCTTCTCTTCAATTCTTCAATTAAATTAAGTTAATAGCCATTTGGACTGTGAAACCTCTTGCGTTTTATTTAAAAAAAAATACAGGCCATATAGACCCTCAGATTCCAATGGTAACTCCTAATGTCACATGACGCAAGGATGCTGTTTAATGTCTGCGATTTTGATATGTATTTTTCTAACTGATTCACTTTTGCAATAAACAATTTCTTGTCAATATTTTTATGTAACTCTTGTAGTTGTTGGTGTAAAAGGAGTGAAGGGATTATTTTCGATGAATTCCTTGTTTTATCAGCTTCAACCTTTTATGATTTTCGAAATATAAGTGATAAAAGTGCCAAATTTGTTTTAGCCATTTGGATATATATTGACACTAAAATTGAGTATGTATTTTGTCAAAATCTGAACATTTAGCGATTGATACAACCTCTTGTATTATCTACAATATCAATCTGTAGGTGATGACGTTTGGGGCTATGCACGGGACTATGTTTTATAAACAAATGCTAGGGTTGAATGTTAAAATTTTAATTTTAAACATTGTTTTGTTCTGCCCCTTTTATACTTCCTAATTTTAGATAAAATTTTTACATACATTTAAGTGTAGGTTCAACTACCTGCATCACGTCTCTATAGCTGCAAACATTCAGCATCGCATTTCGAAGCTGCGCGTCTCGTAGTGATACGAATGTACAAAGTTGTCTGGACGTGATACAGATAGTCAGTGTACCTACACATATGTATTAAATGTATATTTTTCAGATTTTGATGAGATTATTTTATAAATTCCTAACTGTTCTCTGTAGAAATCCGCTCAGAATGGTATACAGAAAATTTTGAGAAGCAAATATTATGACGTAGTAATGTATTTATAAATTAAATAAATAAATAAATAAATAAATAAATAAATAAATAAATAAATAAATAAATAAATAAATAAATAAATAAATAAATAAATAAATAAATAAATAAATAAAGTAGAGACATTCAAAGACAAAATGATGAATGTCACAAATTACAATGTAAAAGCTACCGTGATTATAAGAAAAACCGCTAAAACAAAAAAAATTAAATAGTTGAATTTTTAAAAAATGAAAATTATTAAAAGATTGTTTCTTATTTTAATATATCTAAAAATAGTTTTTTTCATAAATATTTGCTATAAACAGTCCATGAATACGTTTACACAACACATTTTTAACATTTTGAGTCAGCAGACGTCTTAACAGGGAATTTACTTCACACCAATCACTCTGTTTACCTTTGAAATCACACCTGTAATCAATCCGACAAAGTACATCAATGGACAGGTGATCACAACAAATATCCAAACAATAGAATTCTTGACGTACACACGACTCACGGCAGTAGACCGATAATTAACCTAATTATCGGTAGTTATTGTTAAATAAACACCGGAAGGTTGCAGTTTGTTTATGTCTAGAACTATATTCGTTCTTATCAATCCAGACGGATAATTTGTAATTTTTCTGTCGGAACTTCGATAAATCAGACAAAATAAAAACTATTAAGCTATTATAAATATGGCTCATCCCAGAGACATCTCATATCACTAGAAGTATTTTATCCAAGCACACTGACATTTATTTTACGACTATAAAAAGTCTGATTATTGCCAAATAGTTTTAACTTTAATCAAATGGACTATTTGTCTCCAAATTCATCAGGAACGTCAATGTCGTCCGATTCGGAATGCGAAAACATTTGGAAAGGGGGTATGTATTTTAAATGTAAATCCCTGTTTGCAAAAGAAAATTGACCAGCTAATATCTCAAAAGCAGTTATACTTAAATTAAATGAAATTTAACATTAATCAGAGACTTGTATAGACTTACAAAGTGTCTCTGCACCAAGGATGGATGTTAAGACTTCTTTTAATATTTATTTAGTTTATTTTTTATTACGATTTATTTTGTACATTTAGTTAAAGCAATCAAGTAAAGCTCACAGTAATAATATAATTTTAATATCGTTGGCAAAATAAGTGTGTGTTCTTTTATTTTATTAATTAATTTTGTATTTGTTTTGTTGTTGTTGTTTTTTTTGGGGGGGGATGGGGGTGTAGTAATTGGTTTACAGTCTTTTTTTCTTAAAATGATTTAATATAATGTCTAAATTATTTTTAAAAAAGAAAAAAAACCATCAACGTTAGTTTCAGTAACAGTGATAATGCACTTTTCAGGCGTACCCGGATGTGCAAGATGTGGCAATATAATTTACGATAAGACTATCCTTTGTATCCTGGACAAAGTTTGGCACCCGTCCTGTTTACAGTGTTCTGTTTGTAACAAGCAGCTTAGTAACACATGTTATAGTAATGGAAACAATCTTTTATGTTATGAAGATTATATCAGGTATAGCTTCCTATAATATAACCGATTTACGAGACTTTCTTTTGGAAAGATGTTATTACCTTTTTATCGATATACTTGTATGATCCCCTGTAATTTATCTAAACAATTAAGACTATACAGTGACCTTATCTTCATTTAAAACTGTGTTATTTTGAGGATGGTACCAGTTTTATTTTATGACGGGTCCCTCTTTTATATTTTCGTGCCTATGCGGCCACTAAGGTCTAAAAAAAATTCCCCAACAATAAAATACAAGGAAACTTATCTCGATGCAAACCGCTTTATTTTTGAGGATGGTACCAGTTTTATTTTATATTTTCCTGCCTATGCGGTCATTGAGGATTCAAACTTCACAAGAAAAATACAAAGAAACTTATTTCGAAGCAAACTGTTTTATTTTTGAGGATGGTACCAGTTTTATTTTGAGGAAGGAAGCAGTTTTTTAAATGTTTGCTCAGCTTTGCGGTCCCAAAATGAATTTAAATTTCCATTTTGTAATAATTTTTTTGTAACAAAATATACTAAATAGCGTTGTAAAATAATCGTCGTCTGCTGCTATTATTCTTCAGAACAAATTCTATCAAATGTGCTTGCTGCAAGAAAGTGCTTTCCGACAATGAATACGTAAGAAAAGTACACGGTAACGTCTACCATCAAACCTGCTTCCGGTGTGCCTCCTGTGAGCGTCCGCTTCAGACAGGGGAGAAATTCTACCTCAGAGATGACGACAGACTGGTATGTGCGGACGATTATAATGTTTTAAAAGCTAATGGTAAGTTCTGCATATACATGAATTCATTTTTAACTGCCGGTCGTTGTTTTTTGATAGAGGTACTGTAAAGATTATAACTGAGTTCATTTTTAACTGCCGGTCGTTGTTTTTTGATAGAGGTACTGTAAAGATTATAACTGAGTTCATTTTTAAGTTGCTTCAGATAAAATAACAAAAAAACCGTAGCTAGCAAAACATTTATTAATTCTCAAAAAAAAAAAAAAAAAAAAATAAAGAAAGAACCACATTCACGCAGAGAAGTTACTGCAATATGATTTCTATAGTAAGTTAGTGTTGCTGAAATTTACAATTGTTGTCAGATTACAATAATGAAAGCCTGGCAGCAAAAGATAACCGTTGCTCGGAGGTTATCACGTGACTTGTAAGACGAAAACTCGGCTTGAATATTTCGGAAAAGAGTAAGCGCATTGTAGCCTATACAAAAGGCTATATTATCTTCCTTTGAAATAGAACTACAAGTCAACGTTGGTCAATATAACTTTACTTATTTTTTGTTTGTTTGTTAATTTGTACTCGTCCTATCTATAGTTGAAATATTGCTAGCTAGACGTCAAGCAACCATTAAATCGATCTAAATATACACTTTTTGCTATTCAGATTCTAACCTAAACGACAGCGATTCAGAATGTTCAACCGGAAGTGGGAAACGTCAAAGGACAAGTATTACCCCACAGCAACTGCAATGTTTGATGAAAGTATTCGACAACAATCCCAAGCCGTCACGTGAGACACGCAGACAACTAAGTAGAGATTTACGTTTAGACTACAGAGTCATACAAGTATGGTTCCAGAATAAAAGAGCAAAAAGCAAAAAATCTTTAAATTTCCAACACCAGTATCAAGAAAACTCGAGTGATACTCTGGCAGACGACGGCTCTCACCGCGTTGGTAAGATACTATAGCAGAAATATGGTAAAGATACGGTAAAGAACGATATACGAACAACGACGTGAACTTTTTTTTCCAACACACTCCCTTATGCAACCTTAATTTTACCGACATTAAGTAACAAATATTGTAATTTAAATAATTTGAATGATCAACTAACAGCTTACAATAAAGATAAATATTATAATTTTCAACAAGCAACATTGTCATGAAATATGGACCTTATTTTCAATAAATGCATTTAAAACAAGATATTAACTATTAAACTCTTATTTCTCTTACAGACAATGAGCAAAGAGGACGGTTTGTGGTTCCTTTTCACGAAACATTGTACCGTACACCTACTAGACGAATCAACAGTAACGAATGGCTCACTACCGTGTTAGCTCACGACAGCGTGCCACCAAATGTAGACCTTACACCGGTGCACATAATAAATGGAGAAATAAACCAGACAGCATTACATAGACATATAGAACAATCAGAATCAGAGACGGAGAGGCATGTTTCTACACCAAGAAACAATTGTATTTGGCAGTGATGTTTATTCATAAACTTTCATTCATTCAAGTTTAATTGTAAAATTAATTCGTATAATGTTCTGAATAACATGAGTTTCGTTTTTATTGTATACACACTTTTTATTGGGTGTTTTTGTGTACGTTTTATTTGCAGTTTTAAATATCGATATAATAACAAATTTATTTTTATTTGCTTATTTGGCTACTTTTAGCAGTTTTCAGTTATATCGTGGTGTTCTTTTTTATTGGGGAGGAACCCGGAGTCCGCGGTGAAATCAACAAACTTTTGGTAGGAAAACTTGCAATCCGTGTCAACTAGGATTGGATGTAAGCACACCATGTATGCAGTGAAAGTCGAACCAACAATCTCAGTGTTGACAGGCACATGATCTATGGTAAATGACTAACAATCTTAACAACTCGGCCACAAGTGATCCGTAGTAAACTAACAACTTTGACCACTCGCAAAAGGGACCCAGTGTTCATTACTAGACCACTAACAACTTTAACCACACGGTTGGCCACTGAGGCCACAGTGATCCATAGTTGACTAACAACCTTAACCACTCGGCAACTAAGGCCCCATTGATCCATAGTTGACTAACAACTTTAACCAAATGACCACCGAGGCCCCCAGTGAGCCATAGTGGACTAAGAACTTGAACCACTCAGCCACTGAGGCCCCAGTGATATATTGTGGTCTAATACAACTTTAACCACTCGACCACCGAGGCAATCTGTGATCCGTAGTGGACTAAGATCTTTAACCTCTAGCTCAGCCACTGAGGCCGAGGGGCTGATATCCATCGTGTACTAATACAACTTTAACCATCGAGACTTCTAGTGATCCATAGTAAACAAGCAAACTTGACTACTCCAGCATCCAACAACATCTACAA
This sequence comes from Limnoperna fortunei, assembly GCA_944474755.1. NCBI lineage: Eukaryota > Metazoa > Mollusca > Bivalvia > Mytilida > Modiolidae > Limnoperna > Limnoperna fortunei. Next base: position 8,161,408 of record OX104114.1, on the reverse strand, counting down.
AAAATCGAAACATTAAACATAATTATTAAACGTACTATTTATGAGTAAAACACTATTTTAATTTACTATTATGACTTTTTAAAGCTTTTTAAAATTCTGTAGTGTTTTATCCGAGTTCATGTAAGCATGCTTGGCAAGCCTTGTAAGCTATTTACACAACTACTGCTGCATTAAATTAATTAATTGTTCGACAGATGTACCCTGGGGTTCTTCATCAGTGTACATAGTCAAATAGGCCGTTCCTTCATGTGCATGATGAATGCATATGCAAGAGGTTCGGATAATACCCGATGATTGTAGACCTCAATGTCATGTCCACTTTAGGATCTTTTTAACAGTTATCGGTGGTCAGTGGTGACAAATATAGTTTAGATGCATTGTTTTTGTTTAAATTAGTATACACTTCATACAAACTAAAAATAAAGATTCTGAAATAAGCTATTGACAGATTATATGAATCCGTTTCCTTAGACTATGTAACCAAAATGTTAATAATTAAAAAAATTTCAAAGAGTATTTGGCTGAAGCTTCTTTATGACCTACGCATTTTTTAATTTTTAATTTGATATCATCGTGACAGACTGATGACATAAGGGACAGTCAATACATGCTAACGTTCGATAAAACTGTCTGGATCCACTAACATTTAAGCTATGGTAAAACCCTCGAAAGAAAGTAATTATCACGGAATAAATTTGAGTGAAAAGAATTTGAAATAAGTTATCACCAGCAGTACAGACTTGTTTATCGAAAGCATTACGAATGTCGTAAATATGCAGGAAAACGTTTACCCTTCCGGGTCATCTAGTTTCTCTTGATTTTCTTGATCACGAATTTTAATTCTTTATGAAGAATTTCGGAATTTGTTATCACTTATTTTGAATTCGTTATAATGGATTCCTGAATTCCTAATAAACTTTCAGACAATTAATGTTTTCCCCGTTTCTAACGGCTTACATTTTTTATATGCATTCGGAAGACCTTGAATTTCTTATGTTAGTTGTGATTTCTCCAATAGTTTTTTTTTGTCTTTCCACTATCCTCCCAGGTCAGGGGTTCTGGGTCCGCGTTCGCTCATGGAGCGAACGCGGACTCAGAACCCCTAACTTGGGAGGATGTCTTTCCAGGGAAGACGTTAACTATTAGGAGAAAAACAGTAAGGTCTTACTAATAGAAGATCACGTGTAGAAGCTGGAAAGACCCTAATTTGGATCAAATGCATGGTTAGATACTATAGTGAGGTCTACACCACGTGGTCTACACCCATTAATACATGATCATCCGGTCCCTATGATCATCTTTAAAAGTGAGATTCGTTAACATAATTTTACACAATACGCGTAGAATGGAATGTACGTGATCAAACATACATCAAATTCTTAACACTGAATCAGCCTACCGTACAATAACAGAGGTCTTTCAAAATTAACCTTGGATTCAACGTGATTTTATAACATTTTTAGTAAAGGAAAATATTTAATGACTGAACAGAAAGGTGAATATTGAAGAAGTAGCTGACATTGGTATATCATTCAGTTGACCTAATAATATGACAATGGAAATTAGTACAAAGTTTGGGGAGGAAATGAAACAAAAAGAGTTTACGATGCAAGATGGCGTAACATTTATCAACCATGGATCATACGGAGTGGTACCAAGACGTGTTCAAGAGGCACAAAGAAGGTAAGATATTTTCTGGATTATACTTCACGAGGCACTGAGAGGATTCTCGAACTATCAGAGGATAAGATATTTCATGAATTTTTTTACTTTTTTGTCCAAGAGACACCGAGAGTTCATGGATTATTTTGAATGCCATTTTCTGAGACGACTGCAGAATAACACGTTCCATGTTCATAAATGTGTGAAGCTTGTCGAAGTTTTCGAATAGATTTGGCGGAAAACATTTGTCAACATCGGACCCGTGTCATCGATGATGTCATATGGACCTTCTTATGACAAAATCTTTGTCCCAAGATGTTCTAATCCAAGATGTTCTAATTTTTTTCTAACTTTAGGACAACAAAATAGTTGGCCTAAAATGGCTTAGGATGGTCATAATTTTAATTTGTTTTAATTTTTACATTTTTATGTTTTATTTTCAATATAACATAAGAAAGTTTGCTAAATACCATTAAATTGTGTTTTGTGAATATCTTCTAACCAAATATGAAGCTCCTTTTTTCACACAGCACGAAATCAACAGAGTCCTTGCTTTCAAATTGGGTTTGTTCGATGACAAACTGGTGCTAAACTATATCACATTCAAATAGACATTTGATACTTTACCATTTTATTTAAAATACACGCACTAATATATTTATTGATACATTTTTATAATACGTTGATTTACTTGTTTAAAGTGAAGCCCACATCGAAATTTGGGTGACATACATTTTTCAATAATGACACGTGTATAAATTCTAATTCTCAAGAGAATACGTAACACATATAGTTATATCGTCTTTGCTAGGATGGTTTTTAGGATACCCTCGGTATGAGGTCTAAGACAGGTCCTAAATTATGTCCTTAGACATGTGGTAAGACCTATTTTAGGATAGGCGCCTGTATATGTCTAAAGTTTAGTCAGCCATGTCTCTGTAACAGAAAAATACTATACATATATTGACTGCTTATTTATAGAAGTTACCCAGCTGAGCTGCTCTGTGGGTCGAGCACTGGGAAACCTCCCAGTATGGTCCCAGGCTTATTTATAGAAGTAACCCCTTTCAATTATACCACCGTTTTGGGTTACTACGGATTGTTCTGGTTGTAAAAGTGTCATCCTGCTTACAGAATTCTAGAAGAAATGAACAACCATCCGGACATATTTTTTCGCCACAACTTAAGACTCCAGTTAGACGAAGCCCGGAAGTGCATTGCAAACTTTGTACATGCCGACCCAGAGGACTTGGTTTTTGTTCAGAACGCCACTACAGGTTTAGATATTTAAAAATACACACACTGTATAAATAGCAAAATTCACACTTTATTTAGTGATTCAGATTCATCAGCAGATAGTTTTTATCAGGAAACTGAATACAAGGAATAACTAAAAGAGTAGTTATGTCAAAGCCATAGGCAACTATTACGGAATTCGATAACTATAGGTTTCCATGAACGAAAAAGGGCAAAATTTTAGTCTGTTTTACACAATGATGTTTTATCCTAATTATCATTCATATTTGACAAAGTATTTTGTCCATTTATTTGAATATATGTTAATCATAATTGGAGTTTCTCCTTTATTTTTTAGAAATCATAAATTTTTCATCAAAACTTACTATAGTATTCAGAATTTGAAATTTTAAAACATTAATATGTTTGCTATTTGTATATGTGCAAAATATAGTTTATACTAGCCGTGTTTATACAATTCACATATGAAGTGGTGCCAGATTGGATGTGATACAATGGAACCACAAAACTACGGTGCCAGATTGGATGTGATACAATGGAACCACAAAACTACGGTGCCAGATTGGATGTGATACAATGGAACCACAAAACTACGGTGCCAGATTGGATGTGATACAATGGAACCACAAAACTACGGTGCCAGATTGGATGTGATACAATGGAACCACAAAACTACGGTGCCAGATTGGATGTGATACAATGGAACCACAAAACTACGGTGCCAAATTGGATGTGATACAATGGAACCACAAAACTACGGTGCCAGATTGGATGTGATACAATGGAACCACAAAACTACGGTGCCAGATTGGATGTGATACAATGGAACCACAAAACTACGGTGCCAGATTGGATGTGATACAATGGAACCACAAAACTACGGTGCCAGATTGGATGTGATACAATGGAACCACAAAACTACGGTGCCAGATTGGATGTGATACAATGGAACCACAAAACTACGGTGCCAGATTGGATGTGATACAATGGAACCACAAAACTACGGTGCCAGATTGGATGTGATACAATGGAACCACAAAACTACGGTGCCAGATTGGATGTGATACAATGGAACCACAAAACTACGGTGCCAGATTGGATGTGATACAATGGAACCACAAAACTACGGTGCCAGATTGGATGTGATACAATGGAACCACAAAACTACGGTGCCAGATTGGATGTGATACAATGGAACCACAAAACTACGGTGCCAGATTGGATGTGATACAATGGAACCACAAAACTACGGTGCCAGATTGGATGTGATACAATGGAACCACAAAACTACGGTGCCAGATTGGATGTGATACAATGGAACCACAAAACTACGGTGCCAGATTGGATGTGATACAATGGAACCACAAAACTACGGTGCCAGATTGGATGTGATACAATGGAACCACAAAACTACGGTGCCAGATTGGATGTGATACAATGGAACCACAAAACTACGGTGCCAGATTGGATGTGATACAATGGAACCACAAAACTACGGTGCCAGATTGGATGTGATACAATGGAACCACAAAACTACGGTGCCAGATTGGATGTGATACAATGGAACCACAAAACTACGGTGCCAGATTGGATGTGATACAATGGAACCACAAAACTACTCTTTTAGTTATTCCTTGTATTCCTTTTCCTAATAAAAACTATAAACATATAACTTTTTCTAACGAATTGTGAAGAATGTGCACGCAATTAAAACTGCTTAAGTGTATATAATTTGACAGATAGGAGACTGCAGAACGAGAAACAATGTGCAAAACAACAATATTTTTATTAATTGAGAAAGATATCAACGATTTTGATATAGACCATATTCTTTTCCTATACAGTTAAAAATCCAACATGGCGACAATAAACATCACACATATCAAGAGATGTCGCACTTAGTTGGGGATGATTTCTGACAAACACGTTTTGTTTTAGGATTAATTGGTTTTAATGTGTAAGTAAATTAAAAGAATATTCAATAAAAACAATTAATTCACACGGTTACATACGGATTGGGTAACAGTTGTATGACAAGCACTTTTACATTTTTAACAGTACTAACTAGTCTCAGATTTCTAAATGTGTAAAAACATAACATAACATACCATACCATACCATACCATACCATACCATATCTTTTATTTCCAAATCAGGAGCCCACTGGGAACAATGAGAGTTGTAAAAAAAGAGGAAAAGAATATAATTGATAGATACACATAATTATACATAAGACAACACGATGAGACAATTTACTGGATTATAAATGTTCATATTAATATAATATTGAAAATCTAAACACCACTCTAAATTTTTAGTTTACAATATCTTTATCTAATATAAATCTGGCAGTGGCTGCTAGAATGTCAGTGTCCTCATTACTAACTACAAAAATCAATTTGGATTCATTCGACAATTAACTATAAAATACCTGGGATACTTTTTGGCAACAAGATTAAATAAAATATTTCTTTTTGTTCCGAATTTTGTACACACACATAAAAATGTGTTTCATCTTCAATTTCATCAGAAGAACAGTTTTTACAAGTTCTATCAGACCTAGGTGTATTAGAGAAAAGCCCTATTTCAATTTGTAATCTATGGGCTGATATGCGAAATCTGCAGAGAGCTTTTCTATAAAAAAAAAATAAAATACTATAATCTGTCTTTATTGCATATTTATTTACAAGAGCTTGCAAATAGTTGCCTTTGTGCTCTATACTACGTCATGTATATAACAATCAACAGTATGTGTTTTGTAGGTATAAACACTGTGCTGAAGTCATTGAAGTTGGAATCAGGAGAGATACTACTATGTACAGATAACTCCTACCTAACTGTAAAACATACATGTGAAGCTTTGACGGCGTCTTCTGATGTAAAAGGTAAGGACAGAGACCGTTTACTTGTAGCTTTTCGGAGATAAAAACCTTAAAGACTTTTGTTAAAATATTTCAAACACAAATTTTGCCAAATCTTATGACCTATACAGCTTTAATACACAGAATATGCGACGTGTTGTGTATAGGCGGACGATACGAGTTGTAAGGGTTTTAGCATTAAATCCATGTTTTATATAACTGTCATTTTATGTCTGCAGATTTGATAACAGAATATTTACCTCTAAAATTTCCAATAACTACCGAAGACGATGTTGTAAACTGGTACAGAGACTACTTCAAAAGAAAGCCAAATGTAAAACTTGCTGTAATTGGTAAGTTCATAAAATTATAAGACTATTTTTTTGTCACAGTTATAAAAATATTAATATCACATCAGAAATTTGTTATGCCTGTCAATTCGTTGGCAGAGCATGAGAGCTACCCAATTTGTGCAACCCACACACTCTGCGATGAACAGACCTAATTGAGAGTACTAAATTTAGGCCTACCTAGCTACAAACGCCAATTTTGTAGCTAAGTACCACGTATATGCAATCATCATATCGCCATTCACTATGGCAACTGTTGATATCCGACTTTGTATATATGTTAAAATTTTGTTTAAAATTCCGTATTGATATAGATTAATAAATAAATAAACAGCAAACTCTCGCAAAAAATTTCTCAGTTATGTGTATTAGAATATTAAATGCATACATTTTAGTCAAGCAACGTCCAAATAAAAGCTGTTATAGATGATACTAAGATGTGTTCATTCGTTTCATGATCAGATCACATCACTAGCCCTTCAGCTATTAAAATGCCTATTGAAAATTTGATACCACTGTGCAGAGAATTTGGAGTGTTATCTCTTATTGATGGCGCGCATGCACCGGGACAAATTCCTCTCAATCTTCAACAACTAGATGCCGATTTTTACACAGGTAAAAGATTTTCTATATACAGATATATACATGTATTTCATGAATGAAGGTTGCGTTGAATGGTTACTTGAAGTGCTTTTGTGATTGCTACATTTTGCGATCATTTGATATTGGCAGAAAAGGCAAAATGTTGGTTCTAAGTAAAATTTTACGATTATGTTAGTCCGAGAATCCTCTGCCGTCCAACGCTTTTTTTGCGTGGACCACAATAAAAATGCATGCAAAATTGTTTTTTCAATTTTAAATTGGCTGAAACAATTGTACGTGTATCGGTCCAGATAAGCATAAATAATTGCAGTATGCTGTTCTATAACATAAAGGCTTGCGTAGCAAGCATCTCGGATTTTAGATCAAAATAAAAGCATACTCTTTGTAATCACTATCTAATAAACATTCGTTTAGAATCAGAATTGCAATTTCTAAAAAGTATGCTTTTGTAATTTTCCCCCATCAGGTCCTATGAAAGCTTTGTCCTGCAATTGGGACTAGTTCGAATTACCTATTTCTAAATGTGCGCACATGTAATTCTTTTGTCATTAATTAAATCATAAATATACTTGAAATAAAAGTAATGTCACGTGGTTCAACTAAATTATTGAAATAACATTTATTTATTGCATTTTATAAAAGACGGCATACTCCGGAATTGTATACATAAAATAGTTTTTTATTCTGGTCGAAATTGTATGCACAAAATAGACGTTTATTCTGGTTTTCGATTTTTTTAAGGTACGCTCATCGATAGCGTTATCACCGAAAGGCTTTTAAATGTTCCCCCTGTATTATTAACTTCCGTAAATAGAATACCAAAAATATTTGTCATTTCATGAAAATGTCATATCACCCAAGCATTTTTGCAGTAATTTATCTTGAATTGTCAATTACTTGAATGATTGACATTGACATTCTTTTCGCGAAATTCTGTTCATTCATGATAGCTAAGTATACTTAGAAATATATTCTACTTGATCCATCCTTAGCAAACAAAAGTGAATACAAATATATCGCCACCTTCGCCGCCCTCCTGGGTGGCGACAACAAGTGAACTTTTGTCCCCATCTTTTAATTGGTCAGAGTGACTAACAAGCTCACACCTAACAAATCAGTGGCGGATCCATCTATTAAATGCTTCTATAAGCCTAGGTAAGGCAACTATTTAGTACTCTGTTTTTCTAGATCTCGGCTAGCTCACTTTAGAATTCTGTGAGCTTTAAATCTTCGCCCATACGTCTTGTCTACTAATTTATTTATAAACATATTATATATAATACAATAGTGTATCAAAGAATAAAACTTGATAAATGGTAAACATTTCCTCTGACAATCCATAACTATTTCTTAGGTAATCTCCATAAATGGCTCTATGCACCAAGGGGCTGTGCTATTTTGTACATAAACAAAAGACACCAGAACTGGGTGAAAGCGCTTGTGACTTCGCATGGTTACAAAACAAATTTTCATACTGACTTCTTTCATCAAGGCACTCGGGATGACACTCCGTATTTATCTGTTCCATCTGCAATAAAGTTTTACAACGATATTGGTGGAAACGTAAGTATTGTACTGAAGAATCAAGGTTTATTTAATTTACTTCAAGCTATGGTCATATAATACATAGGCGTAGCAGCCGGTACGGCAGGTACGGCTTCCTCAGTACCAATAACTTTTGCAAGTTCTGCATGCCGTACCGAAAATTTTCAGAAATAAAAAAAAATTTGCTCACGAAACCCATCTTTTAAGACCTGAGATTAAGTCCTAGGAAATCACCAGAATGCAGGATTTTTCATCAATTACCCAGAGAGCTTCCGGGGGCCTTAAGCGGCCCCGAACCACATGCTGTAAAACAACCTCTGCGAGGTGGATAGGACCGCTACGTGATCCTAATTAGCATTCCGCCGTACCAACATCAAATGCGATGCTACGCCTTTTGTAATAAACACCGTATTGAATATATGTAATTTAGTATCAGGATATAGCTGTATCATCAAAATAAAGAAATGAGCGATATTAATAGACATATTAGTGGCGCTTAAATCAAATATATTGAAAGGCCAAATATTTATATGCTGGAAATCTGTTATCTTCCAAGTTATGCCAGAATCCGCCAGAATCAAATTTAACAGCAGCTAACGTTGGCAATGTCTTTCCTAAATGGTCGATTCAGGTTAAGATGACAAAGTTGACATGAGTTCACGCGCACTAATCTCTACTCGTAGCGACATCCAATCAGAATGTCTGAAACAACTTAGAATTTGTAACTTAAGACGAGTACCCTTTGTGTTGAACAAATATATTATTAACTTTAAATTCCGACCTGCTTTGAGTTTGGATTAGGTATTGTAGTATACATAGTAAACAAATTACAAGTTATAATACGATAATAAAATTTAAGGGAATTAATGAGAATTATAAGATTTTTTCATACTTCTTGAATAGGCAGTTTCGGAATATTTCTAAAGTCCCTCATTAACTGATGTGTGTTCTGAAGTAAGAAGATCCCATATTGTGTTTTGTTATAAGGCGGTTATGTGAATTTTATATCATGGACAGAGATAGAAGATTGACGACCTCATTCTTTCTTGTGATATCGAATGGAAAAAATAGTACTTATATACGTGTTATACTTATCTTCTCCTTTGTCTAATATCAAAAGAGAATTCACAGAAATTGTGTGCGGGTTCTTAACATAGCGTGTTATTGATCAGTTGTAGTAATGCAATTGCAAATGAAAACACATTAATTAGAGGCTTTGTCTGCTGGAACAAATATTAAAGTGTAGTAATATCTCTCAATACTAGTCAAATTGAGGAGGCTTAGTGCTCACAGATGATAGACGAAGTATTTTAATGTGTATAAATGACCTCACTGATATAACTGCTTCTAAAAAAGGTTATAAATTATGACTACATCACTATACTGCTCTTCTTCTAAAATAAGAACAATGAATTAAAATAACTTCATGCTTGGTTCTGATAGAAAATCATCAAACACTAATTAAAAATCTTATGGACCTTAAAAGGATTTTTTTTTAAGAATGTGATTCGTGATTATACAGACAAATTACTCAATAGGGCAACTGATCTTTTGACCTCCGAATGGAAGACCACAAAGTTACCAATACCCCAGTCAATGGAGGCACCTTATATGAGAATGGTCCAATTACCGACAGACATAACAGCATTCAAAGGTCTTTCAAGTTTTGTAAGTGTATTAATATTCCTAATATGAGACTATTATTTCGAAATCATTTCTATACGTTCTTAACATTAAACAAGCACTTATAAGTGACATAACACGTTCTTATAACGTAAAAGTAAATACAAATGAGGCTACTTATGCAATAACAAAACGGTGTAAATTATTAATTATTTTTGTAGAAGCAATTTACATAAATAGTCTTGGTATATTTTGCAAGTAATACGTATGGAAAAATAGATCTTAGAATTATAGTGAGAAGGCTTATTTTGGATATTCTAAAATACCAAAACAAATACAAAAATTTAAGATTGATAAGGACAAACGGCGTTTGTTTAAGGGATGTAAATAAAAAAAACATATTAGACAATTATCTGGTGTTTCGGTGTCAGAATAAGACAATACTTAGTGTGTCATAATTGTCACACTTCATGCCTGGTCACATATAGGGTGATAACATCCGGCGTATGCTTGTGGTTTCAGGCCCTGTTAACCAAACTAAAAACTATAATCATTTGTAAATTCATAATCTAAACGTTTTATCTGACCTTTCGAATTTGTTTCTTCAGGACGAACTACAGACGCTAATTATAGACCACATTGTGAAGCATGGCATGTCGTGTCAGTACACCTTTATTGATGGCAACACGTATGTTCGCCTTAGTGCCAATGTATATAATACCGAAAAAGACTATAGAAAATTGTGTCACTTTATTTTAGAATGTAAATAGTCAGCTTTAGTTTACCTTATACAGCTTGAATATAAATAATATTATGAAGTTTGATATAACCGTGTGTAAACAAAGGTATATTACTAAAAACAATTATTGACCAAAATGCTTGATCGTTATACGGGTTTTTATTTCACTGATCAACAAGAACAGCTATTCAAGTCTGTAGACACGCGACGTCTATTTTATATTTTCATGTTTTGTCTTTACATTTTGTTTCTATTTTAATTTTGGGCTCATGCATCAGTGAACAACCGAAAATAGGTGTTAATTCTTTTAAATATTTTTTCCTTAATTTTGCGTTCTCGTTTAGATCCTAAATGTAAATTTCCGTTTCGCGGAATAATTTCATCAAGGAAAAAACTTTGTTGATAAAAAAACGAACACCTACAGCCGGGTCTTTTATCTACGGAATCGGATCTTTGCCTCAACAGCCACTCTAGTCTGGATTGAGAAGAAATCCACTCTCAAACAGTCCAATACCGACTTAGTTAATTATACACGGAAGGACATATTTTGGAGCAGTTTTGACATCCTTATACAAACGAGAAATATGCCGAGTGTACAACAGATTCCGCATTAGGCGTAGAATCTGATACCGCGACGAGTCCCGTTATCTGCTACAGAAACGTGATAGGAGAATAAAGAATCGTCAAAGTTTTTCTCGTTTTCACATACTTTGAAATAAATACTCATATGTATGGGCATAATTTAACAGATCGCCATGGCGCTTTATCCATCTCATCATACCCGACAATATTATAAAAATATTTTGGACAAGTACATGTATAATTAATAAAATCATTATCATGGTTAAAACTTTTACATATTTCAATGATCGATGGTGCATGCCAATAGCATGTGAAGCAAAACAACAATAAATAACACCTGACCCCGTTCCTATTTATAATTAAAAGTTTACCATGATTTGTATCGTAACGTCCGTTGCAGATTCTGAGATCTGCTGATTGAATAATTCTATAATCGGCATCCAAAAGCTGTTGGTGCTCATTTTGTCTTCAGTTTGACCTAAAACTTTAGTCACTAACACAGTTAAAATAATCTTAGTTATCATGTACTTAGTACTCAAAATATCAGTACCAATAAAGTCTTATGAGTTTCCACTTTCCATTTAAATCACCAATAACCGCGACAGTTCCAAGTTTTGAAGTGTTATGTTTGTTCTTGTAATATATATTAAATATATCAATGTTATTTTTTGATACAACACATCATTTTCAGAGTAATATTAATTGCACATATGTGAATCAAGACCAATTTTTATGATGGATGTTCAAACTTTTACCAGATAATTCTATCAGCATCTACTTTCACTACATTGATAAACATATGTAACCATTTTCATTAGAAAAGAACAACAAATTACGCTGTTCAAGAGACAAATTTCTTCAAAACTCTAAAACTCAACCTCTGACTCCTCCGTCCCGTCCTATCCTGGCCAAAGTTCTCCGTCAATGTACAGCTCATCTCCTACAAGAGAGTTGATTTTTTTACTTCTTTTTAAAGTCCTTTATCATGATTGGTACCAATCGGTTTGTTTTTAGATCTATCCTCTAGATACGGATAAATCACAGAATTTTCACTGTTACGAATCCCAATAAATTACTGGTGAAAACCTTCACTCTCGTCTTCTTTCCCACTAAAACTACTGTTGTACAGATATTCTCAAATTGAGAGTTGACTATTATAAATTGACTTTGAAGACATGTTGACAATAATTGAAATAATTAAATAGGCGCAGTGAATATAAAAACATGAGCATATATTAAAATTGTTCGCAGAACTCGTTTAATCAGATGCATTTGCCGCACTTGTAAGGATATTTTTGATACTCAATATATATGTAAATAATATATGTAAAATAAATAATTATTTGTATCACAAATTTGATCGTCTGTAATAATGGTTCTTGCTGCATTTAAACATTATGCATTTTTTTGCTTGTTCCACAGAATATATACCCGTTTTAACACCTAGACCGAAAAAACTTAGACTTGAACCGATGTAAACAGTAAACAAAAAATAGCAAGGAAACCGACCGAACAAGAAGAGCAGAAAGTCAAGGGAAAATTACAAATCCGAATATAGACAAATTTATACAATGCAAAACAAAAACCGAAAACACAAAAACAGAAAGTGAGTAATACAAACCCAATAAAATCATTGGTACACTCAGCAGTAAGCAGTGCATGCCTCTAGTTATATACTCATTGTCTAGGAAAACGTCAAATCCAGGAATAGGAAAGACTACATATGACTAAGCGAAAGTTTCCGATAGTATTTGAAATATGGATTTCCTATACATGCTATAGCGACCAATTAAGTCATTTTTACGACCATAAAAGGTCTGAAGGTATAACATCATCGTAGGTACAACAAACCCTTGTTTGAGTAGCTTAGTAGTTAACAGCCGTGAGTGGTCCTCAGATCACATTATCTAGCTTGATGTATATAAGTTGTGAAATCTACACAACATGCACAGAAGCTGCTGGATCGCCTGAATATAGCTGAAATATTGCTGCTCGGGCGTTAAACACCATTAATCAATCAATCAATCAGAAGCTGCTGGAATGTTGCTATCGATGAACGGAAACTTGAAGTTATTAAGTTTGTCGTGTAGTCTAGTTTGTAATTTTTCCCTGTCCATTTCTGGAAATAATGTCTAAATAAGAGGCCGACCTAAGTGCATTTGTGATGACCAATGCAAACTTGAATCGGCAAAAAATCTAAGGCAGAGGATTAAAATGATGATAGTTCAGAACTATTGCCAAGGCCACCATTTTAATATAATCGTCACATCTACAATGATACAAACGTTAATATATTTCTAACAATATTACGAACAATCCAAATACAAAGTCGGAATGTTGTCCGATATTGATCTTTGGGGTTTTCATTACAAAATCTAATATGTCGGTTAAAATCACTATAAAGCTTATGTTATTGTTATATATGCATCGACCTAATAAATACATATTTCTTTACTTGAATATATCGGCCACCTCTACCTATACTAAATACACAACTGCATAAAGATGACGTGATGTATAACATACTGAAATACATTTTTGGAAATAACAAATCAGTGTATGCATCCTTTGCTTTCCATACGAAAGTCGAAGATTGTGATCTCCTTTCCTTGTATTGATACCAAAGCGTAACAAAAATCCATACAAACAGCGTGTCATTGCAGGATCTCTATGGAAATTCCTGGCCACTATTTTAACAGTAATAAAAATGGCACTTCAAAAATACAGTCACTGACACTGCTGCTCCATGAGTGAAATAAATTATATGTGGGTGCTAAAAAATTGCAAAGAACAGATAGATATCTTAAGTTAAGGATCTCTTCCCCCAATGTAAAAGCATTATAACCTTTGATTTTTCGACACTCTACACGGTCATTACAGCTGCCTAAAACATCAAGATTGTACAGCTGCCTAAAACATCAAGATTGTACAGCTGCCTAAAACATCAAGATTGTCCAATCACTATATATACACAGTCGCATGTTAATATCCTAATTTATATTTTGCGCTCAAATTGTCAACCCTAGATATGTACCAAAACATTTCAAAAAACGAAAATAATAAACAAAATAACAAACCAAATCAAATAACCCATATAGTTTACCAGTTAATCTGAAAAAAAACTGACAGATAGATCCACGGAACTCTGTTGATGAACTCGGACTCGGGTACATAAACGATGAGAACAAAAAAATACATTACAAAAACGTGCCATTTTACGAAAAAGTAGGCTTGGTAAACTAGATTTGACTTTTTAATATCGAGAATGTTGATAAAGAGGCATCGTATTTACGAACACAATTCTAGACATTGTAAGGTAATGCAGTCTACATACGAAACAACGACAAACAAAAAAAGGGGGGAACAGTGCGTATGAAAGACTGATTTCAGAAAAGCCCTTAAATCTAAAAAGTAAGCAGATTTACTTAAATATAAAAAGCCAGAAAATTAAAGTTATAAGTTTTTAATCTACAGAGAACACCGACAACATTTTTTTATACAATACGTTATATCTCAAAATCTAAAGTAAAACTCGTAATTACATTATACAATAACATTACACTGTGGCGTAGTAAAATGTCGAACCAAAAAGGGCATTTACTTTATGTAAATTTTGTCACGAGGTTCCAACATTTATTGACATAAAATGTAATTATAAGAAATGAATCAATTCTTTTTAAATTTAATTGCCGTGTGAATGTTTCTTGCTTGAATTGATTGGTATAATCTGAAGGAGTATGTTGAATATTGGCTCGAATCCTAATGTGATATAAAAATATACATATACTCTTTCCGGATTATCCATCATACTTTGTCCTGTTCTATCCGTCGTATTCTGGCCTGGTTGTTCCACATTATATATAATTGTACGCAAAAGTAGAATAATAAAAAAGACATAAAACTAAAAATGGTAGACGAGAACCGATGGAAACAGTCAATACAAACTTGAATCTTCAGAAAGTCTTCCGCATAGAGATCTATATATAATAGGTCATATCTATGCGACGATTACCAGTTTATACCAATCGTCACATCAACAATGTACAAAACGTTAACAGAGATTACTAACAATAACACCAACAATCCAAATAAAAAGTCGGATTCTTCTCCTACATTGATCCATGTGATCTCATCCGACTTTAATGTGTCGCTAAATGAATCAAAGTCATTACTTGTTGTCCCGCAGTATACAGTCGCGATCGTGCTTAATTTTATTTTGCTCTTATTATGATATTTTTGTTGTAATGAATTGCATTTACAATGAAGACATCTCATAAACCTAACAAAATTGTTTGCCTGATGACGTAACTTGGCCCTCTCCTTCACGGTTATAAAATCTTAAGCCAAATATTACAAGTATTAAACTGAACGCACTGATCACGATGTCGCTAAATAGTAGAAGGGATATGGTTGGTATTCGGGGATTCGAAGTGGCTGGTAAACTGCCAGAAGATATTGTTAAAAATACTGCAATGGCTAATAAAATTGTGATAGCAAAGCCAACTCTTTCTCCGCTATCTGCCGGCAGCAAAAACACAAATACATTCAAAACACTCATAACACAAATAGGAAGAATAAAATTAATAACATAAAAAATAGGTTTTCGTTTGAGTTTTATAATAAATTCCAATCGTTGCGGATTTTCCTTTCTAGTGACATTAGTTTCCACTAATTCCCATGTTTGATGGTACGTAAACCAAGCCGTCTCAACATAAGCCTTACTATGCAACATCATTAGCTCCGATTCAATATATCCTAAAGGTAAAACCTGCACAAAACACTGATGAGTATCGAATGGGAACTTGGAAACGTCTGCCGCGCATGTCACTTCGTAATTATTTCCCGGTGTCCACAGCATACTTCCATTATACGTCACACGTTTAATGCTATCATCTGTGTAAATAAACTCAACCTTATCGTATGAATTCCCAATTACAAACATAGGCTTCCAGAAAACATCATCCATATATGTAAACGAATATACTCCGTTTTTTGTAGGATCCCATGATACGCTCTCATCCTTCCAATTAATATTAAACATGCCAGTTAAGCTTAATTTGCCCGATACTTCATTAAATTCCTGTATATATATTAAATG
Source organism: Limnoperna fortunei (assembly GCA_944474755.1). NCBI lineage: Eukaryota > Metazoa > Mollusca > Bivalvia > Mytilida > Modiolidae > Limnoperna > Limnoperna fortunei. The sequence continues at coordinate 8,145,088 of OX104114.1, read as the reverse complement.
AAAGTTTATGTACACAATTACAGGATGCTCCTGGTTTATAACTGGTCGAATATTAATATTTCTGTCGCTAGTTACATTTGCATACAACACTTCAGTATCACTATAAGATGCGGTGTCTATTAGTCTTATTAAATCTACGAGAAATACACTTCTTACAAAAATTTTCCAACTTTCCATGGTAAATAAAAATTAGAAATATTTTCAGAAAAATTAAAAGGATTATCTATACCAACTAATTGATTGATCTTTCCCACTATGCAGGTTACACAGGGTAATGACGTTATTTATTTGTTCACAATTATAGAAATATTTTTCAGCTTCACAGTACAAACACTGTTTAAAACGAAACAAAAAAGGTAATAAAAGGTAAGGATACATTAAAATCGTTAGTTAGTTTTTCAATAAAAAGTTCAATATTAGTCCATTACGCGGTACTTAATTCTATTCGCAGTTTGACTAAAAGTAAACAATAACTTTTGATTTTTAATTAAATATCAAATCATTTAATCCTCTGTTATGATTTTGTAAACGCTTAGGTTGATTTTGAAACAGAATTAATTGATGTCATTGTAAGATTGTCATTGCAAAATCCAATATGTCGGTTTTAAAAGCTCGATAGGGCTTATTTTTATTGTTACACATGCACCGATTTCATAAATAATATTACTTGACTTGAATATTGGCCACCTCTTATATTATTTTTAAATTCAGAATGTTATCATCTATGCGGCTTTCATTTTATTATTTGTTATGTATTTACTCTTCTTCATGGTAAACCCAGCTGATAAAAATGAACTTACTAAATAAATTATATAGATTTTCTTTCTTTTTCTTTTTTATTTCCCCAAGTTAAATATCACAGAAAAGAGCTGTCATTATTGTTAACGAAGATTGTTTTACAAAAGTCTATGCTCAACTCTTTCAGACAAGCTCCGAGACCATGCATTTTTCTTTTGAGCTATAAATTCTTATATCGAAACCTATAATCATATTTTAATAAATATAGATTGTATTTCTAAAACAAAAATAGCCAAAGGTCAAGGGGCAGTTACAAATTCGGATATACCAAACGCAACTTCAAAACAGAAAAAGAGTAGCCCGAACCCTATAAAAAACGATGGTTGCACCCAGGATCTCCGGACGAATAGCAGTGATTGCCTCTAATAAGACACCCATTGAGTTACTAATTTTAATGTCCGAGAAAAGTCAAATCCAGGAATAGGACACACTACCTATTATTCAGCGAAATTGTCCGATCGTCTATGGAAGATTGATTTTCCCTAACGATCAATAAAGTCATGGTGACGGACTTCTGGAGAGATAACATCAACCTAGGTGCAACAAACTCTTGTTTGAGTAGTTTAGCAGCCAACAGCAATGATTTGTCTAGAAAATCGGAATGCCGATCGCAGGATCAATAATAACTTAAAAGTTGTGAAAAGTACACATCATACGCTATAGCTACAAGAATGTTGCTGTCGATGAACGGTAAGGTGACAATTGGAAAGTTGGAGTCATCACGTTTGTCGTAGAGTCCAGTTTGTAGTTTCCCTGAGTCTAATTCTAGAATTAGGTCTAGGTAAGAGGCTGACCTTGGTGTATAGGTAAGGTCTTTAATTTCAGGCTTTTAATTTAATGCAAATAGTCCCCAAATAAGCATTGTTGAAATACAAAACATCATCAATTTAGAGGAATGTGAAATTAAGGGTCTGGGCAGTGTCTTTTCTTTCTTCTTCAGTATGTCTTCTAGGAACTTACGCTGGTGTTTTGGTGGTACACCTAGACGATCCTGCCATGAAACGCTGTTTGTATGGATTTGTGTGAAGGTTAGGTATCCAATACAAGAATAAGAGATCGCAAACTTTGACTTTGATTTAAAGACCGAAGGATGCCAACACAGATTTGTGATTTTCACAAATCTCCTCTTTTGAAAGCGCAGTGAATGTGTAAGGAGGATTGCCAAGTGAACTTTTTATGCCTAACTCATAAATTTAACACTGTATATATAGTTTTTTGCAGATAAAAATTATTTATTTTGTTAGGGCTTATCTCGCGGCATGGTCCTCTATTGAATAATAAATAAAAATTCAATAATTTGAAGTAATATTTTCAGTTAATGGATTAAGGTTCATGGTATTTTGGTCCTTTGGACAAAATATTGCGGAATTACTCATGGTCAACAATGTTACAGGATAGGCAGGATATATCTATGAGGGTTTGAGCAAGGATTAGAGCAAGAAAGACCTAAGTTACGATCATGACTTTTAAATATTAAATGTTATTATATAAGAAAAACGGATGTTTGTGTGAATAAACAAACAAAGTAAAGTCTTACAATAAAGGGCATTAAAGGTGTGTCTATTTCGAGATATACACGTAATAAAAATATAGTAAAGCTGCCTTATCTTCAATATAAACTGTGCCATGATTTTGGACAATCTAATTCGCGTCGTTTAAAATGTGTCAGGTAATGATACTTATCTTCTAAAATGAACTGAAGACACAACAAAATATTCTATACATCGAAATAAGAGCTGATCGTTTTAAAGTTTTTTGTAGTAGTTTGCTTATGTAATACAAATATCAAGTCAACTTTTTCCTCACAATGCATATTGAAAGAATAAAACAAAAAATTAAGAAAATAAGGTAAAACGAAGTAAAAAAGCAAGAATGAATCTAGAATCAACAGAAGGAAGTATTTCGGTGACTAAAATTATTTAGAAGTGTCGCCGAGTGGTGAAGGTAGTTCGTCTACTATTGATCACGTGGTTTTTCAACACAGAAGTTGCTGGCTTCAGTACTCCGGCTTCCTCCCCAATAAAAATGGAGAACTGTTACGATTTTTAAATGTATCGTCATGTCTAATCCGTTTAAGGAATCCAGATGTAATTAGTCAAACATGTTTTTAAGATATTGATTGAATATGTTTTAGAGTATTCAATTTTTAACCAAACGAACTTATTGGAAAGGTATTAGACGAATGGATAAAGACCACAGCATTGGTCTTGGATTGGAGTCGGGAAACATATTCACTTTTAGAGATTGGAATGCAGGAACGTTTGATTGTATATAACATCAAAAGAAGCTTTCACTAGAATGAATACTAATGTTCTGAAAAGTTATCAAAGTAAACTTCAATTAAAAATAATGTGTTGGGATGCCAACACAGAAGTCGCCCAAAATCCCCATGGATAGTATTGTGTTCCACTCAGAACATTAAGATGTATCTACATATCAAATTTCATTCAAATCGGACAACATTTAAAATTTGACGAGTTTTTGGTGGCCATTTTGAAATGCCGGGTGGAAAAAAAATTCTGAATTTCGATTTTAACTCGATACACTTAAATCCACCTCCACACCAAATTTTGTTGCAATCGGAGCACGTTAAATGTCATCGATATCGCATAACGTTGAAAATTATACACGTTTTAGCGACCATTTTGAAACCTGACGTAGGAGAAAAAATTTAAAGGTAGCGTTTCACTCGAAATACTAACATCTACCTTCATACCAAATTTCGTTGAAATCGGACCACGGGAAAATTTTTGCTATTTTTGGGTGGGTGTGGTCAAGTGGCGGCCATTTTGAAATGGCGGCCATTAACAAAATTCTGACTATTGACTGCACCCCTCCATATGCCAATCTACAACTGTGCCAAGTTTCATTTAATTCTATTAAGACGTCTCTGAGAAATGTGGCGGACAAGTTCACGGTCTAGAAAAAGTGGAAACCGAAATCATAATAATAATTAAAAATTAAAATTTACGTTTCCCGAAACGTTGAAGTCGCCTCCCGTTCCGCACTTTTGACCGAGTAGAGGGAACTAAAAGTCAAGAGCACAACTTCATAACATGAGCTTTCAGTTGGCCAAGTTTCATTTCGATCGGTTAAAAGATGAGCGAGAAAACGAGCAAACTTTAAAACGGCCGCCATTTTGAAACCGGAAGTCGGACAAAAAATTTTTTTTGCAAAAATGCTCAGGATAGTTAGCTGTATCAGTATACCAATTTTCATTGAAATTGCTCTGGCCATAACTGAGATCTGACAACGGCCGCCATTTTGTAAAACTTTAAAACGGCCGCCATTTTGAAACCGGAAGTCGGACAAAACATTTTTAAATAGTGGCACACTTAGGGTATCATAAGCTACCTGTATACCAAATTTCGTCTAAATCGGATGACGTTTAAATTTTTACATTTTTAGGGGGGTGGTGTTCGGATGGCGGCCATTTTGAAATGTCGGCCGCGTCAAATTTTTTTTTGCAAAAATGCTCGGGATAGTTAGCTGTACCAGTATACCAATTTTCATTGAAATTGCTTTGGCAATTACTGAGATCTGACAACGGCCGTCATTTTTTTCAACGGCGGCCATTTTGAAAATGGCGGCCATTTTGAAAATTTCAAAAGTGGATTATACAACTTCAGGTCACCCTTAACATGTTCCCAAAGTTTCATTTCGATCGGTTAAAAGATGAGCGAGAAAACGAGCGGACAACATTGCGAGGGGAAAACATAAGAAATATGAAAATAATAATAATAAGAAACGGAGTAAAAACAATAAGTCGCCCGACACTTCGTGGTCGGCGACTTAATTAAAATTTACGTTTCCCGAAACGTTGAAGTCGCCTCCCGTTCCGCACTTTTGACCGAGTAGAGGGAACTAAAAGTCAAGAGCACAACTTCATAACATGAGCTTTCAGTTGGCCAAGTTTCATTTCGATCGGTTAAAAGATGAGCGAGAAAACGAGCAAACTTTAAAACGGCCGCCATTTTGAAACCGGAAGTCGGACAAAAAATTTTTTGGCAAAAATGCTCAGGATAGTTAGCTGTATCAGTATACCAATTTTCATTGAAATTGCTCTGGCCATAACTGAGATCTGACAACGGCCGCCATTTTGTAAAACTTTAAAACGGCCGCCATTTTGAAACCGGAAGTCGGACAAAAATTTTGAAAATAGTGGCACACTCAGGGTATCATAAGCTACCTGTATACCAAATTTCGTTTAAATCGGATGACGTTTAAATTTTTACAGTTTTAGGGGGGTGTTCGGATGGCGGCCATTTTGAAATGTCGGCCGCGTCAAATTTTTTTTTGCAAAAATGCTCGGGATAGGAGCTGTATCAGTATACCAATTTTCATTGAAATTGCTTTGGCAATTACTGAGATCTGACAACGGCCGTCATTTTTTTTCAACGGCGGCCATTTTGAAAATGGCGGCCATTTTGAAAATTTCAAAAGTGGATTGCACAACTTCAGGTCACCCTTATCATGTTCCCAAAGTTTCATTTCGATCGGTTAAAAGATGAGCGAGAAAACGAGCGGACAACATTGAGAGGGGAAAAAGGAAAACATAAGAAATATGAAAATAATAATAATTAAAATTTACGTTTCACGAAACGTTGAAGTCGCCTCCCGTTCCGCACATTTGACCGAGTAGAGCACAACTTCATAACATGAGCTTTCAGTTGGCCAAGTTTCATTTCGATCGGTTAAAAGATGAGCGAGAAAACGAGCGGACAACATTGCGAGGGGAAAAAGGAAAACATCGTGGTCGGCGACCTAATAACTAGTGCTGATTGTGTTGGGATGCCAACACAGAATGTCTCCCAAACGAACCCCCATTGCCACTATAATCCCCATGGATAGTATTTCATTCAAATCAGTACATTAAAATATGCCTAGAAATCAAATTTTGTTGAAATCGTACAAAGTTGACTTTTTCCTGCAGTAAAATGGCCGCCATTTTGAAACCGGAAGTCGGACAAAACATTTTTAAATAGTGGCACACTTAGGGTATCATAAGCTACCTGTATACCAAATTTCGTCTAAATCGGATGACGTTTAAATTTTTACATTTTTAGGGGGGTGGTGTTCGGATGGCGGCCATTTTGAAATGTCGGCCGCGTCAAATTTTTTTTTGCAAAAATGCTCAGGATAGTTAGCTGTACCAGTATACCAATTTTCATTGAAATTGCTTTGGCAATTACTGAGATCTGACAACGGCCGTGATTTTTTTCAACGGCTGCCATTTTGAAAATGGCGGCCATTTTGAAAATTTCAAAAGTGGATTGCACAACTTCAGGTCACCCTTAACATGTTCCCAAAGTTTCATTTCGATCGGTTAAAAGATGAGCGAGAAAACGAGCGGACAACATTGCGAGGGGAAAAAGGAAAACATAAGAAATATGAAAATAATAATAATTAAAATTTACGTTTCCCGAAACGTTGAAGTCGCCTCCCGTTCCGCACTTTTGACCGAGTAGAGGGAACTAAAAGTCAAGAGCACGACTTCATAACATGAGCTTTCAGTTGGCCAAGTTTCATTTCGATCGGTTAAAAGATGAGCGAGAAAACGAGCAAACTTTAAAACGGCCGCCATTTTGAAACCGGAAGTCGGACAAAAAATTTTTTTTGCACAAATGCTCAGGATAGTTAACTGTATCAGTATACCAATTTTCATTGAAATTGCTCTGGCCATAACTGAGATCTGACAACGGCCGCCATTTTGTAAAACTTTAAAACGGCCGCCATTTTGAAACCGGAAGTCGGACAAAAATTTTGAAAATAGTGGCACACTCAGGGTATCATAAGCTACCTGTATACCAAATTTCGTTTAAATCGAATGACGTTTAAATTTTTACAGTTTTAGGGGGGTGGTGTTCGGATGGCGGCCATTTTGAAATGTCGGCCGCGTCAAATTTTTGTTTGCAAAAATGCTCGGGATAGGGAGCTGTATCAGTATACCAATTTTCATTGAAATTGCTTTGGCAATTACTGAGATCTGACAACGGCCGTCATTTTTTTTCAACGGCGGCCATTTTGAAAATGGCGGCCATTTTGAAAATTTCAAAAGTGGATTGCACAACTTCAGGTCACCCTTATTATGTTCCCAAAGTTTCATTTCGATCGGTTAAAAGATGAGCGAGAAAACGAGCGGACAACATTGCGAGTGGAAAAAGGAAAACATAAGAAATATGAAAATAATAATAATAATAATAATAATAATAAGAAACGGAGTAAAAACAATAAGTCGCCCGACACTTCGTGGTCGGCGACTTAATTAAAATTAAAATTTACGTTTCACGAAACGTTGAAGTCGCCTCCCGTTCCGCACTTTTGACCGAGTAGAGGGAACTTTGCAGTTATAAGCTTTAAAAATGTTAAAACTTACTCTACAACCGTACCAAATTTCAAAACTTTTCATCGAGAGGTTTTCCCGATATAAGCGATGTCCTAAATTATGACCCTTCAACTTTGAATGGCAACTGGGTCGCGTGCGGGGGTTATCGGTGAAAACGAAAAGTCAAGAGCACAACCCCATGGATAGTATTTCATTCAAATCAGTACATTAAAATATGCCTAGAAATCAAATTTTGTTGAAATCGGACAAAGTTGACTTTTTCCTGCAGCAAAATGGCCGCCATTTTGAAACCGGAAGTCGGACAAAAAATTTTTAAATAGTGGCACACTCAGGGTATCATAAGCTACCTGTATACCAAATTTCGTCTAAATCGGATGACGTTTAAATTTTTGCATTTTTAGGGGGCTGGTTTTCGGATGGCGGCCATTTTGAAATGTCGGTCGCGTCAAATTTTTTTTTGCAAAAATGCTCGGGATAGTTAGCTGTATCAGTATACCAATTTTCATTGAAATTGCTTTGGCAATTACTGAGATATGATAACGGCCGTCATTTTTTTTCAACGGCGGCCATTTTGAAAATGGCGGCCATTTTGAAAATTTCAAAAGTGGATTGCACAACTTCAGGTCACCCATAACATGTTCCCAAAGTTTCATTTTGATCGGTTAAAAGATGAGCGAGAAAACGAGCGGACAACATTGAGAGGGGAAAAAGGAAAACATAAGAAATATGAAAATAATAATAATAATTAAAATTTACGTTTCCCGAAACGTTGAAGTCGCCTCCCGTTCCGCACTTTTGACCGAGTAGAGGGAACTAAAAGTCAAGAGCACAACTTCATAACATGAGCTTTCAGTTGGCCAAGTTTCATTTCGATCGGTTAAAAGATGAGCGAGAAAACGAGCAAACTTTAAAACGGCCGCCATTTTGAAACCGGAAGTCGGACAAAAAATTTTTTTTGCAAAAATGCTCAGGATAGTTAGCTGTATCAGTATACCAATTTTCATTGAAATTGCTCTGGCCATAACTGAGATCTGACAACGGCCGCCATTTTGTAAAACTTTAAAACGGCCGCCATTTTGAAACCGGAAGTCGGACAAAACATTTTTAAATAGTGGCACACTTAGGGTATCATAAGCTACCTGTATACCAAATTTCGTCTAAATCGGATGACGTTTAAATTTTTACATTTTTAGGGGGGTGGTGTTCGGATGGCGGCCATTTTGAAATGTCGGCCGCGTCAAATTTTTTTTTGCAAAAATGCTCGGGATAGTTAGCTGTACCAGTATACCAATTTTCATTGAAATTGCTTTGGCAATTACTGAGATCTGACAACGGCCGTCATTTTTTTCAACGGCGGCCATTTTGAAAATGGCGGCCATTTTGAAAATTTCAAAAGTGGATTGCACAACTTCAGGTCACCCTTAACATTTTCCCAAAGTTTCATTTCGATCGGTTAAAAGATGAGCGAGAAAACGAGCGGACAACATTGCGAGGGGAAAACATAAGAAATATGAAAATAATAATAATTAAAATTTACGTTTCCCGAAACGTTGAAGTCGCCTCCCGTTCCGCACTTTTGACCGAGTAGAGGGAACTAAAAGTCAAGAGCACAACTTCATAACATGAGCTTTCAGTTGGCCAAGTTTCATTTCGATCGGTTAAAAGATGAGCGAGAAAACGAGCAAACTTTAAAACGGCCGCCATTTTGAAACCGGAAGTCGGACAAAAAATTTTTTTTGCAAAAATGCTCAGGATAGTTAGCTGTATAAGTATACCAATTTTCATTGAAATTGCTCTGGCCATAACTGAGATCTGACAACGGCCGCCATTTTGTAAAACTTTAAAACGGCCGCCATTTTGAAACCGGAAGTCGGACAAAAATTTTGAAAATAGTGGCACACTCAGGGTATCATAAGCTACCTGTATACCAAATTTCGTTTAAATCGGATGACGTTTAAATTTTTACAGTTTTAGGGGGGTGGTGTTCGGATGGCGGCCATTTTGAAATGTCGGCCGCGTCAAATTTTTTTTTGCAAAAAGGCTCGGGATAGGGAGCTGTATCAGTATACCAATTTTCATTGAAATTGCTTTGGCAATTACTGAGATCTGACAACGGCCGTCATTTTTTTTCAACGGCGGCCATTTTGAAAATGGCGGCCATTTTGAAAATTTCAAAAGTGGATTGCACAACTTCAGGTCACCCTTATTATGTTCCCAAAGTTTCATTTGGTCGGTTAAAAGATGAGCGAGAAAACGAGCGGACAACATTGCGAGGGGAAAAAGGAAAACATAAGAAATATGAAAATAATAATAATAAGAAACGGAGTAAAAACAATAAGTCGCCCGACACTTCGTGGTCGGCGACTTAATAAGAAACGGAGTAAAAACAATAAGTCGCCCGACACTTCGTGGTCGGCGACTTAATAATAATAATAAGAAACGGAGTAAAAACAATAAGTCGCCCGACACTTCGTGGTCGGCGACTTAATTAAAATTTACGTTTCCCGAAACGTTGAAGTCGCCTCCCGTTCCGCACTTTTGACCGAGTAGAGCTTTCAGTTGGCCAAGTTTCATTTCGATCGGTTAAAAGATGAGCGAGAAAACAAGCAAACTTTAAAACGGCCGCCATTTTGAAACCGGAAGTCGGACAAAAAATTTTTTTTGCAAAAATGCTCAGGATAGTTTGCTGTATCAGTATACCAATTTTCATTGAAATTGCTCTGGCCATAACTGAGATCTGACAACGGCCGCCATTTTGTAAAACTTTAAAACGGCCGCCATTTTGAAACCGGAAGTCGGACAAAAATTTTGAAAATAGTTGCACACTCAGGGTATCATAAGCTACCTGTATACCAAATTTCGTCTAAATCGGATGACGTTTAAATTTTTACATTTTTAGGGGGGTGGTGTTCGGATGGCGACCATTTTGAAATGTCGGCCGCGTCAATTTTTTTTTTGCAAAAATGCTCGGGATAGTTAGCTGTACCAGTATACCAATTTTCATTGAAATTGCTTTGGCAATTACTGAGATCTGACAACGGCCGTCATTTTTTTCAACGGCGGCCATTTTGAAAATGGCGGCCATTTTGAAAATTTCAAAAGTGGATTGCACAACTTCAGGTCACCCTTAACATGTTCCCAAAGTTTCATTTCGATCGGTTAAAAGATGAGCGAGAAAACGAGCGGACAACATTGCGAGGGGAAAACATAAGAAATATGAAAATAATAATAATAAGAAACGGAGTAAAAACAATAAGTCGCCCGACACTTCGTGGTCGGCGACTTAATTTACGTTTCGCGAAACGTGAAGTCTCCCAAACGAAGTTACTGATAGTCCTGTGCAGCCTGTGGCGGGTCGTATAAAAAATCTGAGTGTACCGTTGAACTCGCCATACCAAATTTACTTTTAGAACCTATTTTCGTTGAATTATGACAATGTTGAATTTTTGCCCATTTGGCAACTTTGGCGGCCATTTTACAAAAAATGGCGCGTCGTATAAAAATTCTGAGTTGACCAATGGACTCGGCATACCAAATTTACTGTTAAAACCCATTTTCGTTGAAATCCGACAAACTTGAATTTTTGGCGATTCGGCGGCCATTTTGAAAATGGCGGCCGGTTCGCGCGCGATTTTTTGCCAAAAATAAATCAAGACCACTATGCTGAACCTACATACCAAGTTTCATCGAAATCCATCTGGCGGTTCTCCGGGAACTGCATTTTGGCGGGAAAACTTAAATGGCGGCCATTTTGAAAGTGGCGGCCATCTTGGAAATTCCGAAAGATGATTGCACATCTAGCCAATAGGGTCTAACATCCTACCAAGTTTCAAATTGATCCCATTTACGGTTTCTGAGAAAAGTGTCGGAAATCTCTACGGGGAAACCAGAAGAAGAATAATAATAATTAAAATTTACGTTTCCCGAAACGTTGAAGTCGCCTCCCGTTCCGCACTTTTGACCGAGTAGAGGGAACTAAAAGTCAAGAGCACAACTTCATAACATGAGCTTTCAGTTGGCCAAGTTTCATTTCGATCGGTTAAAAGATGAGCGAGAAAACGAGCAAACTTTAAAACGGCCGCCATTTTGAAACCGGAAGTCGGACAAAAAATTTTTTTTGCAAAAATGCTCAGGATAGTTAGCTGTATCAGTATACCAATTTTCATTGAAATTGCTCTGGCCATAACTGAGATCTGACAACGGCCGCCATTTTGTAAAACTTTAAAACGGCCGCCATTTTGAAACCGGAAGTCGGACAAAACATTTTTAAATAGTGGCACACTTAGGGTATCATAAGCTACCTGTATACCAAATTTCGTCTAAATCGGATGACGTTTAAATTTTTACATTTTTAGGGGGGTGGTGTTCGGATGGCGGCCATTTTGAAATGTCGGCCGCGTCAAATTTTTTTTTGCAAAAATGCTCGGGATAGTTAGCTGTACCAGTATACCAATTTTCATTGAAATTGCTTTGGCAATTACTGAGATCTGACAACGGCCGTCATTTTTTTCAACGGCGGCCATTTTGAAAATTTCAAAAGTGGATTGCACAACTTCAGGTCACCCTTAACATGTTCCCAAAGATTCATTTCGATCGGTTAAAAGATGAGCGAGAAAACGAGCGGACAACATTGCGAGGGGAAAACATAAGAAATATGAAAATAATAATAATAATTAAAATTTACGTTTCCCGAAACGTTGAAGTCGCCTCCCGTTCCGCACTTTTGACCGAGTAGAGGGAACTAAAAGTCAAGAGCACAACTTCATAACATGAGCTTTCAGTTGGCCAAGTTTCATTTCGATCGGTTAAAAGATGAGCGAGAAAACGAGCAAACTTTAAAACGGCCGCCATTTTGAAACCGGAAGTCGGACAAAAATTTTTTTTTGCAAAAATGCTCAGGATAGTTAGCTGTATCAGTATACCAATTTTCATTGAAATTGCTCTGGCCATAACTGAGATCTGACAACGGCCGCCATTTTGTAAAACTTTAAAACGGCCGCCATTTTGAAACCGGAAGTCGGACAAAAATTTTGAAAATAGTGGCACACTCAGGGTATCATAAGCTACCTGTATACCAAATTTCGTTTAAATCGGATGACGTTTAAATTTTTACAGTTTTAGGGGGGTGGTGTTCGGATGGCGGCCATTTTGAAATGTCGGCCGCGTCAAATTTTTTTTTGCAAAAAAAATGCTCGGGATAGGGAGCTGTATCAGTATACCAATTTTCATTGAAATTGCTTTGGCAATTACTGAGATCTGACAACGGCCGTCATTTTTTTTCAACGGCGGCCATTTTGAAAATGGCGGCCATTTTGAAAATTTCAAAAGTGGATTGCACAACTTCAGGTCACCCTTAACATGTTCCCAAAGTTTCATTTCGATCGGTTAAAAGATGAGCGAGAAAACGAGCGGACAACATTGCGAGGGGAAAAAGGAAAACATAAGAAATATGAAAATAATAATAATAATAAAATTTACGTTTCCCGAAACGTTGAAGTCGCCTCCCGTTCCGCACTTTTGACCGAGTAGAGGGAACTAAAAGTCAAGAGCACAACTTCATAACATGAGCTTTCAGTTGGCCAAGTTTCATTTCGATCGGTTAAAAGATGAGCGAGAAAACGAGCAAACTTTAAAACGGCCGCCATTTTGAAACCGGAAGTCGGACAAAAAATTTTTTTTGCAAAAATGCTCAGGATAGTTAGCTGTATCAGTATACCAATTTTCATTGAAATTGCTCTGGCCATAACTGAGATCTGACAACGGCCGCCATTTTGTAAAACTTTAAAATGGCCGCCATTTTGAAACCGGAAGTCGGACAAAGCATTTTTAAATAGTGGCACACTTAGGGTATCATAAGCTACCTGTATACCAAATTTCCTCTAAATCGGATGACATTTAAATTTTTACATTTTAAGGGGGATGGTGTTCGGATGGCGGCCATTTTGAAATGTCGGCCGCGTCAAATTTTTTTATGCAAAATTGCTCGGGATAGTTAGCTGTACCAGTATACCAATTTTCATTGAAATTGCTTTGGCAATTACTGAGATCTGACAACGGCCGTCATTTTTTTCAACGGCGGCCATTTTTAAAATGGCGGTCATTTTGAAAATTTCAAAAGTGGATTGCACAACTTCAGGTCACCCTTAACATGTTCCCAAAGTTTCATTTCGATCGGTTAAAAGATGGGCGAGAAAACGAGCGGACAACATTGCGAGGGGAAAACATAAGAAATATGAAAATAATAATAATAATTAAAATTTACGTTTCCCGAAACGTTGAAGTCGCCTCCCGTTCCGCACTTTTGACCGAGTAGAGGGAACTAAAAGTCAAGAGCACAACTTCATAACATGAGCTTTCAGTTGGCCAAGTTTCATTTCGATCGGTTAAAAGATGAGCGAGAAAACGAGCAAACTTTAAAACGGCCGCCATTTTGAAACCGGAAGTCGGACAAAAAATTTTTTTAGCAAAAATGCTCAGGATAGTTAGCTGTATCAGTATACCAATTTTCATTGAAATTGCTCTGGCCATAACTGAGATCTGACAACGGCCGCCATTTTGTAAAACTTTAAAACGGCCGCCATTTTGAAACCGGAAGTTGGACAAAAATTTTGAAAATAGTGGCACACTCAGGGTATCATAAGCTACCTGTATTCCAAATTTCGTTTAAATCGGATGACGTTTAAATTTTTACAGTTTTAGGGGGGTGGTGTTCGGATGGCGGCCATTTTGAAATGTCGGCCGCGTCAAATTTTTTTTTGCAAAAATGCTCGGGATAGGGAGCTGTATCAGTATACCAATTTTCATTGAAATTGCTTTGGCAATTACTGAGATCTGACAACGGCCGTCATTTTTTTTCAACGGCGGCCATTTTGAAAATGGCGGCCATTTTGAAAATTTCAAAAGTGGATTGCACAACTTCAGGTCACCTTTATTATGTTCCCAAAGTTTCATTTCGATCGGTTAAAAGATGAGCGAGAAAACGAGCGGACAACATTGCGAGGGGAAAAAGGAAAACATAAGAAATATGAAAATAATAATAATAATAATAATAATAATAAGAAGAAACGGAGTAAAAACAATAAGTCGCCCGACACTTCGTGGTCGGCGACTTAATAATAAGAAACGGAGTAAAAACAATAAGTCGCCCGACACTTCGTGGTCGGCGACTTAATAATAAGAAACGGAGTAAAAACAATAAGTCGCCCGACACTTCGTGGTCGGCGACTTAATAAGAAACAGAGTAAAAACAATAAGTCTCCAAACTTCGTTTGGGAGACTTAATTAAAATTTACGTTTCACGAAACGTTGAAGTCGCCTCCCGTTCCGCACTTTTGACCGAGTAGAGGGAACTTTGCAGTTATAAGCTTTAAAAATGTTAAAACATGCGAAATTGTAATTTCAAATGGCCGTCATTTTGAAATTTTTGATAGATAAAAAACCGTGAAAAAAACGTCGAAAAACTCGTTTTTTGAAAATGGCGGGAAAACTATCATACCGCACCGAAAATTTTTTTTGATAGAATTGAAGGGCATCACTTACTCTACAACCGTACCAAATTTCAAAACTTTTCATCGAGCGGTTTTCCCGATATAAGCGATGTCCTAAATTATGACCCTTCAACTTTGAATGGCAACTGTGTCGCGTGCGGGGGGTATCGGTGAAAACGAAAAGTCAAGAGCACAACTTCATAACATGAGCTTTTAGTTGGCCAAGTTTCATTTCGATCGGTTAAAAGATGAGCGAGAAAACGAGCGGACAACATTGCGAGGGGAAAAAGGAAAACATAAGAAATATGAAAATAATAATAATAATAATAAGAAACGGAGTAAAAACAATAAGTCGCCCGACACTTCGTGGTCGGCGACTTAATAAGAAACGGAGTAAAAACAATAAGTCGCCCGACACTTCGTGGTCGGCGACTTAATAAGAAACGGAGTAAAAACAATAAGTCGCCCGACACTTCGTGGTCGGCGACTTAATAATGTGTTGGGATGCCAACACAGAAGTCGCCCAAAATCTCCATGGATAGTATTGCGTTCCACTCAGGACATTAAGATGTACCTACATATCAAATTTCTTTCAAATCGGACAACGTTTAAAATTTGACGCGTTTTTGGCGGCCATTTTGAAACGCCAGGTGGGAAAAAAAATTCTGAATTTAGATTTTAACTCGATACACTTAAATCCACCTCTATACCAAATTTTGTTGCAATTGGAGCACGTTAAATGTCATCGAGATCGCATAATGTTGAAAAGTATACACGTTTTTGGCGGCCATTTTGAAACCCGACGTCCGAGAAAAAAATTTAAAGGTAGCGTTTCACTCCAAATACTAACATCTACCTCCATACCAAATTTCGTTGAAATCGGACAACGGAAAATTTTTTGCTATTTTTGGGTGGGTGTCGTCAAGTGGCG
The DNA here is from genome assembly GCA_944474755.1 of Limnoperna fortunei. NCBI lineage: Eukaryota > Metazoa > Mollusca > Bivalvia > Mytilida > Modiolidae > Limnoperna > Limnoperna fortunei. The sequence goes on along the minus strand of OX104114.1, from coordinate 8,129,526 downwards.
GCCATTATCAAAATTCTGACCATTGACTGCACCTCTCCATATGCCAATCTACAACTGTGCCAAGTTTCATTTGATTCTATTAAGACGTCTCTGAGAAATGTGGCGGACAAGTTCACGGTCTAGAAAAAGTGGAAACCGAAATAATAATAATAAGAAACGGTGCAAAAACAATAAGTCGCCAAAACTTCGTTTTGGGCGACTTAATTAAAAATAATGTGTTGGGATGCCAACACAGAAGTCGCCCAAAATCCCCATGGATAGTATTGCGTTCCACTCAGGACATTAAGATGTACCTACATATCAAATTTCATTCAAATCGGACAACGTTTAAAATTTGACGCGTTTTTGGCGGCCGTTTTGAAACGCCAGGTGGAAAAAAAATTCTGAATTTGGATTTCCACTCGATACACTTAAATCCACCTCCACACCAAATTTTGTTGTAATCGGAGCACGTTAAATGTCATCGAGATCGCATAACGTTGAAAATTATACACGTTTTTAGCGGCCATTTTGAAACCCGACGTCGGAGAAAAATTTAAAGGTAGCGTTTCACTCAAAATACTAACATCTATCTCCATACCAAATTTCGTTGAAATCGGACCACGGGAAAATTTTTGCTCTTTTTGGGTGGGTGTCGTCAAGTGGCGGCCATTTTGAAATGGCGGCCATTATCAAAATTCTGACTATTGACTGGACCCCTCGATAAGCCGATCTACAACTGTGCCAAGTTTCATTTGATTCTATTAAGACGTCTCTGAGAAATGTGGCGGACAAGTTCACGGTCTAGAAAAAGTGGAAACCGAAATAATAATAATAAAAATAATAATAATTAAACATGATTATGATCTTATGGATCATAACTGGCTCCCAAACGACCCCTGTGGACACTCGAGTTCAGACATCCATTCGCAGCAACTTTATCTACCAGAAAACCAAGTTTCGTGCTATTCGGAGCATTTTGAATTTTTGTCGGCCATCTTGGATTCAAAATGGCCGCCATAGAAAGTAAATATGTGCGTTGTATGGTGCGGTATAACATATTCTACTTATATTCCAGTTTTCATGGAAATCCATTAACTTTTGGATTTTTAAGGATTTATTTTCATTTTTAAAATGGCCGCCATTTTAAGATGACGGTCATGATCAATTTGAGATTTTGATGACTAACATCGAATCGCAACATGGTAATCTACCTAAAAACCAAATTTCGTGCGATTGCAATCATTTTGAAATTTTGGCGGCCATCTTGGATTCAAAATGGCCGCCAAAAAAGATCAACATGTGTGTCATATGGTGCGGTATAACATACCCTACTTATATTCCAATTTTCGTCGAAATCCGTAAACTTTTGGATTTTTAAGGATTTTTTTCATTTTTAAAATGGATTTCAAGATGGCCGCCAATTTAAAAATTTTAAACCCGAAAGGCACAACTTCACATCATGACCTATTTTTGGGTGAAGTTTTATTTGGATCCAATTTACGGTCTCCGAGAAAACAGCCGGACAAAATTCTGGCGGAAAGTGGAAGAAAAAAAAAAATAATTAAACATGATTATGATCTTATGGATCATAACTGGCTCCCAAACGACCCCCGTGGACACTGGAGTTCAGACATCCATTCACAGCAACTTTATCTACCAGGAAACAAAGTTTCGTACAGATCGGAGCATTTTCCAATTTTGTCGGCCATCTTGTATTCAAATGGCCGCCATAAAAAAGTCAACATGTTCGTCATATGTTGCGGTACAACATACTATACTTATATTCCAATTTTTAGCGAAATTCGTTAACTTTTGGATTTTTAAGGATTTATTTTCATTTTCAAAATGGCCGCAATGATCAAATTCAAATTTTGATGACTAACATCTGATCGCAAAAAGGTAATCTACCTAAAAACCAAGTTTCATCCAATTCCGATCATTTTGAATTTTTGGCAGCCATCTTGGATTCAAAATGGCCACCATAAAAAGTCAACATATGCATCGTATGGTGCGGTATAACATACTCTACTTATATTCCAATTTTCATCAAAATCCGTTAACTTTTGGATTTTTAAGGATTTTTTTTCATTTTCAAAATAGCCGCCATTTCAAGATGGCTGCCAATTTCAAAATTTTAAAACTTGAAGGCACCACTTCAAGTCATGACCTATTTGTGGGTGAAGTTTCATAGTGATCCAATTTACGGTCTCCGAGAAAATGGTCGGACAAAATTTTGGCGGAAAGCGGAAAAAAAAAAAATAATAATTAAAATTTACGTTTCCCGAAACGTTGAAGTCGCCTCCCGTTCCGCACTTTTGACCGAGTAGAGGGAACTAAAAGTCAAGAGCACAACTTCATAATATGAGCTTTCAGTTGGCAAAGTTTCATTTCGATCGGTTAAAAGATGAGCGAGAAAACGAGCAAACTTTAAAACGGCTGCCATTTTGAAACCGGAAGTCGGACAAAAAATTTTTTTTGCAAAAATGCTCAGGATAGTTAGCTGTATCAGTATACCAATTTTCATTGAAATTGCTCTGGCCATAACTGAGATCTGACAACGGCCGCCATTTTGTAAAACTTTAAAACGGCCGCCATTTTGAAACCGGAAGTCGGACAAAACATTTTTAAATAGTGGCACACTTAGGGTATCATAAGCTACCTGTATACCAAATTTCGTCTAAATCGGATGACGTTTAAATTTTTACATTTTTAGGGGGGTGGTGTTCGGATGGCGGCCATTTTGAAATGTCGGCCGCGTCAAATTTTTTTTTTGCAAAAATGCTCGGGATAGTTAGCTGTACCAGTATACCAATTTTCTTTGAAATTGCTTTGGCAATTACTGAGATCTGACAACAACCGTCATTTTTTTCAACGGCGGCCATTTTGAAAATGGCGGCCATTTTGAAAATTTTAAAAGTGGATTGCACAACTTCAGGTCACCCTTAACATGTTCCCAAAGTTTCATTTCGATCGGTTAAAAGATGAGCGAGAAAACGAGCGGACAACATTGCGAGGGGAAAACATAAGAAATATGAAAATAATAATAATAAGAAACGGAGTAAAAACAATAAGTCGCCCGACACTTCGTGGTCGGCGACTTAATAAACGGAGCAAAAACAATATGTCTCCCAAACTTTCGTTTGGGAGCCATAATAAGAAACGGAGCAAAAACAATATGTCTCCCAAACTTTCGTTTGGGAGCCATAATTAAATATGATTATGATCTTATGGATCATAACTGGCTCCCAAACGACCCCCATGGACACTGGAGTTCAGACATCCATTCACAGCAACTTTATCTACCAGGAAACAAAGTTTCGTGCAAATCGGAGCATTTTTCAATTTTGTCGGCCATCTTGGATTCAAAATGGCCGCCAAAAAAGGTCAACATTTGCGTCATATGGTGCAGTATAACATACCCTACTTATATGCCAATTTTCATCCAAATCCGTTAACTTTTGGATTTTTAAGGATTTTTTTCATTTTTAATTTTTGGCGGCCATCTTGGATTCAAAATGGCCGCCAAAAAAGGTCAACATTTGCGTCATATGGTGCAGTATAACATACCCTACTTATATGCCAATTTTCATCCAAATCCGTTAACTTTTGGATTTTTAAGGATTTTTTTCATTTTTAAAATGGCCGCCATTTCAAGATGGCCGCCAATTTAAAAATTTTAAACCTGATAGGCACAACTTCACATCATGACCTATTTTTGTGTGAAGTTTCATTTGGATCCAATTTACGGTCTCCATGAAAACAGCCGGACAAAATTCTGGCGGAAAGTGGAAGAAAAAAATAATAATAACAAGTGCTGATTGTGATTGCAAGCAAGTCACAAAAAAATCCCCTCCCGTGCCCACTTTTGTCACAATTCGGACAACTTTTCAATTTTCGCACTTTGGCGGCCATTTTGAATATGGCGGCCATCTTGGACTTTGGCAGCCATCTTGGATTTGTTCGACATGTTGTTCGTAATATCAATATTGACCTAAATGCCAATTTTTGTTGAAATGAGACAACTTTTCAATATTCGCATTTTGGCAGCCATTTTGAATATGACAGCCATCTTGGATTTGTTCGAAAGTGTCGCCATGTTGTTCGTAATATCAATATTGACCTAAATGCCAATTTTCGTTGAAATCGGACAACTTTTCAATTTTCGCACTTTGGCGGCCATTTTGAATATGGCGGCCATCTTGGACTTTGGCGGCCATCTTGGATTTGTTCAAACATGTCACCATGTTGTTCGTAATATCAATATTCACCTAAATGCCAATTTTCGTTGAAATCGGACAACTTTTCAATTTTCGCACTTTGGAGGCCATTTTGAATATGGCGGCCATCTTGGACTGTGGCGGCCATCTTTGATTTGTTCGAACATGTCACCATGTTGTTCGTAATATCAATATTGACCTAAATGCCAATTTTCGTTGAAATCGGACAACTTTTCAATTTTCGCACTTTGGCGGCCATTTTGAATATGGTGGCCATCTTGGATTTTTCGGAAAATGGTCCCATATTGTCCGGGACCTTAATATTGACCTATAAACCTATTTTGGTTCATATCCATATTGTTTGTGATTTTTTATGATTAATTTTGTATTTTTTTCAAATTCAAAATGGCCGCCAATCCAAGATGGCCGCCATTTTCAAAATTTCGAAATCGGAAACAACATTTCCTAGTGGTGACCTATCTTTCTGGTAAGTTTCATTGACCTATGTCTTTTCGTCTTCGAGAAATCCTACGGACAAAGTTAGGTCCAGAAGAAGAAGAAGAAGAAGAAGAAGAATAACAAGTGCTGATTGTGATTGCAAGCAAGTCACAAAAAAATCCCCTCCCGTGCCCACTTTTGTCACAATTCGGACAACTTTTCAATTTTCGCACTTTGGCGGCCATTTTGAATATGGCGGCCATCTTGGACTTTGGCAGCCATCTTGGATTTGTTCGACATGTTGTTCGTAATATCAATATTGACCTAAATGCCAATTTTTGTTGAAATCAGACAACTTTTCAATATTCGCACTTTGGCAGCCATTTTGAATATGACAGCCATCTTGGATTTGTTCGAAAGTGTCGCCATGTTGTTCGTAATATCAATATTGACCTAAATGCCAATTTTCGTTGAAATCGGACAACTTTTCAATTTTCGCACTTTGGCGGCCATTTTGAATATGGCGGCCATCTTGGACTTTGGCAGCCATCTTGGATTTGTTCGACATGTTGTTCGTAATATCAATATTGACCTAAATGCCAATTTTTGTTGAAATCAGACAACTTTTCAATATTCGCACTTTGGCAGCCATTTTGAATATGACAGCCATCTTGGATTTGTTCGAAAGTGTCGCCATGTTGTTCGTAATATCAATATTGACCTAAATGCCAATTTTCGTTGAAATCGGACAACTTTTCAATTTTCGCACTTTGGCGGCCATTTTGAATATGGCGGCCATCTTGGACTTTGGCGGCCATCTTGGATTTGTTCAAACATGTCACCATGTTGTTCGTAATATCAATATTCACCTAAATGCCAATTTTCGTTGAAATCGGACAACTTTTCAATTTTCGCACTTTGGAGGCCATTTTGAATATGGCGGCCATCTTGGACTTTGGCGGCCATCTTTGATTTGTTCGAACATGTCACCATGTTGTTCGTAATATCAATATTGACCTAAATGCCAATTTTCGTTGAAATCGGACAACTTTTCAATTTTCGCACTTTGGCGGCCATTTTGAATATGGTGGCCATCTTGGATTTTTCGGAAAATGGTCCCATATTGTCCGGGACCTTAATATTGACCTATAAACCTATTTTGGTTCATATCCATATTGTTTGTGATTTTTTATGATTAATTTTGTATTTTTTTCAAATTCAAAATGGCCGCCAATCCAAGATGGCCGCCATTTTCAAAATTTCGAAATCGGAAACAACATTTCCTAGTGGTGACCTATCTTTCTGGTAAGTTTCATTGACCTATGTCTTTTCGTCTTCGAGAAATCCTACGGACAAAGTTAGGTCCAGAAGAAGAAGAAGAAGAAGAAGAAGAAGAAGAAGAAGAATTGAATTTTCAATACCCTTTATTAAATAAAACAATATATCACAGTAGTACAAGGTATCAAAAATTCAAGTAACATAAAATATAATCCTTACAAATACATTATTATGACAAGCTATTTAACAATTTTGAAAATACATATAATTATGTAGACTTTAAACCCAAAAGTATACAAAAATACAATAGAAATATAAAAGACTTTGTCCAACTGATCAAAGTCAGTTTAAACTGATACAAGCCAGTTTAAACTTTAAACATTATTACCTACCTATATTAAAATTAAAGAACCCTATAAATGACTTTGTCCAAATGATCAAAGTCAACATGGACTGGTACACGCCAGTCCATGTTTTAACCTTTAACACATCGCGGTTCACAATATATAAACAAGACAAGAAAATTAAAAAACAAAAATACAAATACAATTAAAATAACTTACCATTAAATATTAACAAAAAGCTTGTCATTTGAAATGAAACACAATATATTACCAAAACACCAAAAATCTGAAAAGAAATCAACATTATTTAAAAACTTACAATATGCAAATTCTATTGCCAACCGGGCGCGGATGCGCGACCTAAATTCCTTGAGTGGATCTGTCTCTCCGCCTCTGGTTCTTAGGTGTTGCAGGGTCACATAGGTGGCCATCTTCACCTGGGTGGCAATCCACTGGAACAGTCGTCTTGGGATCCTGTACCGCTTGGTCCATCGTTGCGTGTTGGTACATTCTCCCAACACGACTGTTCCGTCCTTCATCATCATTGGTTGTCTGGTAGCCTCTGGACAGCCGACCGTGGATGACGTGTGGTCGGCTGATACTGGAAATTCTGGACAGCTGATCCTAGGTAGCGGTGGATCAGCTGGACTCGATCTCCTTACTGGACAGCTGTCCGAGGATGGCGTGTGGACAGCTGGAGGAGATCGATTTGCACTGACCTTAGGTGGCGTTTGGTCAGTGCTAGAAAAAGTAAAAGGTCCAAATATTAAAGAGTCTTTGGAACTAATATCATTTGGAATTAAATTGAATAAAATATTTTGAACATAACTTAAAAGCCCTTGTAAACGTGGACAGGAAACAAAAATATGATACAAGTCCTCTTGCAAACCACAAGACGGACATGCATCCGACTGCTGATAACCAGCTTTACAGAAAAATTTACCGGTTGAAATAGCACCATGAAGGATTCTCCAGTTAAGGTCACCTTCATGCATGCTATGAGGATATTCATAAACATGACTATATATGACATTAGGGGGAATATTTAATTGTAAAATATTACACCAAGGGGATATTAACTTTTTAGTATGGAAATTATTAAAATTTTGAACAACAGATAACAAATAAATCACTTTCTTGGGACATTTATCTAGAACAACGCCCTTACTTAATTCAGGCGCATTGTCAACATCTAATTTAAAAATGTATTGGTGAACAACACCAACATCAATATCATTATTTAAAAAACGGTCAATCAATATAGTCCACTCCGGAGGAAAAGACGACCATAGTAAATCTAGATGTTGTTGGATACAGCGTTCAGAACGAATGCTTAATATGCCAACAAGATCTGCTGCAGTTAATTTTCTTTTCAAACTAGTATCAAAAAGATCTTTAACTTTGGTCATACAGGCAATTACAAAATTTTCAAAATAAAAAGGTTCATCGGTTTTAGGGTTAACTAATAAAGGGTTAAAAAACAAAGGTTCTTCTAAAATGTCTGCAACTGAGATGTCATCTATTTTTATTCTAGACGATTCAAAATATTTCCAGGCTTTTATCAAATCTTGATAAAAGCTTGGGATGTTAGTATATTGAAAATCCCCATCAAGTAATAACAATTGAACATCATAATTCAAATTAGAAACAGTAGACAAAAAATATTTACAAAAATAGTAACAAGGATGGACTTCTTCACCATTCATTAATGTCAAAAATCTGTACATAAACTGAATTCGAAAATCACGAATTCTAGATAAAATATGAACCAAACCCTGTCCTCCAGTACATACAGGAAGATATAACATTTCTTTGGAAACCCAATGTTTTCCTTGCCATAAAAAATCAACAAATTTATTTTGTATGGCGCTAATAATTTCATCGGGCACGGCCACAGAATTTAATCGATGCCACAATTTTGACGCGGAAAGTAAATTAATAACAAGTGTTCGCCCTCTTAGTGACAAACCGCGGGCAAAAGGCTTCCACCTGTCAAGTTTGACAGAAATATCCTCCTCCATCCCTTCCCAATTTTGTTTATAAAAATCTCTATTGTTTCCAACAAAAGTACCTAAAACCTTTAAACCTTTATTATTCCACTTGAGACCAAGTGGACAATCATTTCTATTTTTCCAACTTCCAACCCACAAACCTTCGGACTTTTGTAAATTAATTTTTGAATTAGAAGCTTTCTGGTATATATCTAACCAGAAAGACAACCTATTAAAATCAGAGTCCTGCGTTAACAGAGTATCCAAATCATCTGCATATGCAGATAAACAACTTTTCTTACCATCAGATAATTGTAGTTCAAGGCCTGATAAGCCGTCTTTTGACCTTAGTTTGTGTAAAAGAGGTTCAAGGCATATGGCATATAATTGACCAGACAAGGAACATCCTTGTCGTATACCTCTTTTAAATTGAAAAGGGGACGATAACGAGTTATTAATTTTAAGTAAACTATGTACATCTGTATAAATAGTTTTTATACAGGATATAAAATAATCTCCAAAACCGAAGGCTTCTAATGTCTTCATCAAATAACCATGATGAACACGATCAAAAGCCTTCTCTTGGTCAAGGGAAACAATAGCAAGGGGGATATTTTCCTGATTAGCATAACACGTAGCATCAGAAATAAAACGAATATTATCACTTATATGACGACCGGGAACACAATAACTTTGATCGATATTTAATATATCGGGTAAAACGTAACGGAGTCTTAGCGAGAAAGCTCTCGTTAATATTTTATAGTCGCAACAGAGAAGAGACACTGGTCTCCAGTTTTTCAACAAGCTACTGTCACCTTTCTTTGGAATCATCGTCAGAACGGCTCTTCTGCACGAAAGTGGAAGTCTGTTTTCTTCAATAGAAGAAACAAAAACTTCGTGCATATCCTTACCAACGATATTCCAAAATGTTTTGTAAATTCACTAGGCAACCCATCAATACCAGGGGACTTATTATTATTCATTTTTAAAACGGCACAGGACAATTCATCATAACTGATAACATTATCTAATGTTTGTTTTTGGGTTTCACTTATTGTAGGGAGGTCTTTCAGAATTTCATTTTGACAACTTTCATCAACAGGATCGGGGCTATATAAATCAGAGTAAAAATTTCTGGCAAGGGTTTTTATTTCCTGATCTGAATCGGTTATACTGCCATCAGGCAAGGTTAAATGGGATAATAGTTTCTTTGTACCACGTTTCTTTTCAAGGTCAAAAAAGAATTTTGTAGGTTTATCTGAATCATTAACATATTTGAATCTTGAACGAACCCAAGCACCACGGGCCTGGATTCGTTCAAGTTCAGATAACTGTTGCTGCTTCTCAATTAAAATGGTATTGAGATCAGGGTTTGCGAAAATATTTGATTTTAATAATTGAATATCGCACTGCAAACTATCAAATTTACGTTTAAAATCATAACTCTTTTTAAAAGAAAATTCTTGTGAAAGTTCCTTTATTTTATATTTTCCTCGATCCCACCAATCTTGAATACACTTGAACTCAGATTTCTGTAATCGCCAAGAAATCCAGAAGTTATTAATTATATCAACATACGATTTATCTTCTAAAAGAGATGTATTTAAACACCAGTATGCACTCTTGTGTTTACCTTGAATTTCTTTAAAGTAAACACGAACAAAATCGTGATCCGAATATGTACATTCTTTTATTTCAGATGATCTGATGAACTGACTGTAATGTTTGGAGATATAAATTCGATCGAGTCTTGCGGCGACACCGTCATTTCTCGACCAAGAATATATTTTATCATACGGATGAATATTACGAAACGTATCAATAAATTTGAAACGTTTAACAATATTTTTAAATTCATTACAAGAATGGGGGTGGGGTTCAACATCTCCTGTCCTATCTAAGGAAGGATTGGTAGTACAATTAAAATCACCTCCAAGAAATATTGGATAGGAAGAATCAAGTTGATTCAAATGGTGTTTTAAACATTTTAAAAAGTCAAGTTTTTCTTTGGGACAGGTAGGGGAATAGATATTCAACAAATAAACAGTTTCCTCCTGTAATTTGATAGTAGCATGTAAAATGCGACCGGGTAAAATAATTTTATGATCTAGAATAGTATATTCTAACTTATTAGAAAAACATATAGCTAATCCAGCAGAAATAGTGGAGAGATGAGAGAACACTATTTCTCCTCTCCATATCATTTTCCAAATACCTTCATCAGAAGGAATGGTATGGGTATCTTGGAGAAAAACTATATCTGCATTCAATTTAGATTTCAAAGAATCTAATATAAAATATCTTTTAAAAGAGTCACGACAACCTTGAGTGTTCAGTGAGACTAATGAAAAACCGGACATTAAAATTGTAGTGAAAAAACAGAGCAATAATGCATACTTAATAGGAAAAATCATATTGACTTGGATAAAAAGTATTTCTAAGCATGTGTTTTAATATACGCCTTTAACTTCTTTATTAATTTGTTTAAACGGGCTTTCAACTGAGGAGACGACTCAGGATTTCTTCTGCGGTCAATGAAATCTTGACACAATTGGCGTATGTTGGTCGTGTACTCTAAACACTTCTCAACAGGTTTTTTGTTACTTTTAAGTTCTAAAAGTAGTCTGTCCAGCTCTTCAATCGATAATTTTTGCTCGGTATCCACGACGATTTGGGATACGTTTTGTTCTGACAAATCCGAGGAAATAGATTCAATGTCTACATCCTCTTCTTCGGTGGTGTTCACAGTAATATTAGATGGCGGGGGTAAATCCCATATACTGATATCATCCTGAGCAGATGATTCAGTGATTTTGTCGGTTGTAGGGGCTTTCACACAAATCAGTGAATCGCTGTTTTCTGCTTTACGTTTCATTGCAGACTTAGGCACCATAAGATCTTGCACCTTTTCAACGGGAGCGTGGACATCTACAATGACCGTAGATTCCACTGCTTGTTTATTAACAGTAGCATTAACTGTGGTGTTGGAAGCATCGTCCTGATTCCCAGAAGCACTGGCACCAGAGTCCGAAGCAACAGATTGCTCGGCGGTCCCAGTTGGGGGTACACGTTCCGCCGTATATGGGGCATGTGTGTTTGCTACTGATGTTTTGTTATCCGTTTTAGTTTTGTTTTCTGGACATCTGCTTTGAATGTGTCCAATCTGTTTGCATTTAAAACAAACCACATCATCGTTTAAAAAGATTCTGTAATTTTGTCTTTGATAATGCATATCAAAGTATTCTGGTAAGGATTGGTTGGAGTGGGGAATAAGAGAAACTTGACGTCTAAAAGACTTGACGTGTTTCAGGGTTGGGATTTTTATGCCTAATGGTATGGGTTTGATGTCTGAAATGATGCGCCCATAGCGCATCAATTCATCTTCTAATAAATCATTAGGGATAAAGGGGGGACAATTTGACAGAGTAATCTTTTTGGGAATTTTAACAAGACATTGAACTTCAATGAATTCGTCCCCGATGCTAAGGCCATCTGAACACAATAACTCGACATCGTCAAGGTTCGACAAAAATATAACGACCCCAGATCTCATTCTTGATGCAGCCACTATATTTTCTGGATTTACCACATTAGCAACAGCAACAACATATTGTTCGATTGATATGGACTGTATATTTCGTAACCTGACACCATGTTTCCTTGAAACAAAGCCGAACGGCTTATGACCGAATGATGGCATATCATCATGTTCAAATCTTGAACTTTCACCTTCAGTGGGTATAATATTTTCAGTTGATAAATCTGAATTTTTCGCTCTTGAACTTTCTCGGTTTAATTGCGACTTTACAACATTATCACCATTAGCCTGGGGCAAGGATTTAACACCTACCTTGGACGGCATTGTTCGCTTAATTAAATTAAGGTCCCTATTGTCCTTCTCACATAACATAGTATTGCCTGAGGCAACAACAGACGACAACTGAGTACTTTTACCATTAACCACAACACTTGAAAATGAAGGCGACGCCATCTTTAAACCAAATCAAACCAATAAACAAAAATCGAATCCACCAAAAATCTCGGCAATCCGAGAATAAATACCGAAATAAACCCCACAAAATGAAAGAACTTCTTCTTCCAAACACAACAATACAAATATTTACGAAGTACAATACAAAATAACCAAGAAATAAATGCTTTGAGCGGAGCTCCGAAAAACACGTCCTATCCCTTCAAGAAGAAGAAGAAGAAGAAGAAGAAGAAGAATTTTTTTTTTTTTTTTTTGAATTTTCAATACCCTTTATTAAATAAAACAATATATCACAGTAGTACAAGGTATCAAAAATTCAAGTAACATAAAATATAATCCTTACAAATACATTATTATGACAAGCTATTTAACAATTTTGAAAATACATATAATTATATAGACTTTAAACCCAAAAGTATACAAAAATACAATAGAAATATAAAAGACTTTGTCCAACTGATCAAAGTCAGTTTAAACTGATACAAGCCAGTTTAAACTTTAAACATTATTACCTACCTATATTAAAATTAAAGAACCCTATAAATGACTTTGTCCAAATGATCAAAGTCAACATGGACTGGTACACGCCAGTCCATGTTTTAACCTTTAACACATCGCGGTTCACAATATATAAACAAGACAAGAAAATTAAAAAACAAAAATACAAATACAATTAAAATAACTTACCATTAAATATTAACAAAAAGCTTGTCATTTGAAATGAAACACAGTATATTACCAAAACACCAAAAATCTGAAAAGAAATCAACATTATTTAAAAACTTACAATATGCAAATTCTATTGCCAACCGGGCGCGGATGCGCGACCTAAATTCCTTGAGTGGATCTGTCTCTCCGCCTCTGGTTCTTAGGTGTTGCAGGGTCACATAGGTGGCCATCTTCACCTGGGTGGCAATCCACTGGAACAGTCGTCTTGGGATCCTGTACCGCTTGGTCCATCGTTGCGTGTTGGTACATTCTCCCAACACGACTGTTCCGTCCTTCATCATCATTGGTTGTCTGTTAGCCTCTGGACAGCCGACCCTGGATGACGTGTGGTCGGCTGATACTGGAAATTCTGGACAGCTGATCCTAGGTAGCGGTGGATCAGCTGGACTCGATCTCCTTACTGGACAGCTGTCCGAGGATGGCGTGTGGACAGCTGGAGGAGATCGATTTGCACTGACCTTAGGTGGCGTTTGGTCAGTGCTAGAAAAAGTAAAAGGTCCAAATATTAAAGAGTCTTTGGAACTAATATCATTTGGAATTAAATTGAATAAAATATTTTGAACATAACTTAAAAGCTCTTGTAAACGTGGACAGGAAACAAAAATATGATACAAGTCCTCTTGCAAACCACAAGACGGACATGCATCCGACTGCTGATAACCAGCTTTACAGAAAAATTTACCGGTTGAAATAGCACCATGAAGGATTCTCCAGTTAAGGTCACCTTCATGCATGCTATGAGGATATTCATAAACATGACTATATATGACATTAGGGGGAATATTTAATTGTAAAATATTACACCAAGGGGATATTAACTTTTTAGTATGGAAATTATTAAAATTTTGAACAACAGATAACAAATAAATCACTTTCTTGGGACATTTATCTAGAACAATGCCCTTACTTAATTCAGGCGCATTGTCAACATCTAATTTAAAAATGTATTGGTGAACAACACCAACATCAATATCATTATTTAAAAAACGGTCAATCAATATAGTCCACTCCGGAGGAAAAGACGACCATAGTAAATCTAGATGTTGTTGGATACAGCGTTCAGAACGAATGCTTAATATGCCAACAAGATCTGCTGCAGTTAATTTTCTTTTCAAACTAGTATCAAAAAGATCTTTAACTTTGGTCATACAGGCAATTACAAAATTTTCAAAATAAAAAGGTTCATCGGTTTTAGGGTTAACTAATAAAGGGTTAAAAAACAAAGGTTCTTCTAAAATGTCTGCAACTGAGATGTCATCTATTTTTATTCTAGACGATTCAAAATATTTCCAGGCTTTTATTAAATCTTGATAAAAGCTTGGGATGTTAGTATATTGAAAATCCCCATCAAGTAATAACAATTGAACATCATAATTCAAATTAGAAACAGTAGACAAAAAATATTTACAAAAATAGTAACAAGGATGAACTTCTTCACCATTCATTAATGTCAAAAATCTGTACATAAACTGAATTCGAAAATCACGAATTCTAGATAAAATATGAACCAAACCCTGTCCTCCAGTACATACAGGAAGATATAACATTTCTTTGGAAACCCAATGTTTTCCTTGCCATAAAAAATCAACAAATTTATTTTGTATGGCGCTAATAATTTCATCGGGCACGGCCACAGAATTTAATCGATGCCACAATTTTGACGCGGAAAGTAAATTAATAACAAGTGTTCGCCCTCTTAGTGACAAACCGCGGGCAAAAGGCTTCCACCTGTCAAGTTTGACAGAAATATCCTCCTCCATCCCTTCCCAATTTTGTTTATAAAAATCTCTATTGTTTCCAACAAAAGTACCTAAAACCTTTAAACCTTTATTATTCCACTTGAGACCAAGTGGACAATCATTTCTATTTTTCCAACTTCCCACCCACAAACCTTCGGACTTTTGTAAATTAATTTTTGAATTGGAAGCTTTCTGGTATATATCTAACCAGAAAGACAACCTATCAAAATCAGAGTCCTGCGTTAAAAGAGTATCCAAATCATCTGCATAAGCAGATAAACAACTTTTCTTACCATCAGATAATGGTAGTTCAAGGCCTGATAAGCCGTCCTTTGACCTTAGTTTGTGTAAAAGAGGTTCAAGGCATATGGCATATAATTGACCAGACAAGGAACATCCTTGTCGTATACCTCTTTTAAATTGAAAAGGGGACGATAACGAGTTATTAATTTTAAGTAAACTATGTACATCTGTATAAATAGTTTTTATACAGGATATAAAATAATCTCCAAAACCGAAAGCTTCTAATGTCTTCATCAAATAACCATGATGAACACGATCAAAAGCCTTCTCTTGGTCAAGGGAAACAATAGCAAGTGGGATATTTTCCTGATTAGCATAACACGTAGCATCAGAAATAAAACGAATATTATCACTTATATGACGACCGGGAACACAATAACTTTGATCGATATTTAATATATCGGGTAGAACGGTACGGAGTCTTAGCGAGAAAGCTCTCGTTAATATTTTATAGTCGCAACAGAGAAGAGACACAGGTCTCCAGTTTTTCAACAAACTACTGTCACCTTTCTTTGGAATCATCGTCAGAACGGCTCTTCTGCACGAAAGTGGAAGTCTGTTTTCTTCAATAGAAGAAACAAAAACTTCGTGCATATCCTTACCAACGATGTTCCAAAATGTTTTGTAAAATTCACTAGGAAGCCCATCAATACCAGGAGACTTATTGTTATTCATTTTTAAAACGGCAGAGGACAATTCATTATAACTTATAACACTATCTAATGTTTGTTTTTGGGTTTCATTTAATGTAGGAAGGTCTTTCAAAATCTCATTTTGACAACCTTCATCTACAGGATCGGGGCTATACAAGTCTGTGTAAAAATTTCGGGCAAGGGTTTTTATTTCCTGATCAGAATCAGTTATACTGCCATCAGGCAAGGTTAAATGGGATAATAATTTTTTTGTACCACGTTTCTTTTCAAGGTCAAAGAAATATTTTGTTGGTTTATCTGAATCATTAACATATTTGAATCTTGAACGAACCCAAGCACCACGGGCCTGGATTCGTTCAAGTTCAGATAACTGATTTTGCTTCTCAATTAAAATAGCATTGAGATCAGGGTTTGTTGTAATATTTGATTTTAATAATTCAATATCGGATTGTAAACCATCAAATTTATGTTTAAAATCATAATTCCTTTTAATGGAAAATTCTTGCGAAAGTTCCTTTATTTTGTATTTTCCACGATCCCACCAATCTTGGATACACTTAAACTCAGATTTCTGTAATTTCCAAGAAAGCCAAAAGTTACTTATCATGTCAACATACAATTTATCATCTAAAAGAGATGTATTTAAACACCAGTAAGCACTCTTGTGTTTATTTGGTATTTCTTTAAAATAAACACGAACGTAATCGTGATCAGAATATGAACATGGTTTTATTTCTGAGGATCGAATAAACTGACTATAGTGTTTAGATATATAAATTCGATCAAGTCTTGCGGCGACACCGTCATTTCTCGACCAGGAATAAGTTCTATCGTACGGGTGAATATTGCGAAACGTATCAATAAATTTGAAACGTTTAACAATAGATTTAAATTCATTACAAGAATGGGGGTGGGGTTCAATATCTCCTGTCCGATCTAGGGAAGGATTAGTAGTACAATTAAAATCACCTCCAAGAAATATTGGAATGGAAGAATCAAGTTGATTCAAATGGTGTTTTAAATATTTCAAAAAGTCTAGTTTTTCTTTTGAGCAAGTTGGGGAATAAACATTCAACAAATATACAGTTTGCTCCTGTAGTTTGATAGTTGCATGTAAAATGCGACCGGGTAATATAACTTTATGCTCTAGAATAGTATATTCTAAATTATTTGACAAACATATCGCTAATCCAGCAGAAAGAGTCGAGAGATGAGAGAACACAATTTCTCCTCTCCATATCATTTTCCATATACCTTCATCAGAAGGAATGGTATGGGTATCTTGAAGAAACACTATATCTGCATTTAATTTAGATTTCAAAGAATCTAATATAAAATATCTTTTAAAAGAGTCACGACAACCTTGAGTGTTCAGTGAAACTAACGAAAAACCGGACATTACAATTGTAATTGCAATAAAAATACAGAACAAAAGCGCATAATTAAGTGGACAATACATATTGACTTAGATATATTTTATCTCTAAGCATGAGTTTTCAGGTAGGTTTTTAATTTCTTTATCAATTTATTTAAACGGGCTTTCATCTGGGAAGAGGACTCAGGGTTTCGTCGAAGGTCAATAAAATCTTGACATAGTTGCCTGAGGTTGGTGGTATACTCTTGGCATTTTTCAACTGGCTTTTTATTACTTTTAAGTTCCAGAAGAAGTCTATCCAGCTCCTCACTGGATAATTTGTGCTCAGTATCTACTACTATTTGTGACAGGTTTTGTTCTGACAAATCAGAGGATATAGACTCAATGTCTATATCCTCGTCTTCATTAGCGTTAAGAATGCAAGGGGGTGGTGGGGGTAAATCCCATATACTTGTATTAGTTTCCCCATCTACATCTGCAATTTTAGCCGTTGTAGGGGTTTTGGTACTAATAATAGAGTCATTATGGTCTACTGCTTTCCTCTTAACTGCAGATTTAGCTGGCAGTTGATCATTCTCCAATTTTTCAACAGGGGTGTGAATATCAACAATGACATTGGCAAGAGTAGATTGCCCAGACTTTGCCATTGTAGTAACATTGGCTGTGGTGTTAGATGCAGAGTCATGGACTATAGCATCTAAGGTAACAGACTGCCCAGCTGTCCCAGTTGGCGGAACTGGTTCAGCCGTAAATGGGACATCTGTACTTGATTCTGACTTGTTGTTATCAGCAGTAGATTTGTTTTCTGGACATCTGCTCTGAATATGTCCAGTATGCTTACATTTAAAACAAACTACATCGTCATTAAGAAATATTCTGTAGTTTTGTCTTTGGTAAAACATATCAAAATATTCTGGTAACACTACACTGGGGTGGGGAATAAGGGAAACTTGTCTTCTAAAAGACTTTACATGTTTAAGAGCCGGTATTTTGATGCCTAGTGCAATAGGCTTAATGTCAGAAATGATGCGGCCATAACGCATCAATTCATCTTCCAATAAGTCATTAGGAATAAAAGGGGGACAGTTGGACAAAGTTACTTTTTTGGGGATCTTAACTAAACATTGAACATTAATAAATTCATCACCTATACTAAGGCCATTAGAACACAAGAGTTCAACATCTTCAAGGTTGGATAGAAACACTACAACCCCGGACCTCATACGAGAGGCAGCCACTATATTTTCAGGCTTTACAATAGTAGCAATAGCAACAACATATTGCTCAATAGAGATCGACTGTATGTTGGTTAACTTTACGCCATGTTTCCTTGAAACGAACCCAAACGGTTTATGTCCAAATGACGGCATGTCATCGTTCTGTTCAGATCCTACATTTTCTCGAACAGACTCTATATTATTACCGGTTGACAAAGGTGAACTTTTTAATCTTGAACTTTCTCCGTTTGAATTTACAAAATTACTAACATTAGCCTGGGGCGCGGATTTTACACCTACCTTGGTTGGCATTGTCCTCTTGATTAAATTAAGGTCCCTATTGTCCTTATCGTTTAACAAAGAATTGCTCGAGGCAATTACATTTGACAACTGAGTACTTTTACCCGTGACTACAACACTTGAAAATGAAGGAGACGCCATCTTTAAACAAAAATGAACCAGTAAACCAAAAAACAATCCACCAAAAATCTCGGCAATCCGAGATGAAAATACAAAATACACCCCACAAAATGAAAGAGCTTCTTCTTCTGAACACAACAATACAAATATTTACGAACCACAATACAAAATAACCAATAAATAAATGCTTTGAGCGGAGCTCCGAAAAACACGTCCTATCCCTTCAAGAAGAAGAAGAAGAAGAAGAAGAAGAATAATAATAATAATAATAATAAGAAACGGTGCAAAAACAATAAATCCCCGACACTTCGTGGTCGGGGATTTAATAATAATAAGAAACGGTGCAAAAACAATAAATCGCCGACACTTCGTGGTCGGGGATTTAATAATAAGAAACGGTGCAAAAACAATAAATCGCCGACACTTCGTGGTCGGGGATTTAATTAAAATTTACGTTTCCCGAAAGTCAAGAGCACAACTTCATTACATGAGCTTTCAGTTGGCCAAGTTTCATTTCGATCGGTTAAAAGATGAGCGAGAAAACGAGCAAACTTTAAAACGGCCGCCATTTTGAAACCGGAAGTCGGACAAAAAATTTTTTTTGCAAAATTGCTCTGGCCATAACTGAGATCTGACAACGGCCGCCATTTTGTAAAACTTTAAAACGGCCGCCATTTTGAAACCGGAAGTCGGACAAAACATTTTTAAATAGTGGCACACTTAGGGTATCATAAGCTACCTGTATACCAAATTTCGTCTAAATCGGATGACGTTTAAATTTTTACATTTTTAGGGGGGTGGTGTTCGGATGGCGGCCATTTTGAAATGTCGGCCGCGTCAAATTTTTTTTTGCAAAAATGCTCGGGATAGTTAGCTGTACCAGTATACCAATTTTCATTGAAATTGCTTTGGCAATTACTGAGATCTGACAACGGCCGTCATTTTTTTCAACGGCGGCCATTTTGAAAATGGCGGCCATTTTGAAAATTTCAAAAGTGGATTGCACAACTTCAGGTCACCCTTAACATGTTCCCAAAGTTTCATTTCGATCGGTTAAAAGATGAGCGAGAAAACGAGCGGACAACATTGCGAGGGGAAAACATAAGAAATATGAAAATAATAATAATTAAAATTTACGTTTCCCGAAACGTTGAAGTCGCCTCCCGTTCCGCACTTTTGACCGAGTAGAGGGAACTAAAAGTCAAGAGCACAACTTCATTACATGAGCTTTCAGTTGGCCAAGTTTCATTTCGATCGGTTAAAAGATGAGCGAGAAAACGAGCAAACTTTAAAACGGCCGCCATTTTGAAACCGGAAGTCGGACAAAAAATTTTTTTTGCAAAAATGCTCAGGATAGTTAGCTGTATCAGTATACCAATTTTCATTGAAATTGCTCTGGCCATAACTGAGATCTGACAACGGCCGCCATTTTGTAAAACTTTAAAACGGCCGCCATTTTGAAACCGGAAGGCGGACACAAATTTTGAAAATAGTGGCACACTCAGGGTATCATAAGCTACCTGTATACCAAATTTCGTTTAAATCGGATGACGTTTAAATTTTTACAGTTTTAGGGGGGTGGTGTTCGGATGGCGGCCATTTTGAAATGTCGGCCGCGTCAAATTTTTTTTTGCAAAAATGCTCGGGATAGGGAGCTGTATCAGTATACCAATTTTCATTGAAATTGCTTTGGCAATTACTGAGATCTGACAACGGCCGTCATTTTTTTTCAACGGCGGCCATTTTGAAAATGGCGGCAATTTTGAAAATTTCAAAAGTGGATTGCACAACTTCAGGTCACCCTTATTATGTTCCCAAAGTTTCATTTCGATCGGTTAAAAGATGAGCGAGAAAACGAGCGGACAACATTGCGAGGGGAAAAAGGAAAACATAAGAAATATGAAAATAATAATAATTAAAATTTACGTTTCCCGAAACGTTGAAGTCGCCTCCCGTTCCACACTTTTGACCGAGTAGAGGGAACTAAAAGTCAAGAGCACAACTTCATAACATGAGCTTTCAGTTGGCCAAGTTTCATTTAATAAGAAACGGAGTAAAAACAATAAGTCGCCCGACATTTCGTGGTCGGAGACTTAACTAGTGCTGATTGTGTTGGGATGCCAACACAGAATGTCTCCCAAACGAACCCCCATTGCCACTATAATCCCCATGGATAGTATTTCATTCAAATCAGTACATTAAAATATGCCTAGAAATCAAATTTTGCTGAAATCGGACAAAGTTGACTTTTTCCTGCAGTAAAATGGCCGCCATTTTGAAACCGGAAGTCGGACAAAAAATTTTTAAATAATGGCACACTCAGGGTATCATAAGCTACCTGAATACCAAATTTCGTCTAAATCGGATGACGTTTAAATTTTTACATTTTTAGGGGGGTGGTGTTCGGATGGCGGCCATTTTGAAATGTCGGCCGCGTCAAATTTTTTTTTGCAAAAATGCTCGGGATAGTTAGCTGTATCAGTATACCAATTTTCATTGAAATTGCTTTGGCAATTACTGAGATCTGACAACGGCCGTCATTTTTTTTTCAACGGCGGCCATTTTGAAAATGGCGGCCATTTTGAAATTTCAAAAGCGGATTGCACAACTTCAGGTCACCCTTAACATGTTCCCAAAGTTTCATCTTGATTGGACATTGCATCTCTGAGAAAATGTGCGGACAACATTGCGAGGGGAAAACATAAGAAATATGAAAATAATAATAATAACTAGTGCTGATTGTGTTGGGATGCCAACACAGAATGTCTCCCAAACGAACCCCCATTGCCACTATAATCCTTATGGATAGTATTTCATTCAAATCAGTACATTAAAATATGCCTAGAAATCAAATTTTGTTGAAATTGGACAAGTTGACTTTTTCCTGCAGTAAAATAGCCGCCATTTTGAAACCGGAAGTCGGACAAAAGATTTTTAAATAGTGGCACACTCAGGGTATCATAAGCTACCTGTATACCAAATTTCGTCTAAATCGGATGACGTTTAAATTTTTGCATTTTTATGGGGGTGGTGTTCGGATGGCGGCCATTTTGAAATGTCGGTCGCGTCAAATTTTTTTTTGCAAAAATGCTCAGGATAGGTAGCTGTATCAGTATACCAATTTTCATTGAAATTGCTTTGGCAATTACTGAGATCTGACAACGGTAGTCATTTTTTTTCAACGGCGGCCATATTGAAAATGGCGGCCATTTTGAAAATTTCAAAAGTGGATTGCACAACTTCAGGTCACCCTTAACATGTTCCCAAAGTTTCATCTTGATTGGACATTGCGTCTCTGAGAAAATGTGCGGACAAGATTGAACGGAAAGAAAAAAGAAAGAAGAAGAATAACAATAAGAAACCGGACAAAAACAATATGTCTCCCAAAACTTCGTTTGGGAGACATAATAATAAGAAACGGAGTAAAAACAATAAGTCGCCCGACACTTCGTGGTCGGCGACTTAATTAAAATTTACGTTTCCCGAAACGTTGAAGTCGCCTCCCGTTCCGCACTTTTGACCGAGTAGAGGGAACTAAAAGTCAAGAGCACAACTTCATAACATGAGCTTTCAGTTGGCCAAGTTTCATTTTGATCGGTTAAAAGATGAGCGAGAAAACGAGCAAACTTTAAAACGGCCGCCATTTTGAAACCGGAAGTCGGACAAAAATTTTTTTTTGCAAAAATGCTCAGGATAGTTAGCTGTATCAGTATACCAATTTTCATTGAAATTGCTCTGGCCATAACTGAGATCTGACAACGGCCGCCATTTTGTAAAACTTTAAAACGGCCGCCATTTTGAAACCGGAAGGCGGACACAAATTTTGAAAATAGTGGCACACTCAGGGTATCATAAGCTACCTGTATACCAAATTTCGTTTAAATCGGATGACGTTTAAATTTTTACAGTTTTAGGGGGGTGGTGTTCGGATGGCGGCCATTTTGAAATGTCGGCCGCGTCAAATTTTTTTTTGCAAAAATGCTCGGGATAGGGAGCTGTATCAGTATACCAATTTTCATTGAAATTGCTTTGGCAATTACTGAGATCTGACAACGGCCGTCATTTTTTTTCAACGGCGGCCATTTTGAAAATGGCGGCAATTTTGAAAATTTCAAAAGTGGATTGCACAACTTCAGGTCACCCTTATTATGTTCCCAAAGTTTCATTTCGATCAGTTAAAAGATGAGCGAGAAAACGAGCGGACAACATTGCGAGGGGAAAAAGGAAAACATAAGAAATATGAAAATAATAATAATTAAAATTTACGTTTCGCGAAACGTGAAGTCTCCCAAACGAAGTTACTGATAGTCCTGTGCAGCCTGTGAGTCACCTTATATTTGACTTTACAGGTTGCTATTTACCTAGATTTCAAATTGTAATAAAATTGAAAAAAATGGTAAATTTTCAAATTTTACTGGTATTCTGTTGACACAGACATGTTTCACCTGTCCCACATGAACGTTTGCCTAAAAGAGAATAACAAAAATAAAGTAAGTGGAGCGTGACGCCAGGGGCATACATATGAACATTGAAATGCTATTGCAATTGATGTAGACAAATGCTAATATGTAACTGCAGACAACATATCAATGGTCTACCATCAATGCTTCATATTAAACAGACACAAGAAACAAGAGGCCCTAAGGGTCCTGTATCGCTGACCTGGAATTTTTGCTATCAAGGAGCAATAGCTTATACAACAAGGAGCTGTTTGACAACTTCGGCCCAATGAAGACTTTTGTAGTGCTTGATGAGCTGAACATTTCAGCAATTGAAAGTTTTTCTCTATCTACTATCGTTCTCAAGTTACAGGCAAAAAACACCCAAAATCGCTATTTTTGACTTTTCAAGAGAGATAACTATTACAAGAAGCAGTCTGACAAAGTCAAACCAATGGAGACTTTTGTAGAGCTTGCTGAGCTGAGCATTTCAGCAAGTAAAAGTTTTTCTTCATCTACTATCGTTCTCAAGTTAAAGGCAAAAAACCCCCAAAAATCGCTTTTTTTGACATTTCAAGAGAGATAACTCCTACAAGGAGCCATATGACAACTTCGAACCATAAAGTCTTTTGTGGAGCTTGATGATCTGAACATTTTAGCAATTTAAAGTTTTTCTCTATCTACTATCGTTCTCAAGTTATAGGCAAACAAGAGGCCCCAAATTTACTTTAAGAACCCAATTTCATTGAATTCCAACGTTGTTGATTTTTTGCCGATTTGGCAACTTCGGCGGCCATTTTACAAAAAATAGCGCGTCATATAAAAATTCTGAGTTGACCATTGAACTCGACATACTAAATTTACTTTAGGAACCAATTTTCATTGAGTTCCGACAATGTTGAATTTTTGCCGATTTGGCGACTTTGGTGGCCATTTTTAAAAAAATGGCGGGTCGTATAAAAAATCTGAGTGTACCGTTGAACTCGGCATACCAAATTTACTTTTAGAACCTATTTTCGTTGAATTATGACAATGTTGAATTTTTGCCCATTTGGCAACTTTGGCGGCCATTTTACAAAAAATGGCGCGTCGTATAAAAATTCTGAGTTGACCATTGGACTCGGCATACCAAATTTACTGTTAAAACCCATTTTCGTTGAAATCCGACAAACTTGAATTTTTGGCGATTCGGCGGCCATTTTGAAAATGGCGGCCGGTTCGCGCGCGATTTTTTGCCAAAAATAAATCAAGACCACTATGCTGAACCTACATACCAAGTTTCATCGAAATCCATCTGGCGGTTCTCCGGGAACTGCATTTTGGCGGGAAAACTTAAATGGCGGCCATTTTGAAAGTGGCGGCCATCTTGGAAATTCCGAAAGATGATTGCACATCTAGCCAATAGGGTCTAACATCCTACCAAGTTTCAAATTGATCCCATTTACGGTTTCTGAGAAAAGTGTCGGAAATCTCTACGGGGAAACCAGAAGAAGAATAATAATTAAAATTTACGTTTCCCGAAACGTTGAAGTCGCCTCCCGTTCCGCACTTTTGACCGAGTAGAGGGAACTAAAAGTCAAGAGCACAACTTCATAACATGAGCTTTCAGTTGGCCAAGTTTCATTTCGATCGGTTAAAAGATGAGCGAGAAAACGAGCAAACTTTAAAACGGCCGCCATTTTGAAACCGGAAGTCGGACAAAAATTTTTTTTTGCAAAAATGCTCAGGATAGTTAGCTGTATCAGTATACCAATTTTCATTGAAATTGCTCTGGCCATAACTGAGATCTGACAACGGCCGCCATTTTGTAAAACTTTAAAACGGCCGCCATTTTGAAACCGGAAGTTGGACAAAAATTTTGAAAATAGTGACACACTCAGGGTATCAGAAGCTACCTGTATACCAAATTTCGTTTAAATCGGATGACGTTTAAATTTTTACAGTTTTAGGGGGGTGGTGTTCGGATGGCGGCCATTTTGAAATGTCGGCCGCGTCAAATTTTTTTTTTGCAAAAATGCTCGGGATAGGGAGCTGTATCAGTATACCAATCTTCATTGAAATTGCTTTGGCAATTACTGAGATCTGACAACGGCCGTTATTTTTTTTCAACGGCGGCCATTTTGAAAATGGCGGCCATTTTGAAAATTTCAAAAGTGGATTGCACAACTTCAGGTCACCCTTATTATGTTCCCAAAGTTTCATTTCGATCGGTTAAAAGATGAGCGAGAAAACGAGCGGACAACATTGCGAGGGGAAAAAGGAAAACATAAGAAATATGAAAATAATAATAATAATAATAATAATAATAAGAAACGGAGTAAAAACAATAAGTCGCCCGACACTTCGTGGTCGGCGACTTAATAATAAGAAACAGAGTAAAAACAATAAGTCTCCAAACTTCGTTTGGGAGACTTAATAATAATAATTAAAATTTACGTTTCCCGAAACGTTGAAGTCGCCTCCCGTTCCGCACTTTTGACCGAGTAGAGGGAACTAAAAGTCAAGAGCACAACTTCATAACATGAGCTTTCAGTT
Source organism: Limnoperna fortunei (assembly GCA_944474755.1). Classification (NCBI taxonomy): domain Eukaryota; kingdom Metazoa; phylum Mollusca; class Bivalvia; order Mytilida; family Modiolidae; genus Limnoperna; species Limnoperna fortunei. The sequence goes on along the minus strand of OX104114.1, from coordinate 8,103,872 downwards.
GGCCAAGTTTCATTTCGATCGGTTAAAAGATGAGCGAGAAAACGAGCAAACTTTAAAACGGCCGCCATTTTGAAACCGGAAGTCGGACAAAAAATTTTTTTTGCAAAAATGCTCAGGATAGTTAGCTGTATCAGTATACCAATTTTCATTGAAATTGCTCTGGCCATAACTGAGATCTGACAACGGCCGCCATTTTGTAAAACTTTAAAACGGCCGCCATTTTGAAACCGGAAGTCGGACAAAACATTTTTAAATAGTGGCACACTTAGGGTATCATAAGCTACCTGTATACCAAATTTCGTCTAAATCGGATGACGTTTAAATTTTTACATTTTTAGGGGGGTGGTGTTCGGATTGCGGCCATTTTGAAATGTCGGCCGCGTCAAATTTTTTTTTGCAAAAATGCTCGGGATAGTTAGCTGTACCAGTATACCAATTTTCATTGAAATTGCTTTGGCAATTACTGAGATCTGACAACGGCCGTCATTTTTTTCAACGGCGGCCATTTTGAAAATGGCGGCCATTTTGAAAATTTCAAAAGTGGATTGCACAACTTCAGGTCACCCTTAACATGTTCCCAAAGTTTCATTTCGATCGGTTAAAAGATGAGCGAGAAAACGAGCGGACAACATTGCGAGGGGAAAAAGGAAAACATAATAATAATTAAAATTTACGTTTCGCGAAACGTGAAGTCTCCCAAACGAAGTTACTGATAGTCCTGTGCAGCCTGTGCGGCCATTTTACAAAAAATAGCGCGTCATATAAAAATTCTGAGTTGACCATTGAACTCGACATACTAAATTTACTTTAGGAACCAATTTTCATTGAGTTCCGACAATGTTGAATTTTTGCCGATTTGGCGACTTTGGTGGCCATTTTTAAAAAAATGGCGGGTCGTATAAAAAATCTGAGTGTACCGTTGAACTCGGCATACCAAATTTACTTTTAGAACCTATTTTCGTTGAATTATGACAATGTTGAATTTTTGCCCATTTGGCAACTTTGGCGGCCATTTTACAAAAAATGGCGCGTCGTATAAAAATTCTGAGTTGACCATTGGACTCGGCATACCAAATTTACTGTTAAAACCCATTTTCGTTGAAATCCGACAAACTTGAATTTTTGGCGATTCGGCGGCCATTTTGAAAATGGCGGCCGGTTCGCGCGCGATTTTTTGCCAAAAATAAATCAAGACCACTATGCTGAACCTACATACCAAGTTTCATCGAAATCCATCTGGCGGTTCTCCGGGAACTGCATTTTGGCGGGAAAACTTAAATGGCGGCCATTTTGAAAGTGGCGGCCATTTTGGAAATTCCGAAAGATGATTGCACATCTAGCCAATAGGGTCTAACATCCTACCAAGTTTCAAATTGATCCCATTTACGGTTTCTGAGAAAAGTGTCGGAAATCTCTACGGGGAAACCAGAAGAAGAATAATAATAATAATAAGAAACAGAGTAAAAACAATAAGTCTCCAAACTTCGTTTGGGAGACTTAATTAAAATTTACGTTTCCCGAAACGTTGAAGTCGCCTCCCGTTCCGCACTTTTGACCGAGTAGAGGGAACTAAAAGTCAAGAGCACAACTTCATAACATGAGCTTTCAGTTGGCCAAGTTTCATTTTGATCGGTTAAAAGATGAGCGAGAAAACGAGCAAACTTTAAAACGGCCGCCATTTTGAAACCGGAAGTCGGACAAAAAATTTTTTTTGCAAAAATGCTCAGGATAGTTAGCTGTATCAGTATACCAATTTTCATTGAAATTGCTCTGGCCATAACTGAGATCTGACAACGGCCGCCATTTTGTAAAACTTTAAAACGGCCGCCATTTTGAAACCGGAAGTCGGACAAAACATTTTTAAATAGTGGCACACTTAGGGTATCATAAGCTACCTGTATACCAAATTTCGTCTAAATCGGATGACGTTTAAATTTTTACATTTTTAGGGGGGTGGTGTTCGGATGGCGGCCATTTTGAAATGTCGGCCGCGTCAAATTTTTTTTTGCAAAAATGCTCGGGATAGTTAGCTGTACCAGTATACCAATTTTCATTGAAATTGCTTTGGCAATTACTGAGATCTGACAACGGCCGTCATTTTTTTCAACGGCGGCCATTTTGAAAATGGCGGCCATTTTGAAAATTTCAAAAGTGGATTGCACAACTTCAGGTCACCCTTAACATGTTCCCAAAGTTTCATTTCGATCGGTTAAAAGATGAGCGAGAAAACGAGCGGACAACATTGCGAGGGGAAAACATAAGAAATATGAAAATAATAATAATAACAAGTGCTGATTGTGATTGCAAGCAAGTCACAAAAAAATCCCCTCCCGTGCCCACTTTTGTCACAATTCAGACAACTTTTCAATTTTCGCACTTTGGCGGCCATTTTGAATATGGCGGCCATCTTGGACTTTGGCAGCCATCTTGGATTTGTTCGACATGTTGTTCGTAATATCAATATTGACCTAAATGCCAATTTTTGTTGAAATCAGACAACTTTTCAATATTCGCACTTTGGCAGCCATTTTGAATATGACAGCCATCTTGGATTTGTTCGAAAGTGTCGCCATGTTGTTCGTAATATCAATATTGACCTAAATGCCAATTTTCGTTGAAATCGGACAACTTTTCAATTTTCGCACTTTGGCGGCCATTTTGAATATGGCGGCCATCTTGGACTTTGGCGGCCATCTTGGATTTGTTCAAACATGTCACCATGTTGTTCGTAATATCAATATTCACCTAAATGCCAATTTTCGTTGAAATCGGACAACTTTTCAATTTTCGCACTTTGGAGGCCATTTTGAATATGGCGGCTATCTTGGACTTTGGCGGCCATCTTTGATTTGTTCGAACATGTCACCATGTTGTTCGTAATATCAATATTGACCTAAATGCCAATTTTCGTTGAAATCGGACAACTTTTCAATTTTCGCACTTTGGCGGCCATTTTGAATATGGTGGCCATCTTGGATTTTTCGGAAAATGGTCCCATATTGTCCGGGACCTTAATATTGACCTATAAACCTATTTTGGTTCATATCCATATTGTTTGTGATTTTTTATGATTAATTTTGTATTTTTTTCAAATTCAAAATGGCCGCCAATCCAAGATGGCCGCCATTTTCAAAATTTCGAAATCGGAAACAACATTTCCTAGTGGTGACCTATCTTTCTGGTAAGTTTCATTGACCTATGTCTTTTCGTCTTCGAGAAATCCTACGGACAAAGTTAGGTCCAGAAGAAGAAGAAGAAGAAGAAGAAGAAGAAGAAGAAGAAGAAGAAGAAGAAGAAGAATAATAAGAAACGGTGCAAAAACAATAAATCCCCGACACTTCGTGGTCGGGGATTTAATAAGAAACGGAGTAAAAACAATAAGTCGCCCGACACTTCGTGGTCGGCGACTTAATAAGAAACGGAGTAAAAACAATAAGTCGCCCGACACTTCGTGGTCGGCGACTTAATAATAAGAAACGGAGTAAAAACAATAAGTCGCCCGACACTTCGTGGTCGGCGACTTAATAAGAAACGGAACAAAAACAATATGTCTCCCAAACTTTCGTTTGGGAGCCATAATAAGAAACGGTGCAAAAACAATAAGTCGCCAAAACGAAGTTTTGGGCGACTTAATAATGTAATGCTTCTGTAAATTGTTAAAGATGCCACAATCAAAGTAATTAGGTCAGAATGATAATACGGTAATGCTCTAGAGATATAACCATACCATACAAAGATAAGAGTTTTGGTTAAATTTGGCTTAAGAACGGATAAAAGCATGAAGATCATTTGCATTACTTCTGTCATTATTGGTAAGTTATACGAAACTTTAGCTTTTCAAACAATATTTTCCACTTAGAGACATGATAAAACAAATTATGTTTTAAAGTGAGCAAACAAATGAGAAAATTGTTTCAAAATCGTTAAAAACAAACATTGTTTCTATGTAGCTAATTTTCATGCATGTTTATGATACACAACTGAAAAACTCTCAGTACCCGTAATATTTGATTTCATATAGCTTTGTTGATTAAAACATGCAGATGTCATTGTTAAGTCAAGTGATAACAGGTATTCTTACCAATTAGCAGCTACTTGTGTGGTAGTTTTTTAGATTGTGAAACGTCAATAGTAGTTTAAGCAACACTTCAATTTTGATTAGCAGCGTTCATGTCAGTAACTATCAATACAAAAGTATACAAAAATACCCTTATGCATTATATTATAAATATCTGACAAAAACAACTAAATTTCAAGTTGTCAGTAGATTAGTAACGTATGGTCATATAAGTTTAACAGCGTTACAGTAATCTTTTAAAGCTTTTGTATATGTCTACACGTACATTTAATTAGTATGCTACATAAGATAATTCACAGATCTAACTGAAGGCATTATTGTTATCTGCTTACATTGTATATACATCTACATGTTTCGTAAGTACTGCCTGTCTACCCTGATGGGTAAAACACTCCTCTTCGTGCTACCTATTCAGTGATCAAACTTTACCTTGGGATGCAGCACAGGTAAATGTCACAGTCAAACAGAATTCACCGGCAATGCTTGCTCTAAAGGATGGACTACTTTTCATGTTCTGTTAGTGTCAGTTTAAAACATGCATGTCAAAACAAAACGTTCCAAATTTAGATGTTTTAACTCATTATCTCTTAACCTACGAATGATACATAGTAAAGTGTGTCAAATCACAAAACTTCCTTGATAAACCAATTGAATAAAACATGAAAAAAACCTGTGCGATATCCTTGGTTTAAAACGTTCAAGTGATTTTTATCAGATAAGCAATATTAGGTTATAAACAAGCAGTGTAATATTGTTCTAAATAAACCCATTGGACATATTATATTCTATCTATATGCCTCTGCTAGTGGCCGTAGTAAATTCCGTTAACCTTTCTATTTTCGATGACATTTAAGAATTGCTAATGCCTATGCTTGGTATCTTCGATGACATTTTATAACTACGAATGCCAATGCTTGTGGACTGGTAGTCCCCGAGGGTGTCACCAGCCGAGTAGTCAAACTTCGGCATTGACAGGAATATCGTTGATTCTTTCTGTGATATAGTAATTGTCTAAATTACTGCCCTGAAATTTCGAAAATTATTTTAATTCTTAGGTTTTCCTATGTTCATGTTGTAGATGGCCGTAGCCGATTTGGTATAACGTTTTAAAATTTTGGTGATGAAAGCTCTAACACATCTTAATCTAATGTATTTTGAATATTGTTTGGGTTTGAGCGCAACTGATGAGTTTTGATTACGTCGAAACGCGCGTCTGGCGTAGTAAATTCTACTAACCTTGGTATCTTTGATTTTATTTGCAACCACTTAATCAATGTCTCTGCTTGTGGACTGTTAATCCCCGAGAGTATCACCAACCCAGTAGACACACAGGAATAGCCTTGATTCTTTCTGTGATATAGTCATTGTCAAAATTTACTAACCTGAAATTGCAAAAAAATATTTTACTTCGCAGGTTTTCCTATTTTCAAGGTGTAGATAGTTTTAGCCTGATTTATTATAAGGGACCGGTCAATATTAATTAAGGGCCGTGGTTGGGACCGGTGTATTGAAATAATCATGTTTAATAAAAGCTATGTCCTATCTCCTTAAAATACAAAAAAGTTGCTGTTCTACATCAAACACAAATATCTTTATTTCCTAATCACAGGGCCAATCAGAGCATGTTAATTAAACAGTCACATTTTTTCATGACAGAAAAACAGGAAAACAGTTATTGCAGAAAGCCAGCATTTACAATATTATTGTATAAAGAGTGATAATGAAATAAGTAATAATCAAATGATAATAATAAATATATAATTATTTGTTTATTCCTAATCTGACTTTAGTTAATCTGCTGCTGACTTAAAGAAAATTCACAAAGAATTAACAAAAGGAGTTTCCTCATTAGACATAATTGTTTTTAGCTGCATTAAATTTTCCTGTATTTTAAATAACAATCCCTAAATATTTATATTGCCTTACACTTTTTAATTCGTGGTCTCCAATTTTAAAGTTTTCTTTAATAACCCTGCCATTATTGTTAAATATCTAAATTTTAAATTTATTAGGGTTCACCTGAAGGCATATAGTTTCTTTGCAATAGTTAAAAAGAGTTTTTAACTTATTTTGTAGACCTGTTTTTGTTGTTTCAAAGATAACAAGATCGCCTGCATAAAGTAGATATGGTATTTTTGTCTTGTTTAATGTAACTTGATCTGGTTCACTTTTAAGGATTGGCGGTAAATCATTAATAAAGAATATAAATAGATAAGGACTTAAGACACCACCCTGTATTACTTCTATTTTTCCTGCAAAACATTTTGTTAAATAGTTATCTTTCTTTACACATAGTCTATATTCTGAGTACATTGATTACATCAAAAGTGTTATAAAAAGTTTGTGTCCTATCTAGTGAATAATTTTTTGGTTACAATTCAGTATTTATATTGTGTGATTACAGTATATTGGTTGTGAACTAAAACTTCAGAAAAAATGTGTATTTTTCATGGATGATATTGTTTTGAAAACCAACTTGCTGTCCTATCAGTGCTGAAAATAAAGAGTCCCATATATGTGCCATCATAAAAAAGTATGGTCCCACCACCCCAATAAATATTGACCGGTCTTTAACGTTTTGGAATTTTGGTGATAAAAGCTCTACAACATCTTAATCATTTGGATTTTTAATTTTGTTTTGGTTTAAGCGCCACTGATTAGTTTTGATTAGACGCATCTGGTGTAGTAAATTCTATTAACCTTGGTATCTTTGATTGCATTTAATTGTTTTGATACAATCGTATTCGATTGAAGTTCTATCAATACAATGAAATTAATTTTATTAGTGAATGAATGTGTTTTATAAGTCAAATTTTCAAATTAGGTTACATTCTTTCGAATTATTTCTACTGTATTTTTTTTTTTGCCGTAGGATTTGTGCAGTGAGTTTGGAGGATACCTGACAGAAATCACAAGCAGAGATGAGAACACATTTGTTTAACAAAATTCTCGACAAAAATACCATTCAAATTCAACAGTATCCGGTCATATATATGGTAATTATATTTAACCTATTTAACTGTCCATTTAAGCGTTACGCAATCTAAAACATAAAGTTTTTTTATTGTTACAGGAGCATTCTCCTGACGTCCTCGCATAAGTCGTTATCTTAAATAGAGAGATGAATTAACTTTTAATTACTCACACGAGAGATGATGTTACCTTTCTCTTCCATGAAAAACCGGTTATGAATACGTTTTACACACGTATTGCAAATTATTATAGTATAATTGTAGATGTATACAAGATATGTAGCATTTGGTTGGTTGTTACATTTTTTAAATAAATATAATCTTCATAAAAGACGCAACAAACATCTAATATTATGTTGATTTCATAAGGGATTTAGCCAAAAAATCACACGAAACAAAAACACAGTCTAAAACAAAGTATAGTGTAATTAAATATGAGGCCAACTGTGCTCAGTAAAATTATTTTTAATATAGGATATTGGACTGGCGGAAGAGAGAATTAACAACACGGTTATTGGACTTGGGTCTCAGGAAATAAGCTCACGTTTACAGATTGGAATAATCGAATTGAAAACTGCATGCATATAAATTCCGACCAAACTTTTCATTGGAATGACTATTTGTGTAATGCAAATGAATATTTTATTTGCGAGGCAAGGTATGTAGTTTTTAAGTAACATATTTCTTTGCCTGTAAAGGTGCTACATACGCAACCACAAAAATATCTGTTTCTTTGTCTTTTAGCATTCAAATCTATATGTCATGAAAAATGTGTCTAATCTGATAAATTTATGTCAAAAGACTGAGTGATTTCTGCAATTTTATTTCCATTTCTGTCATTTTCTGTCATATCTTATTTATAAAAAATCTGAGAGAGTTGCAAGATAATCAGGTTTTAATTCTTTTTCAGTGAGGCAAATACAAGTCAAGAAGTTGTTGGTTGATTATATGGCAAATACTTAAAAACACAACATGAATAATAAATTAGCTGCTATAAATAATAGTATTAGTGCAATTCGTGATCAATGGTAAAGAGACCAAATTATAAAGAAAAACACTCTTTTAGCTGATCTGTAACTTAGCAACATCTAGTCATTTTGTGATGTCTAATAAATAAATCATGAAAGAGGGCTGGCCTCTGAAGGATCTAACACCGATGGGAGGGCAAGACTGGAAAATAACAAACACCCAAGTTAAATGATTTCCCGGAAATCAAAAGAATATTTAGATTACTGTCAGATTAATATGTATTGGTTACGAAAATTCCATCGTCACACGCTAGTAAACATGTATTATGTCTATGTCTACGATTCACACGGTTTTTACAAAGTGGAGGCCGAGGGGTTTAGACGGCTGGACATAGTGCAGGCGAATTGGTGCCACAGTGTCACAACGGTGTGAGTTCGAATCCCGCTGAGGGTAAGCAAAAATGTGACAGAATTATACATCCAATTCTAAAAGTGTTGTAGACGGATATTAACCCTGTATTTCTGATGCTTCAGAAATCCACTGGATAGATATTTTATATGGTTGTCACAATACTTAGATGTTTGTATATATTGTGTCGATAATAATAATTACATGGAAGCAGCAGATAAATTAAATGCTAACTTAATGTGTATACATGATTGGTCTAGGAAATAGAAAGTTTTATCTTGATAAAACAGAATTCTCTATTTTTTACCAGAAGGAAGTTAATCATTCACCAATCCACTTTGATAATCAAGACAATTTGTAAAAAATGTAAATTCCCGTAGTCTTGAAATCCAAAGTGATTGCAAATAGAATAATCATATTAATACAATACATTACAAAACATGTTTAAATATATTTGAGTGCTTAAATACCAAGTGAACAGAAAAGCACTTATAACTATTTTTACGTTCTTTGGCCAATTTTAGAATACGCTGATGGGATAAGTGGATAGTGTACAAATTGAGACAGGCAGAATTATTACTGGTGTAAGAATTAATTCATCTAAAACTAAAATTTATGAAGAACTAGGAGCGCTTCCTTATCAGAGAACAGAAAAAACATAAACTGTTATTACTATATAGGAGTGTGCAGGGCTTAGCGCCACAATATAGCACTGTGCAGGGCTTAGCGCCACAATATTCACTGTGCAGGGCTTAGAGCCAGAATATTCACTATGCAATGCTTAGCGCCATAATATTCACTGTACAGGGCTAAGCGCCACAATATTCACTGCGCAGGGATTAGCGCCACAATATTCACTGTGCAGGCTTAGCGCCACAATATTCACTGTGCAGGGCTTAGCGCCACAATATTCACTGTGCAGGGCTTAGCGCCACAATAATCACTGTGCAGGGTTTAGAGCCACAATATTCACTGTGCAGGGCTTATCGCCACAATATTCACTTGCACTTGATATTATGCAACCTTTTACATTGTATATTCGTAACTACAATAGAAATGTTGTTTCAGAAAGTAGTGTTAGAATTCTTGTTTGTAATTCAGTCTCTTATGTAAACTTTTGAATATTAAAGAAAAGGTAAAAATCAGAAGTGCAGCATGTCCTGAATATGTCGGTCAAGCTAATGTAAAACAAAATAAAGCACTGTCAGATGCGAAATGATGCCAGTAACCTGAAAAGGCACTTACTATATCATCATTTATCTCATAGTTCTGCATGTCCTCGTTGTAATAATTCATATGAAGAGCTAAACTATTTTACCTGTATTGCCCCTTTTATAGTTTTTAGAGACAAAACCTTCCGAACACGCTTGCAATTTTAAATATTGACTTCAACATTCAAAACATATTCCTATTTTTTCTTGTACTTGAGAAGCTACAGATCTAACAATTCATCTTTTTGTCTTCATTTGATTTATAAGTCATTATATAATTTATCATTTATCATACTTACAAATTACTAAGAAACTGGGAAAAGGTTGTACATGAATTACAATAATTGAGATTTTTAGCTTACAAATTAATTTGAGTTGTCTTTTTCGAGTTAATCATGTCTTGTCTGTTTCCAAAAAGTAACATATATACCTAAATTACACAAAAATCCGCACAAACAGCGTTACATTCTGCGGTCTACCAATTCTCTTTCCAAACTCCTGGCAATAATTTAACAATAAAACAGGCCCTCCAATACTCTGACAAGTCTCCAGGTGGTGGATATGGCATGCCTACTAGTGGATAGGATAGTCAGGTTATGATACTAAAAGTCAGCATGCAGATCGCTGATCAAATTGGATAACGCGATTCTTAAGTGCCACTCTCAATGCTCGAAAAAGTCGATAAAGATCCCTACTGCAGATGCTGAAAACAGCTGGATAGTTGTAGCCGCTACAGAAATCTAAATTTCCACACCTCCCCATTCGTAATATTTCAGTGTATTCAAATTTGGTTTCTCTTTGGTCTCTTTCCTAAACTGACTTATTGTTTTTAAACCTGTTCTCGTCCTCAGTATAGCTAAAATACTGTTCACTCCAAGCAAACATTCAAACAATAACTTAATCAATATTCTTAAACAAAAATTGAAATAAACATAGTCAAAATTTAAAGGTCAGTTAGGTGATTTCTCAGCGTCATTTAGTTCTGGACCTGGTTCATTCGGCGTCATTTCATACCAGCTTTTATTATTTTTAGATCATTCTAGACCGAGCTTGTTATATAGCCCCATTCATAGCGTCACGTTGTTTGGTCCAAGATTTGGTCTTAAATCATTTTGTTCCGTAATAATTTTTTAACGTCACCTCGGCCTGGTCAAGTTTGTAATCAGCGTCAGTCACATAGTTCTGGTCAGGTTCAATGTTACATCATTATTGTCGAGTGAAAGGTTACGTTAATATTCACTTCGGTCTCGTTAGGTGAATTGACAGGGATAAATGAAAGATAATCTGATTCAAATATGTTATTACGTGCAAATTTGTCGTTTTGACAAAACCACTTAACAACAAAGGTTATTAAGAGCTTGTATCGCTCGTATGATTATACAGGCAATGCAGAAGTTATTTGTTTTACCTGATTTGTAAGAAGTTCGAAGGTTTCTTTTCGAAATAAAGTCCTGTGGTTGCAGCAGCAATGGACTATCATACCCGTTGTGGGTTTGATAAGAAGATATTGGAATTATAGAGTAAATCAAGTTCTGCTGTTGGGGCTGTTTCAATTTTATTTTTTAGCTTTAACATACTTTGAAGAAGACCATCACATGAATATTTTCAAAATTGAGTTTAAATTGTTTTTAACAGAAAAGCACATTAAACATTTTTCACAAAGGTTTAATTAAGTAGTCAGTACCTATTGGAATTGAAACAAACTTTGCAGAGGACTGTCTAATAAACAGTCACATATGATTTTGCTCCCATTAACAGTTTCTTAGAAGAGGGATCTACATACACCAAGTTCTGTGTTTCTGACCTGGGCTGGTTTTAACTGGTCAATTGATTTTATAGCAGAAGATTAAAATGTAAAAGCTTACAGCAAACTGATAACTATAGCTACGATAGTGAGGTAAAACGCTAAGTTTTTACAAAACTAAAATAACGTAAACATTGGTATTTTTAATACTTGATAACATCAACCCATTAGTTTATAATATGGTTTGGATTTATTTTGTTTGATTGAATGTTAGTTAACGCCACTCTATTTCAAAAAATTTTCATAATATAGCTTGGGATTAACAGCGTACATACGTAATTTCATGCTGGTCAGTTTTGCTAGGGCAACTTTGATAATAATGATAAAAAACAAATTCTTTAAAATATATCTAAGTGATATGGACAGATTGACATTCCTTGCGCACATTTTTGTTAATATTATTGGTAGCTAGGTATTATACATCATATTATTTCTCTTTCATCCATCACTACATACAGAAGTAATCATATGAAACAAATCCTCCTGAATGACTGTGATAATCAAGCAAATTTTAATTCTCTTCGAATTAACCATTTAATAATACGATAAACATGTGCATTATTATATTTAAGGAATGGCTATTATTTATTTTGGTTTTAATTATTCATAAAGTTAATAACTCTTCACCGTGAATTATTGTGGAGCGGATTATGTTGATTGTGAAAAGTCAAAAACTAATTTTATGAATTAATCAAACCACAATAAAAAAAACCTGTTATGTTTATGTCATATCTTTATATCACTCAGTCGTTTAAGCAAATTATTCTAATATGATAAATCTATTAAGCGACAGATAGAATCAATTTTATTTGCTCTAGTTATGACTGACTTTGATGTATTTACTTTAGACATATGCACTGATTAAAGTCCTTCAATAAGAATTTAAGGGCGTAAATTTCCCATGTCAATCTTGTCTATTTGTTTCCATGTATACTGAAAATATGTAATTGTAACTCGAGTGTGTGTTGTAGACTGTCGAACAATAAACATATGTTATTGTTTGCCCGAACCTTTAAAATATAACATTGGCCACAAGGATATATTTTTATCATATGCATTTGCACATTATTAGAATTTTGTTTTTGTGAAGTCTGCTGAAATTGATACACACCTGAAATAAGGGAAAATGCGGACTTGAAGAATGGAAGAATTTTAAATAAAAAAACAAGTTTGAAGAATATAAAGAACGTTTAGAAGAATATTTTGAAGCAAATGAAATTGATGACAACGACAAGAAAAGGTATATTTTTCTGTTTGTGGGGAAAAGGCATACAGTTTATACGGAACGTATGTGCTCCACCGAAACCCAATACTAAAACCTGATTGCTGACAAAAACATTGATTGACCATTTAAAACCGAAACTGTTGGTTGTTGCAGAACGTTACAAGTTTCACCAACGTAAACAAGAAAGCCAAGAAAAGAGACGGCAATTTTGACAAAACTAGCTGACAACTGTGACTTCAAAGCATCTCTTGAAGAGGCTCTTAAAGATTGATTTGCTATACTCAATTCAGATTCAACGTAAATTGCATTCAGAGAGTGAATTAAATTTGCAGAAAGATTTTGAAATGTGGAATGAAGATAAATTGCCTCATATTAATTTCTGTTGATTAAATATGTTAAACATTTGGATTAAAGGGTAAAGGATCGTAATATTTATATCTTATCAGTTATCCCTTGGTCATTTTGGTATGTTATTCTAATCTGATAAATCTATAAAGTGACAGATACAATTAATTTTATTAATTATGACTCTGTCTTGGATGTGGTTACCTTAAACATATGCACTGATTTTAGAAATTTAAGAGCGCAACTTGCCCATGTCGATCATCTATTTGTTTCTATGTATACTAAAAATATGCAATTGTAATTCGTGTGTACTGCAGACCGTTGAACAATAAATATATATTTGAGCCATTTCTTTAACGAAATAGTGTGAAGCATGTTCAATCCACGCCGTATCACTTAGCATCTAATGGAATAAAAGTCTAGAAGAGTCTGCAACGATACAATTGACGGTGTTTTTGTCAAGACTATCGACACAGACTGACTAACGAATGTCCTTAATAATTTAGTGTCAATGTAAATGAATGACGTAAACAAGTCATAATATATATATATATATATATCTAATAATTGTTTGCAACATAAAGAACCTAACCTTAACATATAATATAACCATTCCTTACAGATAAATTATCAATAAAAATCTAAAATGAAAGTGAAATAAAAACAAGTTTGTGTTATATATAGTAACAACACCAGTAGGATAAGCGTATTAATACACCAAAAGTAGTCCTGTAAAACTGACAACTCCTAAAAATAAAAATGGTGAAAATTAAACAATTAGAAAAGTGCCATTTTCTTAATTTCTTTTTAATTTTTAAAGTTTGCGTGTTAAACTTTCAAGCAATACGAAAAATTAACGCGGTTATGTTATGGATTTTGTCGGTCGTATAACTTAATTGTGACTGCGCAAAAGCGCCCTATATATATTGCATTGACATCAAATCATTAGGAGTTAATTCGTTAATCAAATATTGGATTCGTCTTCAGAAAATATGGCAACAGGATGTGATAAAGGTATTGTTTAATGCATCTGCGATGCTTTATTTTTATTTTTACAGTGTGTGCGTGAGGAACAGGTATATTGCTAAATTTACTTGGATTAATGTTATCAGTGTGCAAGATTACACACAACTAAAGTGCACATTCTGCAATTTTTGTATTGAATACGTCATTTTCATGATGATATCGCACTGTAGGGAAAGAGCAATGGTGAGTTTGTTTGGCAGAGGTTTTTAAATGACAAATAAAATCTGCTCACTTTTATGGTAGAGCCTATGCTTCTTTTGTAGATTATTAAAAGTACAAATTGAAATCAGCAATTATTTCTACTTTTATTCAGTACTTTGTATGCGGTGGTTGTTTCATTTAATTTTGACCTAAATTAGTACGGAAGTGTACGATAGGAGTAGGAGATTGTTGTCTGTTTGTTACTCGTCGTGCAATCTCATTTTTGGTTTACGCTAGTCTCGATGATACAGACGCTTGCATTCTGTGCGTCTGGATTCATCACTGTATTGGAACGCTTATTATTGCGCCTTAAACCTGGCGTAAGAATTTGATTGGTTGATATTTTTATTGTGTAAAACATTACTTCCGCTCCGAAAAAGTGAATAAAAAATTATTCCAAAGTTTACATTTAAATAATTATATTAAATATTAATTTATTAATTAATTAAACAATTATTATTTTTATGCACAATCAAGAGAGCAGCACACTGTAACTTTGACGTCATTTTAAAAGTGTTGACATGTTTTCATGGTTATCCTGGTATAAAAATAGTGCCCTATAGATAGAATGATTGTTTTGTCTTTACCTTATTGGTAGCGAAATTACAAAAACCTTATCCCAATCGCAACTTTATATGCGTCTGGGTGATCGACACTAGGTCTACACAGGGAAGGTCTCACGGTTTCCCCGAATACCATAGAACGTCTTGAATGCAGACGAACTTTTGTAAACAGCGTATGATCACTTTTAAAAAAAAAGTAGAATTACTTTAGCAAAATTCAAAGAAGATTTGTGACAAGCAACAGAGGCATTATATGAAATATGGACAGGATATCGTGAAAAAATGTCCTATTGTTCGTTATAAAAAGGCAAAAAATAAAATAATAATTAAAAAGCACAAAAAATAATGCACTTCTTGGGGGTGTGCCTTTCAGTATAGTTTCTTTCTGAATGCCGTTGAATGGTCATTTTCCAAATACCTTTATATTTGACATCAGTTAAAAATGTGTTGATCACTTATTACATGAAGTTTTAAAAACTCGTTTTGTTGTGAAACGTTTGTATGTTTATGTGTCCTGAATAAAATCACGTGGCACCGCAGGCATCTAAATCGCTATCGTAAATACGACGTAATTATGCATCACATGTGCAAAGTAATAATCTTGATATTCTAATCAAAATACCGCTTTAAAATAATTTCCAAAATCACTTGTGTTTAGTTCACCAAAAATACATACATCCAAACGTATTGTTGAACAACCCATCAGTAACCAACACCAGCAGCTATCCCATTCTCCAAAAAGAGGAAGGAAAAGCAATTATTGAAAAGGGGGAAGTCATTAGGGGAGCAGATCTAGTCTAGATTTTGCAGTTGAGGAAGCCATGATAAACTACCTCGAATGATCTTTAACGATATTGCAGACAGGATACATGGTATGGTACAGTGCCTTCTTGTCGCATGAAGCAGTACAACATCAATGCCACATTGATCTGAGTCAACGAAAGACAGAATATCTCCATTTAAAATCATGAATGATTCTCTGGAAGAACATGAAAGAAGAACATGTAAGAAGGGCAGAAATGTAACAACCAACATTGATGGCCTTGCAAATAAAAAAAAGTAAGCTCACTTGGTAAAACGCCTTGATAAAACAACAACGGCATAAAGCATGGAAATAAGTGTTGAAATGACATGATACACATTCATCTGGGTATTCGACGACATGCAGGAAGTGCACAGTAAGTTACAGAAGAGAAGACGAAGCAGACAGAAAAAGAGATAGGATGACAGTATTTCGGACTGAATACGCCTAAAACTGTGCGACTCACTGAGGAATTTAGAGGGGCAGAGGGGTTGGGACAAAGCTGGTTACTAATTCATCAGTGTTTCCCTGACGGTCATCATGACTAAAGGAAAAAAATGAAGAAAGATTTATTATTAGAGATAGCGTTCATTTAACCCCATAAAAGGCTTGCTTACTTAGAATCAAGTACATTTAAACGTATCATTACACCAGAGCAGTAAATCAGTGTTTGACGAAGTATCTTAATTTAGCATTAAATTCTGCTAACTTGTTTAGTTGAAATTAAATGCATTCCCTTTTTAAGCCAACAGAAATTAACAGAAATGTTCATATGTTGCGAACGCAAAAGTACCAATTAGTTTTCTTGAGGTTAAGAGTAGGTAAGGATTGGACATAATAAACAAAGTTAGAAAATTACAATTTGCAACAAAAATAACGAAAAATGACTTACTTTCATATTCAGACATAGGTAAAAATGTATTACAAAATGAATGTACTATGAACCAGTGAATATTGTTTTTTTCATAAGTAAACTTATTTTTAAAGTTTTATACAGAAAACACTGTCAGGTATAACAAAAATAAATACTTTAAGTTAAACAGCGAATATCTGTTTGTTATTATTAAAATTTAATTGTAAGAAAATATTTACAAAAATGAAAACTATGTTATTTGATTGACAATGTTGTTTTTGTAGACCTGCTCAAGAACCCTGCAGTGAAGTTACCACCTTTAGAAGAACTGAGACAAATAGCGGCAGATTTGAGACTTAAAACATCAGATGAAGAAATCGAGTATATACATGGTATACATTTCATTCTTTCTCTGTCCCTTATGTTATTTTTAAACAATGTAAGTAGGTAAAATTAAAAAGAAGTAAAGGAGTTTGATTTGATTTTGATTAGTTAAACTAAACAACCATCACAATTCAAGAAACACACAAACATAACGACAAATCGCAAAAACGTTAAAAAGACATTAAAAACAGAACACAAATGCGATGGCATTAATAAATGGTTTTAACAGTCACATAATTGTACAATATTTGGACATTCAACACTTAATTTTCACAAGCCTTATGAAGAAGTCAAACTGAATTGATCTGTCGAGCATTTCTAGTAAACTGAAAAAAACCACAAATGTTAATGCATTATCTAGTGATAACATGTTATAAACATGTCGGGAGACAAAACAGAATGCTTTATTTCATTCAAAGTATTGACAAGAGTATTCACGTAAATAAGAAAACTGTCAATCGTTCTCCACATAATCAATGGTACCTTTACCCAATCGGCCACCAAAGACCTCTCATTTGATGCACGTAAATACAAGCTCAAAACAAACAGTCACAACACTTACATACATTTTAAAATAGGCCAAGGAAACAATGGGAAAACCAGAACTAAGATAGAAAATAACGATAGGAAAATACCAAGGTCAGACAACGATGCGTCTCAAACTCTTTCAAATATTACCAAATTAAATGACAGTAACGCATGCGTGATATCGGAAAAACCCTTAAAGACTACACCAAGGAAAAAAATTTTAAAGTTTTTTCTGATATTATTAATAAAGATTGTATATATATTTTGATGTACTTATCTAATATTTTATCTGTTTTATGTGATTTGCTGATAGTTTACTATTTGTAATGCGAATGTATACAAATTCGTTTCTGGCAAAAAAACTACATCTACATTGTATTTATTTATTATTATAATATATTTTTAAGAGCAATATTAAGACGTTATTATATGGCGATCTTCATATCACACCACATATCAACCCGAGACCCCCATATATACTATATATATATATATATATATATACCTAAGCCCGAGGATATATATGGGTCGTGGGTTTATTTGTAGTGTGATACGAAAATTGCCATATAATAACCTTTTTATCATATATTTTAGACATTTCGATGTGATAATTTTAATAATATCGATTTTTTTTTCATCAGGTATGGAAGTTAGTAATTAATGTTTTCTTAAACTTTTAAATAAATAAATAACAATAAACTTCCAATATTTTCTTGTTTATGATAAGTGTGAATATCTTCGAATCACGAACACATACATCAAAATCCAATCTTTCTGCGAAGTTTACGAGAACGGTTTAAAAATTGGTTGAGGAGTTACGCAAAAAAGGTACCGTCTTATGCAGATGTTATTAAAAAATTACATAGTTCCCACTAAATCTGGAAAATTAGAAAAATCTTGGAACAATTCCATGATTGCAGGTGCACAACATATTTATGTGAAATCTTTCTACCACGTTTCCGAGATCTGGGTTGAAAACTGTAGGAGGAGTTTATTACACAAAATAGGTATCGTCTTCTGCAAATGTTCTGATAAATTACTAAATTCCCGAGTCGGGAAAATTAGGAAAACCATTTGTGAACATTTCCATAATCGCATGTACACAACTTCAATACATGTGCAATCTTTCAGTTTCAGAGACCTGGGTCCAGCGCCATAAACATTTTCTTTGCTGAGCACTTTTTTACTCTCAATTTCATCCAATCAAATCCTTCCTTTTCCCTTGTTGTCATGGTAGTTGAGTAAATTCTCATGCTGAGCAAAACATTTTTACTCAAATAAGTTTTATGGCGCTGGGGCCTGGGTTGGAAACAGTAGGAGTAGTTGATATCACGATTAAGGAACTGTCGTCTGCAAATGTTCTGTAAAATGAATAAGTTCCCAATTCAATAATAGCATGTGTACAACTTAAATACATTAGGAATCTTTCTGCAAAGTTTCGATGAAACTCTTCAACTCCAAACCTTTATGTTCTCATTTGATTTAATTTTTAGCAGAGGACACAGAAAGGGGAAAATCCCTAATAATACATGATTACCCAAAACGGATCCAAACATGTTCATGTAACGCGGAAAAAATAAAATAAAAATAGTCTTTTTCCATGTCATTTCAGCAAGGGTATGATACGGATTACTAGGGGTGTGATAGGGTGTGATATGTCCTCGGCCAATAGTTCTTTTTTTAGTGTTGCAGAAAACATGACATCGCATGCAACGAGCTGCCATAATTTTATAATGCTGTATAGAGTAATTTTAATAGCTAGATTTTATGTGCCTCGTTCTCGCTGTAGAACACATGCAAAAATAAGATCTATTTTATTTTTTGCATGTTAAAGCTGACATCAACTTTTGTTTCCATTTGAAATTCATGTAGCTGGTAAATTACTCAAAAAGCACAGAAATAGAAAATCAGCATTTACGAGTTTCCATTCCTGTTTTTATAATAAACGTCAATCATTGGTTTTACAATCAGCAGTAATCAACAAGTATTCCTTGGTGTGTAAGGATCCTCAATTTATGTGTATCACGTCTATAATAGCTACAAAAATAACAGTAGAATACTTTTGTCTAGAGCATATGAAAGATGTAGTAAAGACATACGGCAGAGTAAATGAGCTTGTGGAACCTCAACTTCCGGTCAAATATCCAAGAACACCTGGCTACCGAGCTACCGATGATGATTCTTGGTAGGTTTTGTATACTAGATGTTCACTTATAAGATATATCGTTATAGACCTGTATTTGATATTCAAATTTTTTATTGCAAAAAAATAAGTATTATTCTCTTATGATTGTGGTGTTGTATCATACTTGTATTTTTTGCGATTTCGCGCCATGGACGATGTTATATTAAAAAGTGATATCAACTGGACTATATTACTAGATATATATTTGTCTTATTACATAATCGTCCTTTGTATATCACTTTTAAGACATTCTGGTTGTGTTGGTGTATTGGACGTTGCAAAGCTTTTCACCTCTGACGTCATAATGTAATGCAAAGAAAATCTCTGCGCAAGGGGATGCTGTTGCACGGCTTGCGAAATTACCTGTGCGGATTTATAAGAAAATGGTGTCATTACTCCTAAGAGTTAAAAATCGCTTTATATCAACTCTGCATATAGTTGTAGTATAATAACTCTCTAGATGCCTTCTTGGTGTAACATTGAAATTTCATAAGTTGTTATTTTGCGTTTTGTACTCTCAATCTGACCTTATTCTGTACACTCATAGTAGTAGGTCAGTATAGTAAGTGCTATGTGTGCCATTAACAATTGGTACAGTTTGATTTGACATTTGATCAACTTTGTATAAATATGTAGGTATAAAAACTTTTATATCTTCTTACTATACTTTGAATACAAATTTATTGTGTTCTTGCTCCCTAATTATTTGCTGTAATTTATATTTTGTCGTTGTATAATAAGATTATGGTTTGCTATTTTTTTAAACATATTGTATTACCAAAACAGCATATGGGATTGAACACAAGTAAGAATCTTACTTAGGTAGTCTTTTTAATATTTAATATAATAGCAGCATATATGAAACTATTGTTGTTGTATTTCATTAAATTCTATGTTAATTATCTTTGCTTTATCTCAATTTGAGTATCAAAGCAAATACTGAAAACTATGTTTACAATCATCTAAAAATACCTATTGTGAGATATTTAAAGAACTAACAGAGAGAACAACTTATTGTCTTCTCCTTTGTATTAACGAACTTTTTAATAGGATCTTATACATAAATATTGTATAGGTACTGGAAGTGTGAAATTAAAGGTTCCCCAACAGGAAAGCTGGCTGGTAAAAGGGTTGGAATCAAAGATAATGTAGCTGTTGCCGGAGTACCAATGATGAATGGGTCTAAAATTTTGGAAGGGTACACTCCAGAATTCGATGCGACAATAATAACTCGTATTCTAGACGCAGGTTTGTTTGCTCACAAAATTACAGTACAAGTAGATGGAAAAAAACACATATTCTCGTGGATTATTGTGCTGATAGACATTACAAATGATTCACAGTTAAAACGTGCACAATCGTTACTGTACTTTTAAACTAGTTCCCAGATATTTCTTCTATTACATTTTTGCTTAAGGGGTGGAACACGGTCTGCGGGTGTGGAATCTCTACGCCATCAAAAACATCATACAAATCTCACTAAAGATAGCACGGTTACAATGGTTGCTTCGCTATCTTTGCGTTTTGTATACTAAATGCAGATAAGCCACGGAAAAAACTCGCGGTAACTGTCTTCCATCAGAGGCAGGGATCTATTGTGGTCGCAAATAAATTGTAAAATTTATTTTAAAAAATTTCGTTCAATGTACACCGATCGGTAGATCTGAACAAAAAATATCATAATGCCGAATAATTGATAAATGTATGTTGCAGTTTTCATCACCAAACATTAGTTCTATACTAAGATAAAAGAAAAATTAGTAGAATAACAACCAGATGTCCACAAGCTGTCTATTATAAAAATTTACAAAACCGTTAAAACAGAAATTGCATAGAAGTGGAAATATTTGCATCGACAGACAATTATCTCCGTTTTTAATTACATACACCTTCATACAAATAATGGATATGGATATAAGTATTGTTATAGGACCCTTTATTACCCTTTGTTATCTTTTAATTGCTATTAGTCTGTAATAATTTAGACGGTAGCAATTCGGGTGGTACAAATTAATTTTTTTCTTTCTTTTTGGGCCTAGATTTTGGTCATTGTATTTAAGTGGTTCTTTTTTAGTTATGATTTCTTGATTTGTATATTTTTTATATTTTTTTTATAAATAGCAGTAAATTAGTTCAAATGAGTTTTATAATTACATGTAATAATGCAAACCGACAATTTTGGATAATAAAGCTTTGTAAAGGAACTATACGATTTTTATTTTATATTGCAGGAGGAATTATTACAGGAAAAACAGTATGCGAGGATATGTGCTTAAGTGGAAGCAGCTGGAATGCTTCGACAGGACCAGTAAAAAACCCACTTAACAAGAAACTATCTGCTGGTGGATCAAGTTCTGGTAGTGCCTCGCTGGTAAATGTCACCAAAACTACCAAACTTTTAAAATTTACTAGGTCAGATGAGCGTTTTCCACATTCAAACCATCAGTGACACTCAGACTGAAAATTTTTGTAGATGAAAAAATTAAGATGATGAAGTGGTTTGTATCAATACAATTTTTTTTAATTTTAACCCAAATCCGATATAGACTTTCTACATATTGTGCAAAAAACACCTTAGATTTGACAACACTGTTCAGGGCAGAAATAAACACATAACTGTTTAGATATATGCCGTACATTAATATGCATGCACTTAAAGTCAGTGTGTCTGATTACAAGTTTTTTGAGTGACAAATGAAAACTGCTTATGGTCAAGCTTATGCTCCTAGACTTAAAAATCGGCAAATTAAAATCAACAATTATTCTCTACATTTGATCAGCGTTACAAATGTGGGGATTTTTTTATAGACCTTGTTTTGAAAATGCATCCTAGAAGCAGTCAAAACCATAATTTGTTGTGTCATAGATCCATTCTGTTTCCAAAACTTCGTTTATTGTTCGTTGACATTGCTGTTGAGAATTAATTCAATAAATCATATCATAACTGACTTAATTGTTCCAGTATACTTATGTTTTAGCTTGTCAGAAACGAGATTGATTTAGCTATCGGTGCTGACCAAGGAGGTTCTATTCGAATTCCAGCTAGTTGGTGTGGAATAGTTGGCTTAAAACCGACCTTTGGTTTAGTTCCTTACACAGGAATTTGTTCTATCGAAACAACTTTGGACCATGTAGGTCCAATGGCAAGAACTGTTAAGGATTGTGCCTTACTGCTTGAGGTAATAGGTTATACCAATGTTTATATTTACCCTTTATTTAAGCTGTTATGATAGTGGCTAATCGCAATGATTATGCAAAGAACATTCGTGTATTATGTTTACGTGCTTGAGATCGGATATAGACTGTTTACTATAAGTATCGAGGATTTAATCGTACTGTTCAATGTACAATATAAGAGTCTATTATTGTTAAGGCATTTACGCCTAAAATTATATTCCCAAATTAGTTGACCTGTAAATTATCTTAACTAAATATAACTACTCGATCATGTTTCCTGACAGATATATTCCCTCAACTCAAACAAAATCAACATATGATAATGATTAAAGACTGTTTGAAAGATTGAATTAAAAAAATATCATTGTGGTACCTTTAAGTTTGTACCTTTAATTTTCTCAGATTAAAAAAAGGCGAAATAATTATAGGAGTCATGAGTGAAATGAATAACAGTTTATTTTATTAAGAAAACATTTTACGAATTAAAAAGAATCCCTACATTATCATTTATTGGATTCTGTCATATATTGGACGTTACATGTATTTATAGTTTTTTGCTTACTTATTTTCATTTAAACTTAGTATGTCTGGTGGTTGTGGGCCTCTTTTTACTTTTTTTTTATTTTTTGCTTTAAGGTATCCTAGATTGAACACAACGATAATAAAAAATTAAGTACAATCTTCAATTTTACAAAAGAAGGTTTGATACCTGATGTTAGCAACATATTAAATTTAAATGTATACTGATCGCATGAGCGCACAAGCCAAACCAAAAATAAATATTTTTATTAAAGTTTTATATTTAACATAAGAAATTCTTATTCTGAATAGATTGTACAGAAATTAACGATTTGTTAATATACTGTTATATTTTTAATATACACGTTGTATTTTCAGGTAATAGCAGGTTATGACGAAGGACGAGATCCAAGGCAAATTCCAAGCATTCCTGTTCCAGCATATTCAAAATCAGTAAGTTATTATAACTACAACCAACATCCCTTTTCAGGATTCTATAAGCGTATAAAGCATACATGTTTTTGCAAAATAGGCACTTCGAGACAACTGATGAAACGCGCGTCTGACGTAATAAATTCTACTAACCTTGTTATCTGATGACTTTTCATTTGTAGTAACGACATGTAACCTGCTTGATTTGAGGTCTCATGGATACATGAGGTCAAACTTAGGTGAATGATTGTTTCATACGGGATGATAGTTCGTTATATACTTGTTTTAAGCCAAATTGATACCTCGGTGGCTGTTTGGTGAGTAAATGATAAAACTTGTGACGCAAAGTATGACTTCTCCAAGGTGTGCTATAGCAGAGAAGTAGGAAACCGTACGGTTGGTATTTCCCTGACCGCACCAATAATTTTTGACAGTTACAAATTGCCGTATTGATAATTTATGATAAAATATTTTAATTTCTAAACGTTCTGTTTTTTACCATCAAAATAACAGTTTTCTTGGGACATCTTTGAAAGCCTCTAAATCTTTAAAAATCAATGACATAGACGCAGGAACAGGTACGGTTAGTACTGCTCCGACATAACATATGTTTTCCTTCTTCTGTTTTGTACAAAGGTTAAAAAGCTTTAATATCATTTTCTCTACACATTAAACTCACAGATGTAATTAAATACCCTTTGTTATTAATATAGGCTGATGATGGAATAAAAGGAATGAAGATTGGTCTTTTAAAAGAAGGATTTGAGTTCAAAGAAATCCAACAGGATGTTGCTGCTGTAGTCCGATTGGCTGCCTCTAAGTTAACACAAGGCGGTGCTACAGTTGAGGACACTTCTATTCCTTTGCATGCTGATGGTATTGTAACTTATATTTTGCTGTTTGACCAAAGTATACTAAATAACAAAACTAATATTAAATAATGTTTTGAAGAATATATAAAATGATTTGATTGCTAATAAAAAGGGATCTTTACCTGCAATGATAAAGGTCTTTTACATTAAAACGTACATATTTTGGAGGTTGTAAGTAATAGTTTATTTCAGATAATATAACAGATGTTAAAAAGTAAATAACATGTCTACCAAAACGAATTGACGTGGATTGATAAGGAAAAACGAAAACCTTATAGATAGCTTACATCATTAAGGAATCTGTGGGCTATGAAGCTAAAAACACTACTTAAAATATAAATATACTGTATCAATGTCACACAAAATTACAAATTCCCAGACGTTTATTTTAGAATAATATTCAAATTTAACAAATAAATGATGTTTTCGCAAATTACACAACATTATAGCGTTTTGATAGTTTAATGGCACAATCAGTCAATAACCAGCAGTTATCATAGCGGCAGATCTCCGGTGCATGGAGGAAACATATAAGAAAATATTTTGCAATTACGTTTTTTTCTAATCTGTTTAACGGTCAATGTATTGTCTCTATTAAAAGTACAGTAGAAAAGGTTTTATTTGTAGGTCTAGCAATCTGGACACCAACTTCGTTCGAAGGAGAATACAACTGTATGGTTAAAGGCAATGGTAAGAACTGATTTTAACCAATTTAAAAATATTGTTTTAGAATTGATTAAACAGCCGACAGATAAACTGCCTTTTTCAAGCACTGTTTATTGGTATGTTATATTCTAGTATTGATTTCAACCTTTGAGATGGTGAGTTTACTTAATGGATTCGTTAAAAAGGCATTATTATAATTCTAATTTGTTCTAAATAAAAATGTCATTGACAGACACGAGAATTACATGATAATGTTGTATTACTTGTAGGGACAGGATACAATTGGAAAGGTCATTATCCTTTATCAATGCAGGAAGCCCTTGCCAGGGGGTTTAACACTAGGCCGTACGATATGTCGTACCCTTTAAAACTAGTTTGTGTCATCGCAGAGTACATGAGCCGAAACTACCAAAACAAGTTCTATGCCAAAGGATTAAATCTCACCAATGCTTTAACAATGGCATATGATCAAGCCTTGAAGACGTATGATGTATTAATTATGCCAACTTTACCAATGAAAGCTTTGCCACTACCTACAGATAGTACAAGTTTGAAAGGTATGACTTTAATCTACTGTTCTATTTCTATTTTTTAAACCTGTCTTATATACAGTAATTCATTTAAAGAATATAGTGACGCATTATAATCAACTGAGGAATTGTGCCACTTAAATATTGAACTGAACGGATCTGGACAAGTAAGTGGTACTTTTTTCATATTAAAATTTTGTTTTCACATATTGTTAGCTTTAATGTACACGATAGGGGACATACATATTGGCAAAGATCATTTTGTCAGCAATATTTGTCTAGTTGTTACTACGTATTAACGTGCACTTTTTCAAAATCAGTTGATGGATGTTTTAAATTATTTTTATAGAACTCATAGCTCTGTCATTGGGAATGATGAAGAATACAGCTCCATTTGATTCGACAGGACATCCGGCTTTATCCATCAATGCCGGATTATCAGAAGGACTTCCGGTTGGAATGATGATTGTTGGGCGAAAGTTTGATGAGGAAACTATTTTCAAAGTTGCTAGTGCCTTTGAGAAAATCAGAGACAGAGAATGATGACGCTATTTAATATTACGATGCTTCGGGCTATTTTTGAATAATATATATACAATATCCAATAGTGATAATGTAGTGAAAATTGTTTATTTTATTTCATTATTATTTAAAATCTTATTTATAAGATCTTCCTAAACCCAAATTCATTAAAATAAAGTTTAAAATTCAAAATGGTTTAGGCTGTTGTGAGTTCGCAAATGTTTAGTATTTCTACATATGTGTGTGCAGAATGTTCATTGTGCAAACAATGGACGCCTCTGGTTACAGAGTACTATTAACCTTAGAAAGTTTGTAAAGTGTAAACCTTATGGTTAGTTGAAAGGATTCAGGACTATTCCTACTAGGAGAACAACTATTTTAAACGAAAAGCGAACTTTGTACTTTATGAAAAACGACAACAAACATATTTGGCAAATTGTTCAATTTTTTAGTGCAATGGGGATTTTACTCTTTTCGTTCTTGATTCACAGTGTAATTATCCCTGTTTGGTTGAGTGTATGCTGCGAAACTTTGTAATTTAGAAAGATGAAAATCTTCGCTTAGCTAATAATTTAAATTTTACGAGTTTTTACCTAGGAATCATGTAAACACAAACGAGTTAGTTTGTTTGTTTAAACAGGATGCAGCGATAATTAAATCAAGTTATTGGTAAATATCATGTGATTCTTTGTGTGAAAATAAACGAAATGCCCTGTATATAGGTTAGAACCGAAAAGAAAAAAATATTAGCAAATTATTTAAATTTCACGTTCTTACCCGAGAATCATGAGTATACTTACGATTAAGTTAGTTTGTTTAAACAGGATGTAGCGATAATAAAATCGATTTTTTTTGTAAATGTCTGACAGGTGGTTATTTGTGTGAAAAAAACGAAACACTGTATGAGTTAGAACCGAAGAGAAAAACAATTGATGTCCTTATGTTAATGGTATTGCCACTAACGACTAACTGCAAACGGCAAGAAATACATGGTATCTTGCCTAACATAGTTGAACTTTATGATTGTAACACTAATGGGCATGGTCGTAGTGATTTGATTTAATTTGATTTAAAAATAAAATGGATTAAATAGCAGTACTTATAATATATACTTGTGTATCATTTCGATTTATAGTAATAATGACACATGTTAATGCCAAAGACTGGGCCGTACTGCGAGTGTTCACAGTGCTCGACCCAAAGAGCTGCACAGCACGTCCCCAGGTAGCTGATAGGGAATACACTCCTCGTTGGGGTTGTCAGGTCATATTACGGAAAGCCTGACTGCGGACCACAATGGGTATCGTGTTTGGAGAGTGCCACACTACATGCAAGATAAAGACCCCTTTTGTGATATCGATAGTGTAGGCGCGTTGTAGCCGCTAAAATTTTCGACCCAAACTATACCCCATGTTTTCCAGTGGCAGTCAAAATGTTTGCCCTTCTTCTACCTTTTTCGAATTGATGTATTGTTGTATAACTTGTTCTCGTCCTGTATATTGCTGGAATACTGCTCGCTGGGCGTAAAGCAAACACCCTTTAAATCAATCAATCATTCAATCAATCAATAAAACCAAAGAAAGACAACAATTATCTGATAATTTATAAACCAAATATAGATAGTTCAACCAGAATGGGGATTTTGAGACCTGTGGCTTTTAAAGTATAATGTCATATAATACAGAAAAAGATCTAAGATTATTCCAAAGTTTAAAAGCATCAAGAAGAAAACTCTTATCATATGAGGCTTAGTTACAAATAGAAATTCGAGTTCACCAGATGTTTAAACATCTCCTGTGTGGCACCCGTCGTATCGCTCAGGTTAAAATCACGTAATTAGTCATATTCAATGTAGTCATCAAGTCCATTGTCATTTGTGACACATATTCCGTAACGGCCAACTAAGTAATGATGGCCACTGTACAACTTTCTGTATCCCTCGATCAAGAAAATCTGGAAAGAAAATACGCTCTAAAGTCCCTGGTCAATTGGGAAATGTATTCTACATGTACTTTGCAGTTGTTGATCAAATAATGCCACACAAAAATAAAAATTAAAATCATTCTTTGTAATAAATGTTAGCTTTCAACGAAAATTCATTCTTTATTTCTAGAGGAACATCAAGGTATGAGGTAGACCTAGATGTAAGTGTCCTTAGATACGATTAACATAGTAACTGAATTTTCTATATTACAATTTATATTGCGAAATGTGATATTAATAGGAACAGGTCAGCATGAATGTGAGCACCTTTGGTACCTATTTGGAATGTCAAAAAAAACGTCAACATGACAAAAAATGATAATTAAGAATATATTAACTCTATAAGCAAAGAGTGAAATAGGTGGTCAAGAATGTAAACTCTTCACCTAATGACACCTGCCTTGATTGTTATGAGTGATCGACGATTCCCAAAATATTAATTAATAAATTCCAAAAAAACACACACAGATAACAAGAGTCACTCAAAAACGTATTAAAAGCGGTATAATAATAGGCACATTAAGTTTACCCTGTATTGTTTAAGAAAATGTTATGAAAAGAAAGTAAAACCCTCGAGATGCACGTAAGTATGAGAAGCAATCGGGGTCACATTCACTATATTTTAGTTTATTATTCGTGACACCTAATTCTGTGTTCTTAATTTCAATATTATTATAGATCGTTTGCTAAATGCCAGAATAAGATTGCTCTAAGGTACCATCCCCTTAAAATCTTTTTTAATTAATTTTATTTCATTTTTTCAATTTTTAAACCAAAATAAGATATTAAGTTAGTTTTCTACAATACTGGTGTAAGTGCGTGTATTATATGAGAAAATATATTTTTTATAATGGCGCGTACAGTGATCCGTACATAATTATTTGTCACATCGTCATTGAATCGTTCCAAGTTTATTTGTTTTATCAAATATTTGATTCTTCAAAGGAATGGCAACAGGATGTGCATGTTTAAAAATAACGCTTAACTACAGCTAACAGGAAAATGATGTAAAAATCGTCTTTAAACTTTTCAATATTATATACGTATACATGTTACCAGCGTCGAAGGTCCTGTAACACACAAATAAAGTTGTTTGTTCAGTAATCGAATACCTGATTCATCAAAGGAAATATGGCAACCGGATGTGGTCAAGGTAATGTTTTAAGCGATTAATAATTATAAAAACAATGCTTTAATTTTACAGTTTGTGTGCATGCGATAAATTATGTACAGGTAGATGACGTAATAATCTTCTGTCTGGACGACATCTCATTTTATATTGATAAATGTTATAATTGTCCCAAACCGCACTTGGGTTTCCGACGATGTCAGGCGGTAAATGGTAGCAAAGCGATAATGCGACCGGATGTGGGTTTCCGACGATGTCGGTCGGTAAGTGGTAGCAAAGCGATAATGCGACCGGACGTGGGTTTTCCGACGATGTCAGTGTCCAAGGTCCTGTATACGGAAGCGTATTAGTGCCACATTTATTTATTTTTATTTTTCAATTTGTCGACTTTAATCTTGGAAATTCCAACTTTATTCTCGGAAATATCAACTTTATTCTTGGAAGTTTAATCTTGGAATTATAGACTTTAATCTGGGAAATTCCAACTTTATTCTAGGAATAATCAACTTTCATCTTGGAAATTCCAACTTTATTCTTGGAATTATCAACATTATTTTTGGAATTATCAACTTTATTCTTGGAATTATCAACTTTAATCTTGGAATTATCGACTTTAATCTTGGAAATTCCAACTTTATTCCAGGAATTATCAAATTTCATCTTTGAAATTCCAACTTTATTCTTGGAATTATCAACTTTATTTTTGGAATTATTAACTTTATTCTTGGAATTATCAACTTTAATCTTAGAAATTCCAATTTTTATCTTGAAATTATCGACTTTAATCTTGGAAATTCCAACTTTATTCCTGGAATTATCAACTTTATTCTTGGAATTATCAACTTAAATCTTGGAAATTCCAACTTTAATCTTGGAAATTCCAACTTTAATCTTGGAAATTCCAACTTTAATCTTGGAAATTCTAACTTTATTCTTGGAATTTTCAACTTTATTCTTGGAATCATCAACTTTAGTCTGCGAAATTCTAACTTTAATCTTTAAATTATCAACTTAATAAAACTTATCAATCAACTTATAAAATATTGGTTTTTCAGAACATGTTATGTGATATTTGTATAAGGTTTTTAAATTATTAATCAATTAAATCTATCAAAAAGAAAAGCAGTTATACAAATATTATTGAACATTAATTTTGCATGACTTTTGGTTTTTTAAGATAAACAAAAAAATATAATAGAGCGAAGAACAGTTTTCTTATACTCTATTTTAGAAAGAAATGAATAGTTGGTATGGTAACACCATAGACAAAGGTGACACCACGGACTAAAAAAGTAACACCAAGAAATAACAGGGAGAAATTATTATTTTTTATTCCGCAAATAAAGTTGGAATTTCCTAGATTAAACTTGGAATTTCCAAGATTAAAGTTGATTATTCCAAGAATAAAGTTGGAATTTCCAAGATTAAAGTTAATAATTCCAAGTTTAAAGTTGGAATTTTCATGATTAAAGTTGATAATTGCAAGAATAATGTTGATAATTCCAAGAATAAAGTTGGAATTTCCAAGATTAAAGTTTGAAGTTCCAAGATTAAAGTTGATAATTCCAAGAATAAAGTTGATAATTCCAAGAATAAAGTTGATAATTCCAAGTTTAAAGTTGGAATTTCCATGATTAAAGTTGATAATTTCAAGAATAAAGTTGATAATTCCCAAGAATAAAGTTAGAATTTCCATGATTTAAGTTGATAATTTCAAGAATAAAGTTGATAATTTCAAGAATAATGTTGATAATTCCAAGAATAAAGTTGAAATTTCCAAGATTAAAGTTGAAATTGCCAAGATTTAAGTCGACAAATTAAAAAATAAAAAAAATTAATGTGGCCCTAATACGCTTCCGTACCTGTAACATAAATTACGTCAGACATTTCACATCACTTTAATTATTCTGGACAGTTTCCAGCCCCACAGTGTAATTTTATCAGCTATATAACATTGTTCCTGTAACATACAGTGATAACACGCTTGTGTATATATCACTACAATTCAATGATACAAATTCATTTTTTGATTAGAAATAGTTCTTCTTTTATTTTTAATTTTTAGTACTGCATGCTATTTTGTGTACCCTTCATTCTCTGTTCGAAATTCTTTATTCTTATTTCTTTAGGCTTTATTGAGTTGTCTTCTAAATGTATTCTGAGAGTGTATCTAAATAGGATTTATTATTAAGCATTAATAATAGTACAAAATATTGTTCGCATATACAGAAATTATACAAAAGACTTTTGTTACCCCTTAATGGCCCTCTATAATGGCAGTAAGCTCGTCCAGCACCCTCGGAGTTGATGGCAGGCTCAAAAGGAATTTACCTAATAGATTGACAAACACCATTATTTATCCGATAGGTTCACAATATGATCGGTTGCTAAATGCCAGTATAAGATTGCACTTTTTTTAATTTAATTTCTTTTTCAATTTTAAACAAGTTTTTTTTACAATATTGGTGTAAGTGCGTGAATTATAGGAGAAAATTATTTTTTAGTAATGGCGCGTACAGTGATCCGTACATAATTATTACAAATACAAATACAAATAATTTTATTGGCTCAAACTCATCTACAATAAATGGTTAAGGCCTATGACAATAATTGAATACAAAATTGATGTTACAACCCATACAGTAGGGTTACTATTATAATAAAATGTAATATGGATAATACTTATTTATTATACAGGTAAATTAACATGGCATTTCCTCATATTTAACCCATCTGATATGAATTATTTGTCACATCGTCAGTGAATCATTCCAAGTTTATTTGCTTTATCAAATATTTGATTTTTCAAAGGAATCGCAACAGGATATGGTTAAAAGTAACGCTTCATTTTTTTAAAGTTTGTGTACATAAATTATAGCAGCTAACAGGTAGATATTGTAAAAATCGTCTTTAAACTTCTCATTGTTACAAGCGTCCAAGGACCTGTACATAACACAAATCAAGTTGAATACCTGATTCATCAAAAGAAATATGGCAACCGGATGTGGTCAAGGTAATGTTTGAAGCGATTTATAATTATAAAAATAATGCTTTATTTTTACAGTTTGTGTGGATGAGCGATAAATTATCATAATTATTATGTACAACCACGGCGGGGGGGGGGGGGGGGGGGGGGGTAAATAAGGATACTTTTAGGTACAGGTCTGCGGACGGACATTTGCAAACCCACCCTATTCATATATTTACGGACATAAAACAGGTTCTAATCATATATTGAATGATTAAATCAGACCTAGTCATATATTTCATTACTGCACATCCCCATTGACAAAATATTTCACTACCAAAATGATAAATTGATGTTAATGGAACACTTTGTTTGTAAAATCACTGTGGTTTACATAGGCTTAAAGATGAGAATTGAGGCATGGATATATTTAGATAATTTACAACTACCCAATGATATATTATTCAATGAAAAAAGCTACCTATTCATATACTTTGTACAGCTAAAAAAGTGACCTATTCGGGCCGCACATCCGTATTACCCTATATATATCAAGTTACCGCCCCCCCCCCCGTGTGTACAACTAACAGGTAGATGACGTAATAATCCTGTCTGGATGACATCTATGAGTGGCCGTTCATGTCATAATTGCGTTACTTTATAAGTATCGCGATACTTTCACCTTCTATCGCGTTACTTCATCAAAGTATCGCGATACTTCTTGTTAAAAGCTTCGCTGTCCGCTGCGAGCTGTGCTCGCTATTAGAAATAGTTCTTTTTTTTTTAATTCTTAGTACTACATGCTATTTTGTGTACCCTTTATTCTCTGTTCGAAATTCTTTATTAGCTCACATAGACCAAAGGTCCATTTCAGCTTTCTCGATCACTTCGCGTCCGTCGGTCGTATGTCGTAAATTTTTTCAAAAATCTTCTTCTTAAAACCACTTTACCAATTTTTTTTCAAACTTGGCCACACTCGTCCTTATGGTTCCTAGTGTTGACCAACGGATAAATATGGCCACTGTTACTAAGAATAGAAGATAGGTGTCATTGCATGTTTTTGATCAATTTCTCAAAAAGTATAATAGCTACAAAGAAAACCGTAACTTCCAATTATCAGCACATTGGGGACTACAATAGTTGATTTTAGTGTAAAATTGTTTAATGGCTTCCTGTATAGGAGTTATTGCCATGTGATGGTTATTTTTGGACAAAGTTTTTTTAGTATTTACAATATAACTTGAAAACTATAAGAGCTATAGAGTGAAACTGTAAAAGGCAAAAATGACCAGCAAAACAAGTCCTATAATTCACTTTATTGTGTCAGATGACTCCTATGAGTTATTGCCCTTGAATGACAGTTTTTAAATGACATTTTCCGTTTTTGTCCCGAACTTAAAAACTGTAACACCTACAGTTAAACTGTAAATTGCAAAAATTATCAGCAACACAAGTCCTACAATTCACCTTATTGGTCCAAAATGATCAGATGACTTCTTATAGGAGTTATTGCTCTTAAATGAAAATTTATTACGATTTTTTTTGTTTTTATCCGGTAACTTAAAAACTATAACAGCTAGAGTAAAACTATAAATGGCGGAAATAAACAGCAATACAAGCCCTACAATTCGCTTTAGTGGTCTGAAATTATGACATGTCTGTGCCATAAGAGTTGTTTACTTTTAATGAAGATTTTTTTTTTTCATTTTTGTCCTGTAACCTAAAAACTATAACAGCAGGAGCGAAACTGTAAATTGCAAAAAATGGTCAGAAATAAAAGGTTTACTGTAAACGTACTTGGTTTGATATTGTCAGATGACTCATTATATGAGTTATTGCCTTGGAATGACAATTTTTTTAATGAAATTTTCTATTTTTGTCCTAAAAACTATAACAGCTAAGTGAAACTGTAAACGGCAAAATGATCAGCAATATAAGTCCTACAATTCACTTCATTGGTCTGAAATTTTAAGATGTCTCCTTATAAGAGTTACTGCCATTTAATGATGATTTCTTATGCTTTTTGTCTATTTTTGTCCTGTAACCTAAAACCTATAACAGCTAGAGTGTAACTGTAAATTGCAAAATTGATCAGCTGTCCACTTTTTCTAAAATTCACTAAATTAAATATTAGTCTGAAATTGTCAGATGACTCTTTACAGGAGTTATTGCCCTTTAATAACAATTTTTGGTGAAATTTGTAGTTTTTGCCCTGTAACTAAAATGCCATAGCAGCTAGATTGAAACTGTAAATTTTTCAAATGATCAGCAAATCAAGGCCTAAAATGATTGCTTGGTCCAAAATTGTTAGATTACCCTTTAAATTAGTTATTGCCATTTAATTACGAATTTTTTTGTTATAAATTAGTCTTTAACACCTAGAGTAAAACTGTAAATTACTTAATTTACCTAAAGGACAGGGCCTACAAAACATTCAATTTTCAGAAATTGTCTGATGGCACCTTATTGTACTTATTGAATTATTGTACTTAATGCCCAGTAACTTAAAAGCTATAAACAACTATAAACAACTAGACTGAAACTGTAAATTACAAAAACTGAAATATAGTTGAAGTCATTTGTGTTTTGGGTGAGCGATTACAGGCTCCTGTGAGCCTCTAGGGGAAAGTCGGGATATTTCTATCAGTTAAGTTTAACGGCATATAAATCACCTGATACTTAGCAGAATCTGTGTTGAGTTGATGGAGAAAACGATTATTCGTGTAAAAGTAGATAAATTCTTTCAGATATCGTTTTTTCGGCATTGAACATGAAATATTTCGTCCTATTTCGATTACGTCACGTGTAGGATAAATTTCGATCACGTGGTCGGGCTATTTCGATCATACAGGTTACAAGAAACCAAATATTTAACATTGCGCCTTCCATATGGGGTACCTGCAATTAAGATTTTATGTGTGAAAATCCTCTCAAATTAAACCCCCGAAAGCAGTTGCTTGTGGAAGTTGAAATGTTACACTACATTATTAACAAATAAAAAAATATAGGTCGTGCGGCAAAAATGACCGAAAATTTTGGGTGAAAAATCAGCACTGAATGAAACTAACAAACTGTCTAACCTCCCCCCTTCTTTAAAAAAGAGCTCTATTTTCTCGGCTCTTATTAATGTTCCCCCAAATGTAGAAGATTTTCAATCAATTATGTTTCTATTTTTAAATTTTGCTATTTTCCGAACCCCAACATCCAATCAGATGCATCCGTGTATTTTCTTCTGATTACTATCTTGGGTTCAAAAATTTCCCGGTGTAATGTAAACAAATATTTGGTTTATTGTAACCTATAGAAAGCACTAAAAGAGTCGAAATCAGTCCAAAACCTTGAGGTAGCATTCTGACACAATATCCACGTGTTTACCAAAATAAAATAAAGTTATCTTTAAGGGTTGTTAGTTTATTTGAATTTTCAGGAGGCCACCCTCTCTCAAAATTGCACGCTTTTTTCAAGGTGTTTTTCTGCAATAATGTGTTGCTGTTTAGTAATATGCGAGTTATCGGTCGTGTTTTCAGTTGTTATTTGTCTATTGGATACACGGATCACGCCTGGGATAGTATTTTCCTTTAACATCTTTCCTCGGAAAAATATTTAGAGGCCGAAAACGAAAATTCGTTGAATTTGTGAAAAACTACATTTTTGAAACGGACTATAACAAACTTTGATACTATTTGATCGGTCTGATTATATGTTTGTTTGTCATGAGTAGTCCTGCTGAAGAGAACTACATTACAATTTTAGAAAGTTGATGTCAATCGTAAACACAGCATACAACAATGTTTGAAACCCCAAAAATTACATTCGGCCGAAAATTGGTTAAGGCCCAAAAGTTGGCTAAATAACTTAATCATAGGGTAAAATAATTCCTTTTAGTGTCAAAAGCTACATTTAAATGTGTAGTACAATTTTCTTGCTAAAAAGCAGTAGCAGTCGTTACTTAACAGGCTTTACAAACTCCTCTTTGTAGCCCACCCTAGATTTCCTATTGAAAAATGCGCACTTTCAGAAATAGACTATATTTTTTTAACACGTCGTTTTAAATGAACAATCTATACATATAACTTGTCATTCTGTGACGAAAACCCATGTGAAAATTAACAATGGATTAATGAATCAAGTATAATGAAAAAAATCCAGTCTCCCTATAGGTTACAAGAAACCAAATATTTAACATTGCGCCTTCCATATGGGGTACCTGCAATTAAGATTTTATGTGTGAAAATCCTCTCAAATTAAACCCCCGAAAGCAGTTGCTTGTGGAAGTTGAAATGTTACACTACATTATTAACAAATAAAAAAATATAGGTCGTGCGGCAAAAATGACCGAAAATTTTGGGTGAAAAATCAGCACTGAATGAAACTAACAAACTGTCTAACCTCCCCCCTTCTTTAAAAAAGAGCTCTATTTTCTCGGCTCTTATTAATGTTCCCCCAAATGTAGAAGATTTTCAATCAATTATGTTTCTATTTTTAAATTTTGCTATTTTCCGAACCCCAACATCCAATCAGATGCATCCGTGTATTTTCTTCTGATTACTATCTTGGGTTCAAAAATTTCCCGGTGTAATGTAAACAAATATTTGGTTTATTGTAACCTATAGAAAGCACTAAAAGAGTCGAAATCAGTCCAAAACCTTGAGGTAGCATTCTGACACAATATCCACGTGTTTACCAAAATAAAATAAAGTTATCTTTAAGGGTTGTTAGTTTATTTGAATTTTCAGGAGGCCACCCTCTCTCAAAATTGCACGCTTTTTTCAAGGTGTTTTTCTGCAATAATGTGTTGCTGTTTAGTAATATGCGAGTTATCGGTCGTGTTTTCAGTTGTTATTTGTCTATTGGATACACGGATCACGCCTGGGATAGTATTTTCCTTTAACATCTTTCCTCGGAAAAATATTTAGAGGCCGAAAACGAAAATTCGTTGAATTTGTGAAAAACTACATTTTTGAAACAGACTATAACAAACTTTGATACTATTTGATCGGTCTGATTATATGTTTGTTTGTCATGAGTAGTCCTGCTGAAGAGAACTACATTACAATTTTAGAAAGTTGATGTCAATCGTAAACACAGCATACAACAATGTTTGAAACCCCAAAAATTACATTCGGCCGAAAATTGGTTAAGGCCCAAAAGTTGGCTAAATAACTTAATCATAGGGTAAAATAATTCCTTTTAGTGTCAAAAGCTACATTTAAATGTGTAGTACAATTTTCTTGCTAAAAAGCAGTAGCAGTCGTTACTTAACAGGCTTTACAAACTCCTCTTTGTAGCCCACCCTAGATTTCAGAAATAGACTATATTTTTTTAACACGTCGTTTTAAATGAACAATCTATACATATAACTTGTCATTCTGTGACGAAAACCCATGTGAAAATTAACAATGGATTAATGAATCAAGTATAATGAAAAAAATCCAGTCTCCCTATAGGTTACAAGAAACCAAATATTTAACATTGCGCCTTCCATATGGGGTACCTGCAATTAAGATTTTATGTGTGAAAATCCTCTCAAATTAAACCCCCGAAAGCAGTTGCTTGTGGAAGTTGAAATGTTACACTACATTATTAACAAATAAAAAAATATAGGTCGTGCGGCAAAAATGACCGAAAATTTTGGGTGAAAAATCAGCACTGAATGAAACTAACAAACTGTCTAACCTCCCCCCTTCTTTAAAAAAGAGCTCTATTTTCTCGGCTCTTATTAATGTTCCCCCAAATGTAGAAGATTTTCAATCAATTATGTTTCTATTTTTAAATTTTGCTATTTTCCGAACCCCAACATCCAATCAGATGCATCCGTGTATTTTCTTCTGATTACTATCTTGGGTTCAAAAATTTCCCGGTGTAATGTAAACAAATATTTGGTTTATTGTAACCTACAACTACGCAGCTAAAGATAATTTATGTGCAAGCCAAAACCTACTCGGCAGGAAAGCGTTCTGTAGGTGGCGAACCTACGCGATAATTACAAGTACAAATAGCCAAAGATAGTATTTCAACAAAAATATCACGTTTCTATAGCCCCTAAAATGATATGTGACCGCATGTTACATGTACCAGTGTTCAACCGTACAGCGTTTGATTTGTGGTTTGTCTCTTTGACAATTGCCTTTGTGTGTTCGGTATTTAGTTATTACCGTCATTTATTGATTGTAGCACATTATAAATCGGACTATGTTTTAAATATCGATAAAAACTGTTTTAAATATAAATATTTAGAAAAATACTAGCTGTCTATATTTAAAAGAAACAAATCATTTCTACATGCATTTTCAATTTTTGAATTTTAAGAAGGATGCAAGCGAATATTACCGTTTAGTGTGATCGAAATTACCCGAGCGAAAACATTTTATTGGAGGGTAAATTAGATCAGAGTAAACCCTTATTGGAGGGTAAATTAGATCAGAGTAAACACTTATTGGAGGGTAAATTAGATCAGAATAAACCCTTATTGGAGGGTAAATTAGATCTAATAAACCCTATTGGAGGTTAAATTAGATCAGAGTAAACCCTTCATAATAACTTTTACTGTGCTTTAATCTTTAAGAAAAAATGAATTTTGATATTTTTCTTTGGGATAAAACATTAAAATAAACTTGTTTAAATAAAATGTTCTTACTTCCCATTTGATTGTTTGTTTGTTTGATAGTGTTTAACGCCAATTTCAGCAATTTTTTTAGCTATATCATGGCGTCCAGTTTTCATTGGGGGAGGAAGCCGGAGTACCCGGAAAAAAAACCCGACCTGTGGTAGGAAAACTGGCAATCCTTGTCAATTAAGATTGGAGTCGAGTACACCCTGTCTGCAGTGATAATCGAACCCGCAATCTCAGTGTTGACAGACCACGTGATTAATAGTAGACGAACTACCTTGACCACTCGGCCACCGAGGCCCTTTGAAATATTTGATGTGTGTGTTTAAAAGTTTCGAATTTTTCCGCTGCATTGTGGGCGTTGGTGCACATTGGTATTCCTGGCGCAGTCAATCCGCGCGAAATTACTACAAGTCATGTGACACGTAATGTTAACATAGAAGACTTATTGCTGCAATGCGGCAATGTGTATGGAAATAATATTTAGTGCAGAAAGTTCTCTGTGAATTTGATAATCGAAATTGCATTACCGATCGAAATACCCCGATTTTCCCCTAGTATATGTATAAATGTTATCAGTTGGTTCAAGGTCCTGTAAAGCCCCAGTCACATTAGAGCTTACGACCACTTAAGACCAGTTGACGATCACCAGTGACCTCTGGTCGCGAAGAATCTTTAAAAAGTCTTACGACGGTCATCGGTGATCTTCGACAGTCGCAGGTTATCTTATTAAGGTCCCACGACCAATTTCAGTCGCAGAGAGGTTTTTGAGCTTGCACAAAAACCTCCTTGCGATCAAACAGGTCGCTAGTGATCTTATAAGGTCTTAGGCTGTCGCACGATCGTCGTTCGAAAGTCTGTAATAATCTTCAACTGGTCGGCGCCGATGTCCTTGTCCCTCGGTCGCAGGTAGTCTTTCCAAAGTCTTAAGATCATCGTGCGATTAGTAGTGACTTGTCTTACGACCACCCACGATTACAAATGACAATTAGCGACTTCTCTACGATAAATTGCAACCATCGTACGATCGTCAGAGACTAGTTAAAGATTTCCTGTGACAAGACACAGACCACGTGACATTATTAGTCACTGATAGTCTTGAGTAGTATTTAGTAATCGTGCGATGGTCTTACGACAAGTTGTCGTACGATTGTCAATAACTGGTCGTACGATAATCGCGGTAGTAAATTTTTCTGCGCAAAGAGGGTTTGGTCGCAGACAATCGCCGATGATCGTCGGTTTTACGCGTCGCCGGTGGTCGCAAGTGGTCGTAAGCTCTAATGTGACTGGGGCTTAACACACTTGTAGTCAAGTTGTTTGTTTAATCGATACCTGATTCATCAAAGGAAATATGGCAAAGGATGTGGTCAAGGTAATGTTTTAAGCGATTATAATATTTATAAAAATAATGCTTTATTTTTACAGTTTGTGTGCATGAGCGATAAATTATGTACAAGTAGATGACGTAATAATCTTCTGTCATATTATATTCATAAATGTTATCAGCCCCAAGGTCCTGTAAAAATTACGTCAAATTGCATAATTTTTAATGCAACGTGCAATGGAAACATTAGTTTTTGTGTGTTATGAATCGATTTTTTCACCACAAATGCTCGCGTTAAAGGTCTTAAAGGAGGTGGAATTTGTAATGCTGATCACGTGATTTCATAAACTGCATTTGAATAGAAAGTGGACGGCTTGAGAAACACGATGCAAAACGAAAACAGAACAGCAGAACTGAGAAATGTAGATGGAATAACAAAGAACAATGTGTTA
Source organism: Limnoperna fortunei (assembly GCA_944474755.1). NCBI lineage: Eukaryota > Metazoa > Mollusca > Bivalvia > Mytilida > Modiolidae > Limnoperna > Limnoperna fortunei. The sequence goes on along the minus strand of OX104114.1, from coordinate 8,063,134 downwards.
AAAAACAGTTTACAGTGTTCTTACTATTAACAGTAAATTAATGGTTTTTATTTTTATTAACAGTTAACAACATTGTCATTTTGATAATGTTGAAAAACATGAAACAATTGGTGTATTTCCTAAAAACACAGTTAACAGACGTGTAAAAATACCCAAACACACACTTACAAAAAAGATCTTGCCCCCGCCCCCAAATCGGCAAAAAGGAGGGAAGTCTTGAAAGTACGAGTGATTTAGAGCTGTAATAAATTAATACACCGAAGTATCGAAAGTGATTAGTGACGTATATAACAACCCGTACGCAAAAACGCAGCTGTGTACACATCGTAGACTAAAAATCAATGAATATTTGATCAAATATGTACTGTAGTCAATGTGTTGCTCCATGCAACCAGTTTTTACCTTAGCGGGAGTTTAGGTGCCATTAAGCGCCTAGAATGAAGGATTTGGCTTAATTTATGTCGGGATGAGACCCTTTCTAAGTCGCTCATTATTTTTACGTCAACTTCATTTTATGCTAGTTACGTACCTGATTATCGATCTGGTTTTCATATTTTGCTTTATTTTGATTAAGTTTGGTTCACTTTCGGTTCAGTTTCGATAAAAAGACCTGGACCACAGAGCATAGTTTGTGATTGATTGATTTTTATCCAGCAATCGTTACTTTTGCTGGATAATTTATTTTAGGATAAAAGAATATAGTGTTAAGTCATTACGTATAATTTAGCCCTATATAGCGGCTAGAATAAGCCTATACTCTTCGAAAATCTGCAAAAGGGGTCTTAATCGTGCAAAGAGCGTGGAACTCTTAAAACACGTTTCCCACTGTGGTCCGCATTATTTTATCCTGACCCCCCTCCCCAAACCAAGAGGGCCTACCCTATTCAACACCTATGGACTAGGTGGACCGCTCTGTTCCGTGAGCATTGGGAACCCTCCCAGTTAGTCACAGTCTCGAATCTGTCATAAACGTTCTAACCTACATTTATAGCACGCGAAAGTCACTTTTTATCTAGAACTATGATTATGACACATAAAGTAAGGCTATTGTTAGCTAACCATTTGATATAGTCGACACAATCTATGATCATGATTTATGAACATCGGTTCAACAAAAAAAATTATGTTGCCTATATAGAAAGCATTGTCATGGTAGAATGAAAGCAACAATTAATGTGGTTTTTCCTTTAGCTGCTTATTGTTCAAGGTCAACACTACTGTCCCGAATTCTGTCAAATAATATGTATTGACTCAAAAATTTGTTTAAAAGAATTACAAACAGTAATATCTAATTATAAATTACTATTGGGTAAATATTAAAAATTATGCAGACATTTTTATTAAAAAATATTAAGAAATATTTATTTAAAAATATTAAGAAATATTTATTAAAAAATATTCAGAAATATTTATTACAAAATATTTAACGTCCTAAATATAGCTGAAATTTTGCTTGCTGGACGTTAAACAACTATCAATCAATCAGAAATATTTACAGTAAAAGCTAAATTTCATATCAGCAGGTACATTATCGAACCTCCATATTCCAACTTCCAGTGGTGCAATCATGCACTGAAACTAAGCAAAAGCATAACTATTTCTAGCAGGCATAATTTTACTATAATGCTCGACCTCAATCTCATTCTTAAACGTTTTGAACAGAGAATTTGAAAGATGAGTATGGATGTACCCACGGTAAAGGTGGCGTTTCTATTTTGTACAGATCATCACTAGCATTTGCTGTCAATGAAATATTTGATACTAATTCTGATAGAATTTTAGGTATAGAATTAAAAAATAGTCAAGGTTCTTTGTTTATATTTGGTGTGTACTTACCTTCTGATGGATATATTGATAATTACAGACATGAACTCTTGATGATCTTATCTCATATTATTGTAATTACGGTAGAGTAGCACTAGCAGGTGATTTTAATGCTAGTTGTGTGAATAAAAACAATACGCGTACAAAAACAATGAAATCCAATGAGTTAATGAAATTTGTAAATAGACATAACCTACATAGTCCATGCTTTGATTCTCATATGATCAAACATAAAGGACCAGATTATACCTTTACATTGAAACAAACCATGCTTGATTATATAATGGTTGATACTACTCTAGCCAGACAGTTAAGATCTTACGAGATCCTAGAAGAGGGCTCGTTTAGCTCCAGGTCAGACCATCTACCAGTGATTTCCAAGTTTGAGTTAGATCTGAACTACGTCACTAAGGTAGACCAACTCATTAAACTACCTGCGTGGCATAAAATTACAGACACCGAGGTACAAAACTACCAGAACTTTTTATCAAACGCTCTTGATGAAACCCTAGACTCAAGTAAAGTCGGCGACATGGATATAGATGAACTCTATAATGACTTTACAAGTATATTACTTAATTCGTCTAAACAGACAATTCCTGTTAGTAAATTCAATCCTCACACAAAACCCTACTGGAATAACGACGTCAAACAAGCTCACCAAAGAGAACGAGAAAAACGAGCTATATGGGTGCTTGAAGGGAGACCAAGAGGGAAGCAACATATATCGTACTTTCAATATAAACAAGCTAAACGTGATTTCAAAAATGCCCAAACTAAAGCTAACGAGCAATAAGTAGCGCAAACTTATGAAGACCTGAACAATTTTGCTGAATGCGATATTCGGCTTTTCTGGAAATCCATTAAACGACACAAGCCGAGGACATCAAGAATTTGTAACGAAATCATAGTTAACAATAAAGTATTTAAAACGCCTGATTCTATATGTAATGCCTTTGCGGACTACTTTCATGAAATTTATACCCCCGTTGACAACAAGACTTTTCACCACGAAACGTTTGACATGGTCAATAGAGAATATGAACATTACAAAACCACGTGCAAAAATCTGGAACAACCGTACCTACCCGGTGGCCCCGTCCAGGATAATGAACTTAGACCCATAATAAAGAACCTAAAACGAAGAAAAGCTTGCGGTATGGATACGATTCAAAATGAACATATTATATTTGGTGGCGAAACAGTAATAAAATTGCTAAAAGTTCTATTTAATGCAATCGTTGAAACAAAGCAAATACCGAGTGCGTGGAAAAAAGGACTCATTGTTCCAATATTCAAAGGTGGTGACAAACTGAAGTCTTCTCCAGACAGCTACAGACCCGTTTGCATTCTGTCATGTGTAATGAAGATATTTGAAAGACTCTTATTAGATAGAATTCAACAAAATATTGTACCGATAAACTTCCCCTCACCCCTTCAACAGGGATTTCAAAAAGATCTTAGCTGTCTGACTGCATCATTCTGTCTCCAAGAAACTATTTTCCAAAATATTGAACTAAATAGTAAAATTTTTGTAGCGTTTTTAGACAGTAAAAAGGCGTTTGATACAGTTTGGCGAAAGGCCCTTATGTTCAAATTATACAATATTGGTGTAAGAGGGGGAACTTGGACCCTAATTAACGAATGTTATAGCAATACACAAAGTGTGGTTGTTTTAAATCAATGTACTTCTAGATATTTTGACGTAACTGAAGGTGTCCGCCAAGGTGGTGTTCTTTCAGGCTTTTTGTACTTAGTCTTTATAAATGATATACTAATTGAACTTGAAGACTGTAACTACACAAAGGGTATAAATGATGTAAAATGTTGCGCACCCTCACTCGCTGATGACATTACGTGTATCGCGACTTCTCCTAAAGGTTTACAAAGGATGCTCGATTTATGTACTATATACTCACGCAAATGGCGTTTCCAGTTCAACGGAAAGAAATCGTGCGTTATTGAGTTCTCTACTTCTACGCATAGTACAGATTTTGACTGGATAATTAATGATGAATTGATACCTAAATCGGACAATTACACACATCTAGGAATTGAATTAAACAGTAGGTTTTGCTCAGTAACAAGAACTTCAAACATGTGTAGAAAAGCGCGTAACGCTTACTTTGCAATCTCAAATATTAGGACCGAACATACAAACCCGTTAGTGCTTATAAAACTATATTTATCTGTAATCATACCTACATTGTTGTATGGTTGTGAACTGTGGTGTAACTTAAAGCATAAGGATGTTAGACTTCTTAATAAATTCCAGAATTTGGCTGTAAAACATGCACAACGTTTTGAAATCAGAACTCGCTCAGACATTTGTGAAAGCTTGGTCGGAGTACGAAATATCATTACCGAAATAGATAAACGTAAACTTTTTTTCTTGGTAAAATGTGTAAACTGGACATTCGTCATTTACCAAAAAAACTTTTTCTTCAAAGACTTTACACTTATCTTGCTGATGGTGAACGTCAAAAAGGATTCATTCCTGATGTTCTAAAGTTGGTCCAGCAATATGGACTATCTAATTATATTGAAAACGTTTTAGTATCTGGTGAATTTCCCACCAAAAGTTCATGGAAACGAATAGTGTTAAATTCAATCTACAGCAAACATGACATTGACTGGTTACAAAGAATCAATGCTGATACAAACTATGCTAGATTTAAAGACATTCATGTCAACATTTGAAAAGCCGACATATGGAAAATCCCGAAAACAAGCTCGCAATTAAACATCTCAATGTCAGTTGCACAAATCTTGTCTGCTCTACCGGAAACTCGAGAACAGACATGCCAAATTTGCGCAAATATATTTAAAGATGCCTCATTACATGCGGCTGTAAACTGTTCTAGCACGACTTACCTACGAAACACCTTTATGGAATTACTCATTGAAAACTTTCCATTACAGCTCTTTGTGGAAATCAGTGATTACGGAAATGAGGAACTATTTCGATTCATGCTCGGAAAAAAACCACAGACAGAAATTTCGCCTGAGGAACTATCTTGTTTGAAAATGCTGTGCTATGCTCACATTTCTAGATCTATCGAACAATATAATCACCAACTTCGCTACACGTAAGTTCATCAGCGGGTGAACACATATTAAATTATTTTACTGATTCTCGGTTATTGTAATTGTATGTAAATAGTATTTATATATTTATTTATTGATTTTTCACAGTATCATTATGTTATTTTACAAATAGAGACTTTTGCTATATTTTTGATGTATATTTCATGTTCATTATAATCTCTATTTAGAGGAAATAAAGAAATGAATGAATAAATATGTGATAAAAATAACAATAATTTTAATTATCTTTTGTCGATTTTTGATTTTCCATATGATATATTTGTAATCGAGCAAATCAAATAATATGTATTGACTCAAAAATTTGTTTAAAAGAATTACAAACAGTAATATCTAATTATAAATTATTATTGGGTAAATATTAAAAATTATGCAGACATTTTTATTAAAAAATATTAAGAAATATTTATTTAAAAATATTAAGAAATATTTATTAAAAAATATTCAGAAATATTTATTACAAAATATTTAACGTCCTGAATATAGCTGAAATTTTGCTTGCTGGACGTTAAACAACTATCAATCAATCAGAAATATTTACAGTAAAAGCTAAATTTCATATCAGCAGGTACATTATCGAACCTCCATATTCCAACTTCCAGTGGTGCAATCATGCACTGAAACTAAGCAAAAGCATAACTATTTCTAGCAGACATAATTTTACTATAATGCTCGACCTCAATCTCATTCTTAAACGTTTTGTAAGTGAGATGTTACTAAAAATATTATTTTTTTATTTTGTAAAGATATTCATTTGTATACATGCCAGTTAAATAGCACTCAATATATTGTATAACATTTCTAAAAAATAGATTTAAGTCACAGTATTGGTCTGCATTGAGATCTTTAAATTTACGATTAAACCCAAAACACCAGTTCCGTATTATATTACTACTACAGTCATTAGACCATTAAAACAGGTTTATGAAGAAAGCATTCATTTTGATAGTTAAGACCATAGCATATACAGCTGACCATTACTTAATATTACATTATATCCAACCCATAGCTTCATGCAGAGTTAAATTAGAATTATATATACTGACCTTCAAAAAATAATTCATTTCAATGTTTTTCACATTTCTTAAAAAAATATTCTTTAGTTTCCTATTGTGTGGCTACTTTTTGTATAATATAATAGTTTTGTAAATGTTAAATAGTTACAACTACTAAATGCTTCAAAATTTTGAAATAAGCATTCCAAAGGCCCTATTTGAAAAGTCAGCAACAAAATTTGCCAATTCATCTTAGTTGAAAAAAAAGTATATAATAAACGAAGATATGCGTAAATAAATAATATTTCAACACTTTCTTCAAAATTCGAGACGAGAAACAAATCTTGATCTGGCAACATATGTCGTTCTAAAATGTATCACTTAAGATTTGTTTGAGACTAACAATGAGTTCATTTTCAGAACAAACTAAAGAAAAGTACCTCAAGTAATTGTTGATCTGACGTACTTTCTTCTAAACATATAACAAAAATGTAACCTTTTCATCATTTACACAAATCGCTACGATTAAATTGTTTATAGCAATAATATTTAAATTCCTATATCATTAAAGAAAATTTAAATAATAAAGGGGACAAAACACAACCTTCTTTTAATCTCAATGAACTTCAAAACCATTAAGTTAAAGAACCCTTTATTTTGAAACATGACTGCACGTTATGATTAAATGGCATTCGTCATTTTACATCGTAAACCTGAAACATTGAGCATGTTGAGTTTACATCATATTTATTAAACCGGTTTACTATAGACTAATTTAATAGAATTCCCAACCATGGCTGATAAATCATAAAAAAACACATTTTAACTTGTAGTTAGTCCACTTCCTTTGAATAATAAACTTGAATTCTTGTTCATAAATGTTTGTTTCTAAGTCGAATTATAATGAGGCAGTAATTTTAATTTATTCTTTGTCTTAAAATCATAAAAGGCGTCGCCAGTCATGTGGCTGACTAATCATAATAATCTTATATTATGGGTAAAAATCTGAGATTATGCATCAAATGTTTATGGTAAGAGAAAGTCGCATTTTATCCATAATCTGAGATAATGGAGAGCGTAATATAACATGATTGACAATATATCAACGATTATGATTCACGAACCTATTTTTAAACACGACATATTAGATCAGCTTATTATAGGTTAATAGATGAGAATTAACGTTTATAAATAATAAATCATTTTTTGTTTTTACTTTGTAATAAAACATTTACAAAATATTCAAACATAAATCAATCGTCAATGTTGTTATTGTAGACCTGCTTAAGAACCCTGCAGTAAAGTTACCTGCTGTAGAAGAACTCAGACAAATAGCTGCAGACTTGAGACTTAAAACCTCAGAGGAAGAAATCCAGTATATTCATGGTATGTATTTCATTGTTTCTTCACGAAAGTTACAGAAACCTTTCGGAAATCATATTTAAGATTGGAAAATACAAGAGTCAAATAACGAGACGTCTAAAAATCCAATAACACAAAGACATAACTTCAACTCCACAAAATTTAACTTTAATTTAAAGTGGTACGGTCGCTTGCTACGACAGTGATATTGTTAAATGTTACATTAACGACAATCATTGGTTTTACAATTGTTAAGTACCAGAAATATATTTTTAGGTACGCAAAGATCGTACATTTGTGTGTATCACCTATAATATCTACAATAATAATAGTATAATACTTTTCGAATGATTTTCTAGAACACATGAAAGATGTTGTAAAGACATACAACAGAGTAAATGAGCTTGTAGAACCTCAACTTCCGGTCAAATATCCAAGAACACCAGGCTATAAATCCTACGATGATGATTCTTGGTAAGTTTTGTATTCTAAACGATTATGGGGTTAACCTTAAGTATTGTGCTTTTTACATTGGATCGAGTCGATCTAGTGTAAATCACTTATATTGTTTGTTACTTTCGCTTGCATACAAATTTATAACGATGTTTTTCGTTAATTACCAGTATTCGCGGTAGGTAGGAGCGTGGTTTGACTAGTTTATTTAATACTTTTGCTGCATACATCGTGTATGTTTTACTATATAACATACTCGCAGCATATAGGAAACTACTATTGGTGCGCCGACGTTTTGTTAATTATGTCTTTCCCATTTTTTTGCCGCTTAAAATTCAAGCTGAGGACATTTCATTTCGGTGCTGCGTGACTAGTATTGGGTAGTAAGTCTATCCAGAATTCACCCTCTGTTAAACCGTAATTTATTTATAACGGACATTTCGGCCAAAACACCGAAAACCTTTTTATTGCGGTCTCTGTAACCAAAAAGATAGAGAAAAAATGATATTTGGTACTTGTCAATTGATTTGATAAGTCTGTTTACATTTTGTTAAAAACCAGTATACGAGTCGTTTTCCTTTGAAAAGTTAACTGCATAATGCTCATGGTGTACGTCTAGTATTAAACGTCTAATGTTTATACGATTGGTCATCGTGAGACAAAACATTGATAACTGTTTCAAGGTCAAAGCAACATGGTGACCTTTATCTTAAACATAAAATCTTAGTATATTTACAATTTGAAAACTGTATACGATATACTTAAAGTCAATCATGAAAAATTTTTGTCCACCAGTTTGTCGTATGTTAACCGAACAGACTTAAAGATTCTTTAAGAGAGCCTTACTTCCACGAATATTTACGATAAAGCTGTTATGATCCAAAACATTAAGCCATAAGTCGCAATGACATGAGGTCTTCACCATTAGTCATCAGGAGATTTGACCATTTGAAAACAGTGTACAGATTTAATTACGGTAATTCCAACAAAATATGTACCATGTATCCATTTTATGAAAAAAATGTCACTTTCGAATACATTGTATCGGGTCTTACTTTTACTATAAATACGCAATAAAATTTCATATAGGTACTGGAAGTGTGAAATTAAAGGTTCCCCAACAGGAAAGCTGGCTGGTAAAAGGGTTGGAATCAAAGATAATGTAGCTGTCGCCGGAGTACCAATGATGAATGGGTCTAAAATTTTAGAAGGGTACACTCCAGAATTCGATGCGACAATTATAACTCGTATTCTAGACGAAGGTTTATATACTTACAAAGTTACTGTACATGTAAATGTGTAAAACATTCGCTTGAATTATTGGGATGTGATATTAATACATGGTTGCCATTGGCAACGTAAAAATTTATAAGTTCAACCTGCTTTTCTTTTCTGCTCGGTAATAGTTTTACTCTGTTTTATCTTCTATTGGAGAAACAGTTTTATTCTATGGGTCCTGTTTGTATTTTTATGCCCCCGCGACGACATGTCGGGGGGCATTAAGTTTTACTCATGTCCGTGCGTCCGTCCGTCCGTCTGTACGTCCGTACGAATTTCCGTCAAGCTTTTCTCAGAAACCGTACATCAAAACAATTTGAAATTTGGCAGGGTGGTTCAGTATCACAAGTTGTACGTCCTAAGGGACTTTCAGACCTGTCGGACAACTACTTCCTGTTTGGGACTGGGCCGATATGAAAATGTGTTAACACGAGTATGAAAATTTCCGTCAAGCTGTACTCAAAAACCGTACATTAGAACAATTCGAAATTTGGCAGGGTGGTTAAGAATCACGTTGTACGTCCTAAGCGACTTTCATACCTGTTGGACAACTACTTCCTGTTTGGGACTGGGCCGATATGAAAATGTGTTAACATGTGTATGAAAATTTCCGTCAAGCTTTTCTCAGAAACCGTACATGAGAACAATTTGAAATTTGGCAGGATGGTTCAGTATCCCAAGTTGTACGTCCCAAGCGACTTTCAGACCTGTCGGACAACTACTTTCTGTTTTCGACTGAGTCGATTTGAAAATGTGTTAACACGAGTATGAAAATTTCCGTCAAGCTGTACTCAGAAACCGTACATTAGAACAATTTGAAATTTGGCAGGGTGGTTAAGAATCACGTTGTACGTCCTAAGCGACTTTCAGACCTGTTGGACAACTACTTCCTGTTAGGGACTTACTTTGTTTTTAAATGTCATCAAATGTACCAAGGTGATAAAATTTATTTCTTAATGTTTTATATCAAATCCAGCTTTGGCCATCTACAATTTGAGAACAAAAAAAATGTACAATTTAAACTACATTTGAGGTCAATATATTTAGACAATGACAATATCACTGTATATTTAAATGCTATTTATGTCAGCAACGAATTAGAACTACTAGTGGTGATACCTTCAGGGCTGTGTATTAGCAAACTATGCTACTAATTTAATCTGAGACATTCTGTTTTTCTGCTTCAGCAGCTTCTTCGTCTAGAAAGTTCCTCTATCGAAATGTGGCCAACGTATAATTATCTGACAATGTGTACCTCCTTATTATCTTTTAATTTTTGTTTTAACCATCATTTTTTTATTTTTCTTTATCTCATATCTTGTGCCTATGATAGGGGTCGTTGTATATAGATTTTTTTTCGGACTAGATTGTTTACCCTTTTTTCATTTAAGTACAATTTCATCCCTCATCAGCTGCATTGATATCTCGATGTTTCTCAACAATTCAAACAACAAAATTAAAACTTTTTCACAAACAAGTTTTATTTAGTAGCATAGTTTTATAAAGGATATTAAATAAATCCAATGATATTTATAATAAAATATATTAGCAATTGATGCTAAAAATTGACAATTTTAGATAATGAAGCGTTGTAATGGAACTATTATTCGTTTTATTAAAATTTAAAAAATGTTTAATTAATATTGCAGGAGGAATAATTGCTGGAAAAACAGTATGCGAAGATATGTGCTTTAGTGGAAGTAGTTGGGCTTCTTCTACGGGACCCGTAAAGAATCCACACAACAGCAAGCTAACATCTGGTGGGTCAAGTTCTGGTAGTGCCTCGCTGGTAAATATCACCGACACTATAAACTTTACTAAACCAGATGCGCGTTTTATGTAACCAATACGTCAGTGGCTCTCAAGCCAACAGCATTGAAATACGATAAATTAAGATGATGACGCTTGCATCAATAAAAAATCAAAAATTAAGATGATAAAGACCTTTAATTAATGTAATTTCAAAACCTTAGACAAAACCAATTTCCCTATTGCTGGGCAGAAATTCAAACATGACTTTGAAAATATGACCTGCTTTGCTGTTTCATTGATTTAAATGTATTACCGTTATTTATTGTTATAATTCCTAGAAACTGACGAGGTCCTTAGGGCTCAACCAATGACTGCATTTGCATATTACAGTTTTGCGGATAATGATGCATTATCGATGGAATGTGTCGGATGATAATGAGGTCGGGACTATAGCGGGCGACGTGTTTCAAGATTCCCGCTTCTTGATCTATTACATTCTCATCAGTGGATGTCGTAACAGAATAAATTGGTTGTCTCTATCCCGTTTCCTGTCGTTGGTTTATTGTTTGTTAATTAAGTCGTAAAACAATAATTCATTCAAGTCATAACTAATTTCATTGGTCTCATAGACATATTTTACAGCTTGCCAGAAACGAGATTGATTTAGCAATCGGTGGTGACCAAGGAGGTTCTATTCGAATTCCATCTAGTTGGTGTGGAACTGTGGGTTTAAAGCCAACCTTTGGTTTAGTTCCTTACACAGGAATTTGTTCTATAGAAACCACAATTGACCATGTAGGGCCAATGGCAAGAACTGTTAAGGATTGTGCCTTACTGCTTGAGGTAAACGCTACTACCGTTTATTTTTGATACGAACTATTTAAAACTGTGCTAGGGCTAGAAGTAAAACTTAAGGTTTATCGTATTTATATTACCTAGAATTTTTAAGGTATCTCTTTACAGATTGAGCTTAAAAATTAAGTGTAATATCTTTTACATTCAAGTTTCCGATGATATCAACTGACCTTGTTTAGTACACCAATTAATTGTCTGACATGCAACTTTACAAGAGAAGGTTTTATGCTTGATGTTACAAACAAATTTACATTGAAGATAATCGCCTCCACATGAGCACAAAACAAGGAAATTAAGAATTATTTTTTTTAATTTCCATGGACGAAATTCTGTGATTTTGCGTAGACTTTCGAGATACCAATCAATCTGTTATAAATGACATACTACGTTGTGGTATTTTCAGGTAATAGCAGGTTATGATGAAGGACGAGATCCAAGACAAATTCCGAACATCCCGGTACCAGCATATTCAAAATCAGTAAGAGGTTATTGAATTACCCAATCAACATGATACACTTACATTTCTGTAAGCATGTAGAACATTATAAATGCTTAAGAAAAATTGCAGGTATTCATCCAACATGTATAAACTTGGAGCAGCAAATATTAGCATTTATATTTCTGTTTTTAATTTATTATATGTCACGTTTAGTAGTATTGACATTTATTTTAGATTACACGAACAGGTCAAAATTAGATAAATCAATGTTTCAGCCTGAATAATTATTTAAACCATATGTTTTTTTATTATGGACCTGTTTTGCTTATTGGTCAGTTTTCAAGCCAAACTCGAGTAATTTTAGTGGGTACTGTGGCTTTCTTTTCTATAAAAAAAATTATGCCAATATATAGGCCAAAATGTGATATGTATCTGAAGACATTTTTTTTCATTGGTTTGAATTTTTTTATTTTTTTGTTCTAGTGGGGTTCATAGCCACTTTCAGGTAAGTTTACACTTTTAACAAGTATAAGAAACATCTTGTTCCAACTGAAATGTTTTCTGTGTGATTAATATAGATTGATGATGGAATTAAAGGAATGAAGATCGGTCTGTTAAAAGAAGGCATTGCGTTCAAAGAAGTCCAACAGGATGTTGCTGATATGGTCAGATCTGCCGCATTGACGCTGATGACAGAAGCTGGTGCTATAGTTGAGGACACATCAATTCCTATACATGTTGATGGTATAGTTACTTATCTTTGCAACCATCTTATTAAATTTTTGATAAAATATGAAACAAATCTAAGTTTGACACAAAAGCTTCTCAAACGGAAATGACATAAAACAAATATATATTCTGAAGGTTAAGGAGTAATTGTCACAAAATATAACATATGTTGAAAAGGTAATTAACATAATATGCCTGCCAAGACAAATTAAAGTGTTAGGAAAACTAAACCCAATTAAACGGTAGGCATTATATAACATAAAAGTGATTTCTAATATTGTTTGAAAATACACAGATCGTATATTACATTTTACTAATTGCAAAAGCATCACAAAATTATATATGTATCTTTTATGACATTGTGTTTGTCTATGTACTTAAAAAGGCGTTGCATACATTTTGTAGTCGGTTCTTTAAATGAAAAAATACTTTTTAATTCTAGTGCAATTCACTTTGTAAATAGATAGCCATCGTTATGTCAAATGTAATTGATTGAGTTAAACAATTATGACATTATTTGGCATCGACCAAGTTTCCGCGTAGCAGGCCAGTTCACTATAATGAGAATTTCCATAATACCAAGAACAAAAAACGTCTCTCTGCGAACAGGTAGTGCTCAACTCCAATCTTAATTGACAAGGATTGTTCGTTATTCTATGGAAGGTAGGGTTTTTTTCGGGTACTCCGGCTTTCTCCTCTAATAAAAACTGGACGCCACGATATTGCAAGTGGTGTTAAACACCATTTAAATAAACAAACAAACAGGAACCTAAATGAATTCGGCAAAAACTCTATGGATTGGTATGTTTAAAATTATTATACAGAAACCTTAAATATTTATGTATTATCTGTATCAAAACACAACATCAACTGTTTGTTTCCTGTGTAGGTGTGGACATTTGGACACCAACTGCGTTTGAAGGAACGTACAACTGTATGGTTAAAGGCAATGGTAAGAACTGATTGTTAAAATTATTAAACACATTGTTGTACAATTCATTAAAAACTTTTAAAATGAACGGTTTCATCCAAACACTGTTTATTGGTATGTTATTATATATTCTGGTATTGAATTTTAAGAGTAAATTCCTTTGATAGTTTGCTCAATGATTTCGTTACATAAGCTTTATATGATAACTCTCAAATGTCATTGACAAACATACGAATTACAGCATTGCGTTGTATTACTTGTAGGCACAGGGTACCAATGGAAAGGTCATTATCCTCTATCAATGCAGGAAGCCTTTGCCAGGGGGTTTAACACTAGGCCGTACGATATGTCGTACGCTTTGAAACTGGTTTGTGTTACCGCAGAGTACATTAGCCGAAACTACCAAAACAAGTTTTACGCCAAAGGATTAAATCTCACCAACACTTTAACAATGGCTTATGATCAAGCCCTGAAGACGTATGATGTATTAATTATGCCAACTTTACCAATGAAAGCTTTGCCACTACCTACAGATAGCACAAGTTTGAAAGGTATACCTTAAGGCTACGTTTCTATTATTTTAACGTTAACATGTTTTTGACTTATTAACAATAAATTCATTCAAAGAATGAAGTTAATGGGTAACATTGAGGAATAAATAGCTGTTGAATGATTAAATAAATAAAATTTAAACGAAACATTTTACACATTTTGTAAGGTAATATTGTACAAGACAGAAGACACTAAAGTTGACAAAGATCATTTTGTCAGTTCAAGCAAATCATTTTCAGAAAGGAATGAAGTTGAATTCTTCAAGATAAATATTGTTAATATTTTTTAGAACTCATACGTCTCACCTTTTCTATGATCAAGAATACAGCTCCATTTGATGCAACAGGACATCCGGCTTTATCCATTAATGCTGGCTTATCAGAAGGACTTCCCGTTGGAATGATGATTGTAGGACGAAAATTTGATGAGGAAACTATCTTCAAAGTTGCTCGGGCCTATGAGAAAATCAGAGACAATAAATGATTACATTACTTGATATTAAAAAGCTTTTAGATATGTTTCAATTTTATATAAGGTTGTTGTAATATACTCTTAAATTTATATTTATAGTGGGATTGGTCTTTTTTGATCAAGTGTATGCTGCAAAACTATGTATTCTAAACAGACGAAAAATAAGATCACTTCTACATATTGGTTATAGATTTGATTCGATATATTGGTAAATGTCAGATTGTTTTTGATATTATAATCAGAAAGTACTGTATATAGCTTAGACCAGAGAAAGGAACATTGTTTTCTATGTTAATGTTATTGCCTTTTACGATTAACTGAAAATCAAGTAATTTTTACTGTGTCTTTTACCATGTGTTTCTTAACCATTAATAAGTATAATAAGTGATGAATAATCTGATAATTTATAAAGAGATAGATAAGTTAGAATATGGATTGTGAAATCTGTTGCTTTGAAAGGTACAAACAAGAAAGAAAATACTAACCGTAAAAATTCTATAATAATAAATAAAACAAATGAGCGAAAAGGATAATCTACATGGATTATTTTAGGTGTCATTTTTTCATATGCTTTTGATAGATATTTAAATAAATTTATACCTCGGTAGCACTGTTAGTTAAATTATTTATATCCCGTGTATGGGCAGGAGAAAAGTGTCTTCCTGTTTATTACAAAGTCGGTAGTAATAGTCGAAGAAGTATTTAAAAGGATTTGCTCTGCATACTATAAATGGGGCAGCAAAACATGGCTTGGGTCTTCATTTGGATGGTGACAACGACGACAATCTGAGATATGAGATAAATACTGATATTTAAAGTCCATATTTAGACTGTTGCAATCATTTCGCATCGGTAAATTTCCATCTGTATTCCGATTTTCTAGACCGCTCACTGTTCTTGACTACTAAATTACTCAAACAAGGGGTTTTTTTTAACTAGGTTGGTGTTATCCCTTCAGACGTTCTATGGTCGTCACCATGACTTAATTGATCGTTATGGGGAAAAAATCTCTCAAATACGATCCGCAATTTTTGCCGAGTCATATGTAGTCTTTTCTATTCCTGGATTGACTTTTTCCTAGACATGTCAATGAGTAATTCGACGTGTGTCTTATTAGAGGCAAGTAAGGACTGCTTACTTGTCCGGAGCACCTGCGTGCACCCATGATGATTATTGGGTTCGGGTAACTCGTTTTCTGTTTTGGTTTTTGTTTTGCGTTGTATATGTTTGTCTATATCCGGATTTGTAACTGTCCCTTGACTTTCGGCTATTTTTGTTTATCGGTTTCTTTGCTATTTTTCATATAATTTTCTGTTCTATTCTTTGATTAAAATAATGAGGAAAAATCGGCATTTTTATTACAGGTACCACACTTGGAGAAGATCATTAAAAGTATTAAGAATGAGACATACCATATGAGACTGAGTTACAAAATGAAGTTCTAAAATAACTCTCTCATGGTCTTGATAGAGCCACTTCACTAATGAACATAATTTTAATAATATCGGTGTCCCGAGATATCCCTTGGTGTAAAAAGAACCATAATTATTAGATAACTACAGCAGTGATTAATTTATATAATCAGTTTTGACATTTTCTTCCAGGAGACCGAAACTTAACTGTTAAATAACACTAACTAAACATGGACATTTTTTAAATGCATTCAAAATTTAATTTAGAGTAAGTACCCTAAACCTCCTTGCAAACATTGTATACTGGTATTTACTGTAAAACGAATGATTATGATTAACTTCTTGCTGCAACTATATACACGACTTATGAACACCCACAACACAAGACACGGAGCGATAAAATAGTGCCATGGTAAACCTGAAACAGGTTAAAACTTTACTTTATTGTATACTACATTCGATATTAAATAAGATGTATTTATTTTTAAAATGAGTATTTTAATCAGTTTAAGTTGTCTAGCCAACTTGATATCTGGTAATGTATCGAGCAGGAATATGGTACATGAAAGATATCGCAAGATAACAAGGAGGAAGTTAAAAGGCCCTTTTTTAAAATGAGTATTTTAATCAGTTTAAGTCATCTTGATATCTGGTAATGCATCTAGCAGGAATATGGTACATGAAAGATACAGCAAGATAACAAGGAGGAAGTTAAAAGGCCCTGACAAACAGAAACAAACAAGCTCTCAGGTTATACAACACATACAAAAACACACATACCGGATTACACTATTGTCCAGTTCAAATTAAGCCAAAACTTCCACAAACTTTATTGGTAACCGTAATACCATAAGGCTGGTTTATCTTAGATTTATACACTGCGCAGTGACAACATCTGCCTTAGAAAAGACCAAATTAATTGATTTGCGTCGTTTAAGATGATCTGAATCTGCTAAAATTAACTCTAAACAACATAAGATCATATATGTGCAACTAGGGTAATATTTACTGATAACTCTTGCTGCATTCCTTGGGTTGATGAATTTGCATGAATTTAGGACTGGATATATTCGCTTATTTACTTTCCCAAGAGAGAAATTTTTGAAGACAAATAAGTTCACCCAGCCCAGAGATAAGACAAGGGAACAAGCACAACAACAAAAATAAACCAAAAACCTAAAGAAAATGTAATGAAATTGTGTCTGTTGATTTCGATTTGTTTGTGTTGAATCTCTTGCTGAATAACTTTGGAACTAGTAGGAGATTAACTTGTACAAAGAGAAGGAGGTTCTTGATTCACTCTTTAATGCTGTAACACCAAAGTGTTCGGCAATCGGTTTACGTTCTGTTTATAATAATAAGGTACCCCATTACTTTAGTACAAGCGTGAGGATCATCATTACAGTTTGAATCTAAATCAATTACAGAAAATTTCCTATATAATACAACGAATTTTCCCTTGAAAGACCTGAAGGTTTGGTTGTTGAATACACGTTTGTGTACTGCACCTTATTGAAACATCTTATCCAACTTTTGACTGTTAAACAAATAAAAATTACATAAAAGATTTAGTTGACCGTGACATTTCTGGTCACTTAAACCTGCTAATCTTAAAAATTACATAAGATGTATTACGTAGCTATTACTTGAACAGATAAATATTTCACTTTCCATAACTTCTTGGCCTGTACATTGTTGATTTATACCTGAAATATACACCTTTACTCTAAGTAATTTAAATGAAAAATTCTAGTATCACACAAATATGAACAATAAAAGGATCAGTGGAAGTACGCGCTCCAGAACAGTAAACGTTTCTTTTATTAATTACGACGAGACCTTTCGTGATTTTTGCAAGAGAGATCGACAATTCATTAAAATATAAATAATGAATACGCAGGAAGAAAATATTAGATAAAGATAAAGATAAAAAGTCACCGCAAAGAATGTATTGGAAGCAATTTGAAGGAAAGATAGCCTTCCTCAATTTAGAACCAAAACAATATAAAACAAAAATATGAACGGAACAGAATGAAAAATACACAGGTTGTTGGCGAACTTTTTGTCCGACATCAGTATTTGCTCTCAGGTTTATTGCTATTATCTTCAAAATTTTAGCATTATGGGTGTTCCTATTTGACGATGGGAGTTTAAGTACCTGGAGAGAACCACGATTTTCGGTAGGAAACTGGCATTACTTGTACTCTTGATTCTTCGCCAATTAATACTGGTTGCATTGTTATATGCTGTAAAATTGCTTTAAGTGTCTTAAACCGCCGTTTAAACAAAGACAATCTATTGGCGTTTATATTCAATTATTTGATATTGTAGTTGAATGTGACGTCAGCTTCGTTGTCCTATAAATTTGGTTACGATAAGATAGAACCATATTGAGATTTGTTAGGACGTTAGTAAGACAAGGTGAGATATGAGGATCATTGTCCTTGTTTGTATTAGCATTGGTAAGTTATTAGATACTTAGAAGGAATGATACATTGGTAATGATGAATAACTAAATTATGGAACCACATCTACAGTTCAATGACAAATTGATCACGGGGATTGACTAAATCATTAGAAACACATCTATTATATGATGAATTTCATTTTTGCACTATAAATCTGTCAAAATTGCTTTCCAGTTCTTATTGGTTAAGATATCTTGATATCTCTCGGGTGTCAATTCCGAGTGGTTAAGAAAGCTGGTCATCTTCTATTGTTCATGCGCCTGTCTACACTAAGGTAGCTTGTTCAAGCTTTACTATTTTAGTAGATTTTGTTTCACACGACCAAATTATAGTAAAAGTACGTCAGGTTGATGATTGGTTTGAACAATTTAAGAGTATGTATAACTGCTATTAGGCAAGAAGCGAGTGATTATTCTCGACAAGTTTGTTTTATACAGTAAAATGTGAGAAACTTTTCAGGTGTTGTGTCGTCAGTATGTCCATCGGAATGGATACAACACGCATCGTCCTGCTATTACTTCAGTAAAGAAGCATTACCATGGGAGGCTGCGCATGTAAGCATTCTGCTAGCAATATTGTATTTTAACCTCAACTACCTTGGAAGATGTTAAACAGCAGTTAAACTTCTCTGAAACAATACTGAACATTAAAATAGCTCTTACGTGTTTCCACACCAAAGAACTTATTCTATTGAATTTATATTTTTATTATATTCCGAGTTTTGAAACTTTTCTTATCATTGCGAGCTACATATTAAAGTGTGCTAGATTAAAAAATTTAAATTGTGTTGGTTTGCTTCGAGGGTTTTTAATACGCTAACCCTAAGCGCCTTTAACTTTAGTGCAAACATCTGTCAGAAAGGCTCTCACGACTGTTTAAAATTATCATTAACACAAACTTTTTATGTCATATGAACCAACACGGTTAAAAAACAATATAAGCTAAAAGAAACTTGACAATTATACCGTCATTTTTGTGGCGGTAAGCTGATTGTTTGGTTACGTTCTTTATTTCTCACATTTAAATCGATTAACTAGTTTGTTAACCTAGGTTTGTGCTTAATAAACTTGAGCTAGTTTAACAACGGACGTTTAAATTCAGTTAACGCTGATAACGAATAATATTACATTAAGAAATAAAAAGGGTCTAATGAAAATTAAAAAAATCTATCGCATTAGCAGACTAATCATTCACAAACCATCTCTTGAGAACAAACACAGGAAACCAAAGAAACAACACACGAAACCCTCCTTAAACTTTTAATTTGAGTGCTCTGGGTGAGGCACTCGTTGTGTTACTCATTATAATTTTCAGTTCGTTGTTAACGAGGCAAAAAGACCAAAAGAGATCACAAACACAAACGGATCTGTGACAAAACCACTGAGTGTAGCGATCAATCTATCCACGATGGTAACCCTATAATTTACCAAATAAAGAGTTCAATCTTACGTCGTTGCATCCCTTATTAAGCATTCCTTTAACCGGGAAATACAGATAGAATGCAGATTTTCTGTTATATCATAGAAGCCGAGATGCAGAAATTCATCTGCAGATGATGATAGAATGTTGCTATCGATGAACGGGAAATTCGGAATTAAAGGTTGAAGTAAAACTTGTAAAATACCATGATTTAGATATTTTTAGGACTTTTGTCGAGAGTTTAGCAGCGAACTTACAGATATAACATCGAAGGATGAAAATGACTTTCTCGAACATATCGCTAGTCAGAACTACGTTAAACTTTCTAATACAACGCCGTCCGGGAATCATATCTATGGTGAGTTTGAAACCAGCATAAAAAGAGTAGAGGTAATTGGATCATGTTTAATTTTTTTTCTTACCAAGACAACTTTATAACGTTTGGTTGAAATCGAAAACAAAATTGACTGTTACATATATTTCATTTGTAACCAGTGACATATATGTAACAGGCAATTTTGTTTTTGATTTAACATCATGATAAATGACATTGAGAAATTTGTTAATTACCATGACAACGTAGGACATGAAATGTTTTGATTGGGTAAAACTGAAGGTCAAATTCTCAGCTCAGATTTTTTATGGCGCCAGAGTCTTCACCATTTATTGATTCTATAATGACCATGGGGCTAATGTAAAGGCCAACGACAATTGCAAACGATATGTAGAAATTAAACTGTATGAATGACTTTGATGTATGATTTAACACATTTATTTTGCTCGATTAATTATTTAAAATTAGTAGAATATTTAAATACTTGAAAAATGTCAATTGGTATGGTTAATAGAGATGCATTGTATATCTAGAACGTTTAAAGGAATTCTCTTCTTGTAAATCTCATGTGTTATCGTCAAATATTTTTGTATTTTGTATGAACCTGTTTTAAAGTTGCAAACATGTAATCAAACTACGTATTGAAAGGGTTTTGGACTGGCGGAAGAAGTATCCAGCCTACAGGATGGTATTGGAGCGGAACCGGAAATAGATTCAATTTTACAGATTGGTATCCGGGGGAGCCAAATAATGGGTTCGGCGTTTGCATGCATATAACCTCACATTTAGCTTTCCACTGGAATGATTACTTTTGTCCTGAAAGTGAATATTTTATCTGTGAAACAAGGTACAATATAACGACATACAAATTGTAATAGATGCAAAAAAGGTACAAAATAGGATCAAGCGTTATAAAACAAACAATGAAAATTTTAAGAAAAAATTACCAGAGAAGACCTTTCTCTCGTAGTTTCAGTGACAGTGGTATAAAGGTGCTAATATCAGGCAAAAGTTCTTATTGGATGTTAAGAAGATATTTTATATATATTTGTTTTTCCTAAAGAGGACAGAACTGAATTTTTCAAACAATTTATTTTGTCAGGCTTACATTTAGGTTACAATTTAAAAATAAAAAATAATATTAATCTTTTACAAGTTTGCATTTATTACAAAATCTTTGATGACGTGGAATATCGTATATCTTACAACTACTGTTAGAATACACTGGTCACTTGTGCGAAGTTTATTTATATTTTGACTTATAAATACTTGTTCATAAAATATATACTTTTCTATTTGAACCTGATCTTTTACTGTTCTGTATAGAAATAATTTAGACTCGTCAGTGAACGTACTTAGTTTGTTTTTTAACAATTCCTTAATTTTTTGCAATTGCCTTCGAAATAAGTGTCTGTTTGTTTGTTTTATTTAAGAATATACCTTATCTTCAAAAACCAAATCAAATACATTCAGATTATATTCTTTGAATACATTATCGACACAAGTTACTTAAGTATTATAAGTAACAGATTCTTTAACCAGAGGGTTTATATCAGTACTTAGACGTAACACATAGATATAAAGATAATTTCTGTTTACTTTATAAAATTAATCTTTTTATACTAGCAATACGGTTTAGCAAGTTCAATTAAATTAATGCTAACTAAAACATAAATATTCCAGATGTAACAAATAAACAAGATTTTTTTTACTTCAATTTATTACAACATTTTTAATTTATATTACATTTCAGTGTATATATATATTTTTTTTCTTTTAGCAAATTACCAAATGAAGTAGGTGGCGAAATAGTCGGATAAAACTTCATCTGTGTATAATCTCTGACACATCTGCAGTCGTAATTAAAATAAAGTGATATAAAGGACTCTATTTTTGTTGTTCTTTTCCACTCCAATCTAACGGCCCTCCTTCCTCTCTATTATTTTGAGCTTCCTTTAGTTGTTTTTAATTGTTAAACAATATACAACTCACAGATTTTAATCCGGATAACTTTCTGTTACCAATGCAAGCTATTTCTACGTGTAAAGACTCATTAATAACTTGAATGAAAAACAACCACTGTATGATAGCGCTTTATTGTGTCATTCATTGATCACTAAAGGTTTACCAAACAGAAGAACAACTTGTCCTTAGAACGAACAACAACACAGCATATGAATTGGTTCTTCAATCTCCGTGTTTTCAGTGAACAAAACAGTATCTAAAACTTGGGAATTCGGAAAAGAATATATTTAATATTTTATATTTAATTGTCTCAACCAGATTTTGTTAGTATGTTTGGGTGGTCGTTTGTAATGGTGACTGCCGTCGTATCTAACAACAAGGTTTTGTTAATATGTTTGGGTGGTCGTTTGTAATGGTGACTGCCGTCGTATCTAACAAAAAGGTCTTGTTAATATGTTTGGGTGGTCGTTTGTAATGGTGACTGCCGTCGTATCTAACAAAAAGGTCTTGTTAGTATGTTTAGGTGGTCATTTATAAAGGTGACTGCCGTCGTATCTTATAAAAAGGTCTTGTTAGTATGTTTGGGTGGTCGTTTGTAATGGTGACTGCCGTCGTATCTAACAAAAAGGTCTTGCTAGTAAGTATGTTTGGTCGTTTGTAATGGTGACTGCCGTCGTATCTAACAAAAAGGTCTTGTTAGTATGTTTAGGTGGTCATTTATAATGGTGAATGCCGTCGTATCTAACAAAAAGGTCTTGTTAGTATGTTTAGGTGGTCATTTATAATGGTGAATGCCGTCGTATCTAACAAAAATGCCTTGTTAGTATGTAAAGGTGGTCGTTTGTAATGGTGACTGCCGTCGTATCTAACAAAAGAATCTTGTTAGTATGTTTGGGTGGTCGTTTGTAATGGTGACTGCCGTCGTATCTAACAAAAAGGTCTTGTTATTATATTTGGTTGGTCGTTTGTAATGGTGACTGCCGTCGTATCTAACAAAAAGGTCTTGTTAGTATGTTTAGCTGGTCATTTATAATGGTGAATGCCGTGGTATCTAACAAAAAGGTCTTGTTAGTATGTTTGGGTGGTCGTTTGTTATGGAGACTGTCGTCGTCTATAACAACAAGGCCTTGTTAGTATGTTTGGGTGGTCGTTTGTAATGGTGACTGCCGTCGTATCTAACAACAACGTCTTGTTAGTATGTTTGGGTGGTCGTTTGTAATGGTGACTGCCGTCGTATCTAACAAAAAGGCCTTGTTAGTATGTTTGGGTGGTCGTTTGTTATGGAGACTGTCGTCGTCTATAACAACAAGGCCTTGTTAGTATGTTTGGGTGGTGGTTTGTAATGGTGACTGCCGTCGTATCTAACAAAACGTCTTGTTAGTATGTTTGGGTGGTCGTTTGTTATGGTGACTGCCATCGTATCTAACAAAAAGGTCTTGTTAATATTTTTGGGTGGTCGTTTGTAATGGTGACTGCCGTCATATCTAACAAAAAGGTCTTGTTAATATGTTTGGGTGGTAGTTTGTTATGGTGACTGCCATCGTATCTAACAAAAAGGTCTTGTTAGTATGTTTGGGTGGTCGTTTGTTATGGTGACTGCCGTCGTATCTAACAAAAAGGTCTTGTTAGTATGTTTGGGTGGTCGTTTGTTATGGTGACTGCCATCGTATCTAACAAAAAGGTCTTGTTAGTATGTTTCGGTGGTCGTTTGTAATGGTGACTGCCATCGTATCGAACAAAAAGGTCTTGTTAGTATGTTTGGGTGGTCGTTTGTAATGGTGACTGCCATCGTATCTAACAAAAAGGTCTTGTAAGTATGTTTGGGTGGTCGTTTGTAATGGTGACTGCCGTCGTATCTAACAAAAAGGTCTTGTAAGTATGTTTGGGTGGTAGTTTGTAATGGTGACTGCCGTCGTATCTAACAAAAAGGTCTTGTAAGTATGT
This sequence comes from Limnoperna fortunei, assembly GCA_944474755.1. Lineage (NCBI taxonomy): Eukaryota > Metazoa > Mollusca > Bivalvia > Mytilida > Modiolidae > Limnoperna > Limnoperna fortunei. The sequence goes on along the minus strand of OX104114.1, from coordinate 8,038,846 downwards.
TTGGGTGGTCGTTTGTAATGGTGACTGCCGTCATATCTAACAAAAAGGTCTTGTTAGTATGTTTGGGTGGTCGTTTGTAATGGTGACTGCCGTCGTATCTAACAAAAATGTTTTGTTAGTATGTTTGGGTGGTCGTTTGTAATGGTGACTGCCATCGTATCGAACAAAAAGGTCTTGTTAGTATGTTTGGGTGGTCGTTTGTAATGGTGACTGCCGTCGTATCTAACAAAAAGGTCTTGTTAGTATGTTTGGGTGGTCGTTTGTAATGGTGACTGCCGTCATATCTAACAAAAAGGTCTTGTTAATATGTTTGGGTGGTAGTTTGTAATGGTGACTGCCGTCGTATCTAACAAAAAGGTCTTGTAAGTATGTTTGGGTGGTCGTTTGTAATGGTGACTGCCGTCGTATCTAACAAAAAGGTCTTGTAAGTATGTTTGGGTGGTCGTTTGTAATGGTGACTGCCGTCGTATCTAACAAAAAGGTCTTGTAAGTATGTTTGGGTTGTAGTTTGTAATGGTGACTGCCGTCGTATCTAACAAAAAGGTCTTGTAAGTATGTTTGGGTGGTCGTTTGTAATGGTGACTGCCGTCGTATCTAACAAAAAGGTCTTGTTAGTATGTTTAGGTGGTCATTTATAATGGTGAATGCCGTCGTATCTAACAAAAAGGTCTTGTTAGTATGTTTGGGTGGTCGTTTGTAATGGTGACTGCCGTCGTATCTAACAAAAAGGTCTTGTTAGTATGTTTGGGTGGTCGTTTGTTATGGTGACTGCCGTCGTATCTAACAAAAAGGTCTTGTTGCTATGTTTGGGTGGTCGTTTGTAATGGTGACTGCCGTCGTATCTAACAAAAGGGTCTTGTTAGTATGTTTGGGTGGTCGTTTGTAATGGTGACTGCCGTCGTATCTAACAAAAAGGTCTTGTTAGTATGTGTGGGTGGTCGTTTGTTATGGTGACTGCCGTCGTATCTAACAAAAAGGTCTTGTTAGTATGTTTCGGTGGTCGTTTGTAATGGTGACTGCCATCGTATCGAACAAAAAGGTCTTGTTAGTATGCTTGGGTGGTCGTTTGTTATGGTGACTGCCATCGTATCTAACAAAAAGGTCTTGTTAGTATGTTTGGGTGGTCGTTTGTAATGGTGACTGCCGTCGTATCTAACAAAAAGGTCTTGTTAGTATGTTTGGGTGGTCGTTTGTAATGGTGACTGCCGTCATATCTAACAAAAAGGTCTTGTTAATATGTTTGGGTGGTAGTTTGTAATGGTGACTGCCGTCGTATCTAACAAAAAGGTCTTGTAAGTATGTTTGGGTGGTCGTTTGTAATGGTGACTGCCGTCGTATCTAACAAAAAGGTCTTGTTAGTATGTTTAGGTGGTCATTTATAATGGTGAATGCCGTCGTATCTAACAAAAAGGTCTTGTTAGTATGTTTGGGTGGTCGTTTGTAATGGTGACTGCCGTCGTATCTAACAAAAAGGTCTTGTTAGTATGTTTAGGTGGTCATTTATAATGGTGACTGCCGTCGTATCTAACAAAATGGTCTTGTTAGTATGTTTGGGTGGTTGTTTGTAATGGTGAATGCCGTCGTATCTAACAAAAAGGCCTTTTTGGTATGTTTGGGTGGTCGTTTGTAATGGTGACTGCCGTCGTATCTAACAACAAGATTTTGTTAGTATGTTTAGGTGGTCGTTTGTAATGGTGACTGCCGTGGTATCTAACAAAATGGTCTTGTTAGTATGTTTGGGTGGTCGTTAGTAATGGTGACTCCCGTCGTATCTAGCAAAAAGGTCTTGTTAGTATGTTTGGGTGGTCGTTTGTAATGGTGACTGCCGTCGCATCTAACAAAAAGGTCTTGTTAGTATGTTTGGGTGGTCATTCATAATGGTGACTGCCGTCGTATCTAACAACAACGTCTTGTTAGTATGTAAAGGTGGTCGTTTGTAATGGTGACTGCCGTCGTATGTAATAAAAAGGTCTTGTTAGTATGTTTAGGTGGTCATTTATAATGGTGACTGTCGTCGTATCTTATAAAAAGGTCTTGTTAGTATGTTTGGGTGGTCGTTTGTAATGGTGACTGCCGTCGTATCTAACAACAAGGTCTTGTTAGTATGTAAAGGTGGTCGTTTGTAATGGTGACTGCCGTCGTATCTAACAACAAGGTCTTGTTAGTATGTAAAGGTGGTCGTTTGTAATGGTGACTGCTGTCGTATCTAACAACAAGGTCTTGTTAGTATGTAAAGGTGGTCGTTTGTAATGGTGACTGCTGTCGTCTATAACAACAAGTCTTACAATTGAAGTCCGCAAAGTATGCTAAATATTAATATGGCATAAAATACATTATACATAATATAGTCACAAAGAAACAGATTTTAGAAACATTTTATTTTACCCTTTTATATGATATTATTTCAATCAAAACATCAATGGAGTGGAGCTGGTGATAATATGTTCGATCTTTAATTATTTTGGCATTATTTTGTTTTGAAATTGTGATGTCTAATAAATAATCAGTTTTTAGTGAATTTTTGTAGTTTACTATATGTTGTTTATTTGCTACTAAAAATGTTATTTTAACAAGTGCTTGGGTACAGTTTGGGTTTTACACGATCATAACGGGCTTTTTAAAACAAATTTAATTGTTTAAATGTATATAACACATTTTGGTATTAAAAAAATTTCGTTGTATGTCCATTTTGTAGTTTTATGAGATATTCTAGGGTATTCTTGGGTATTTTGGGGTATTTCTATGGTCCGACATCCAACGTAATAAGGTACACTTTTGTATGTTATACTGCTTTGTTCCAGAAATAGAACCGTATCACACAAAGATAAGAGTTAAGGTCAGACCTGCCATAAAAAGGGGTAAATCATGAAGATAACTCTAATTATTTCTGTTCTCATTGGTAAGTTATACGTGACTTGATCTACAGAACCACACTTGCACATATGAGGTGCGCGAGGCAGGTGAGCGCATATTACAGTTATATTATGGACGACATAAAATGTGTATTTAATTTTAGTATTTTATTTCAACATTGTAATCCAGAACAAGACGTATTTACTTCCTTTTAGTCATATTTACGGTTTTTATGCAGCAAATTGCAAAGTGTCATAGACAAAGTTTAACATTGTAAATTATGTTTCTGCTTTATTCCGTCATTGATACATTTTGCTTCAGAATCCAATTACTTCATGCAGTTTAGAGGGAATTTTATCTATTATTTATGCCAGTCAACAGGCCATGCACGCTACTCTTCGTGTCAATGCGTAAATTGTTTGGCAGACCTGTAAAATGGAACGTTAAGCTTGGATAAAAAACAAATTTAAATCTTAAATAGTAGTTTTCATGTCAAGTTTAAATTGAAACAAAACCGTATTTACATATTATCATTGAAGTTACCTTTAATGTATTACCATCAAGGTTCAGGAGCCAGAAATATTCTAGTATTACTGCAAACCAGTTTTATACTAAATACTTGTGTCTTTACATACAATATTGTTCTACATAATTCTCTGTTCTATATAGCAGCAAGAATTTCATGTTAGGGGTGTGGTGATATTATGTGGAGAGAGGGCTTAGGGATCTGTAAGCTCCAGCGCAACGGGACAAGGGCAGAACTTTGGTTTGGTAGAAGACAAGGCGGGGTTATTACCCACGGATGCTCCTGATATCTAAATAATTACAGTTAGTTTGCAAAACTCATGTTCTCCTCAATTATCAGTGGCGAAATCCGCAAATTATAGAAATATTTGAATTGTTACTTATGCTTGAGTACATTTAGGGGAGGGCCTGCCATTCTCATGAATCTGCCCTGAGAAAAACATTATCTATTTTATATATTTTTTATAATTATGCAAAATATCACAGGTGTCACTAGTTCTTCCTGTCTACCAGGATGGATACCACATTCATCATCGTGTTACCTGTTTAGCCATCAACCTTTACCGTGGGATGCGGCACAGGTAAATATCAAAGATAAAACCCTTTAACTTGGTGTGCGTCAAAGGTAAAATTCTTTACATTGGGATGCAGCACAGGTAAATAGAAATAAAATCCTTTACATTGGGATGCAGCACAGGAGGTAAATATCAAAGGTAAAATCCTTTACCTATTATGATTGATTAATGGTGTTTAACGCCCGAGCAGCATTATTTCAGCTATATTCAGGCGTTACCTATTATGCAGCACAGGTAAATGTCAAAGGTAAAACTATTTCCTTTGCGATGCAGAACAGGTTAACGTAATATCAAAGATAAAACCCTTCACATGGGGATGCAGCACTGGTAAACATCAAGGGTAAAATCCTTTACCTATTATGCAGCACAGGTAAATGTCAAAGGGAAAACCCTTTACCTTAGGATGTAGCACAGGTAAATATCAAAGGTAAAATCCTCAACATTGGGATGCAGCACAGGTAAATATCGAAGGCAAATTCCTTTACCTTGGGATGCAGCACAGGTAAATATCAAAGATAAAATACTTTACATTGGGATGCAGCACAGGTAAATATCAAAGTTAAAGCCCTTTACCGTGGGATGTAAAACCCCTTACAATGGGATGCAGCACATGTAAATACCAAGGTAAAACACTATATATTGGGTTGCAGCACAGGTTATTATCAAAGGTAAAAAACTTTACCTTGATATGCAGCACCGGAAAATATCAAAGGTCAAGTCCTTTACTGTGGGATGCAGCAAAGGTAAATACCTTGGGATGCAGCAAAGAAAAATATCAAAGGTAAAACCCTTTACATAGGGATGCAACACAGGTAAATATCAAAGGTAAAGCCCCTGACCTTGGGATGGAGCACTGGTAAATATCAAAGGTAAAGCCCTTAACCTTGGATAGAGCACATGTAAATATCAAAGGTAAAACCCTTTACCTTGGGATGCAGCAAAGGTAAATATCAGAGGTAAAGCCCTTTACCTTGGGATGCAGCAAAGGTAAATATCAGAGGTAAAGCCCTTTACCTTGGGATGCAGCAAAAGTAAATATCATAGGTACAATCAAATAAGATTACTTCTTAGTTCGTGCATCCTCATTGACCTTAGTTGTTGATTACATATTGAATTTGACAGCTTATGTAAATATCAAAGGTAAAACCCTTTACCTTAGGATGTAGCACAGGTAAATATCGAAGGCAAAATCCTTTACCTTGGGATGCAGCACAGGTAAATATCAAAGATAAAATACTTTACATTGGGATGGAGCACAGGTAAATATCAAAGGTAAAGCCCTTTACCTTGGGATGCAGCAAAGGTAAATATCAGAGGTAAAGCCCGTTACCTTGGGATGCAGCAAAAGTAAATATCATAGGTACAATCAAATATGATTACTTCTTAGTTCGTGCATCCTCATTGACCTTAGTTGTTGATTACATATTGAATTTGACAGCTTATGTCTGTTCAAACGGTCATTTCCTTTTTATTTCTTTACACAGGATTTTTGCAGTGAGTTTGGAGGATACCTGATAGAAATCACAAGCAGAGATGAGAACACGTTTGTTGAACAGATTGCTCGACAAATCTACCAATCAAATTCAACAGCATCTGGTCATATATATGGTACGACATTAATTATTGCATTATGTGAACTGTGCAATAAAATAATTGCTGTTTGTTTGTTTGAATTGTGTTAAACGCCATTTTCTGCAATTAAGTTATATCATGGCGTCCAGTTCTTATTGTGGGCAAAAGCCATAGCACTCTGAGAAAACACTCTACAATTGGTAAAGTCAACGAAATTTGACCCCTTATCATTTGGGGCGAAATATGACCTTGGAGACCGCTGCAGTGGCTGATTCCCAGAAGTAAAGAAAGTGTTTAGTCCAAGAAAAAGTTTCGCGGTTGCAATAATATGGATATATTAAAAGAATTGATGTCATAATCTTGAAGAATAAATTCGCGTTAGTACATAGAACACCCACAAGCATGTTGGCAGTTGAAAGTTTCCCCAGTTAACAACAAAAAAGGAAGGGGGTAAGAATTGTTTATTTTTGCGTTAGATTCCTTAGCTCGCTGCGTTCGCGACAATTTCTCCAGTATATAAGTCAATCACCCAAGTCAGCGCAAAATAAAAAAGTTACTAAAATTACCTCATTCTTTGTCAATACAGGATATTGGACTGGCGGAAGAGAAGATTTACAACACGGATATTGGACCTGGGCTTCCGGCGATAAGCTCACTTTTACAGACTGGGCCCCAGGAGAACCAAATAGTCGAAATGAAAATTGCATGCATATTAATTCAGATGAAAGTTTTCATTGGAATGACTACGTGTGTACTGCTAATGAATATTTCATTTGCGAGGCAAGGTATGTGTTATAAAGCAAAACATGTCCTCACGTGCACAGTTTCAGAGATCTAATATCCCATGTTATTTATTAAGGTAAATAATTCATTATTTAATTAAAATAAAATAAACAGTTATCCTATACCCACACTTATGAGTAAAGATTTTCCAACTTCTCGGTACGTGGCTCCAGATTTCCATGCAAGCCCGATATGTTCCATTACGTTCACGAATAAATACGTCTTCGGACTGTGGTGTAACCAAGATTTTCTTTTATTTTGCAGAACATCAGGTCAAGGAATTGTTGGTTGATATGATTTTCAACTAAAAAAACTCATTTGCATAATAAAATAGTAAAATAGTTGTAACTTTATTTTCTAAATGTTTATACTCAGCACACGAGTTATTACTCCCGTCTTATGAATCAACATCCTAAATAATTTCTAATGGAATTTTACATAGCAACACATATTTTACATTAGATATAAACTTTACATTATCTTATTTTCTTAGTTTGAGACGGGTATATTGTTTACCATTAGGAGAGCATAGCAAACACGAGGCTTCTTACGTGTAAATCTCTTCATTGTACTGGGCAAACATTTGGAGATCTTACACACTATCTGCAGTTGGTCACGTCACTCCATTATAAACTATTTTACTGTCTGCAGTTAGACACTACACACCACTAGGACATATTCTCTGCAGTTAGAGACGTCACACCACCAAGACATATTTGTTCTGACAAGTGACACGTCACACCATCAGGACATATTTGTTCTGACAAGTGACACGTCACACCACTATGACATATTTGTTCTGACCAGTAAGACGTTACCCCAATAGGACATATTTGCTCTGAGCAGTTAGACGTCACACCATCAGGACATATTTGTTCTGACCAGTTAGACCTTACACCACCAAGACATATTTGTTCCGACAAGTGACACGTCACACCACTAGGACACATTTGTTCTGACCAGTTAGACGTCACCACCACTAGGGCATATTTGTTCTGACCAGTTAGACGTCACCACCACTAGGACATATTTGTTCTAGACCAGTTAGACGTCACCACCACTAGGACATATTTGTTCTGACCAGTTAGACGTCACCACCACTAGGACATTTATCACATATTTATATGTAAAATTTGTGATTTTGCATATGTAATAAACGTGGAAGTAAGTAATCCATATCTCTGCCCGGGGCAGATAACCAATATCTGCCCTGCGTTGATGACGTCATAGTAAAATGACAAGACGTAAAGAGTCGTCGTATCTAAAATATGTTTTTGGTTTGACAAAACGCCCATCTAGCATTGTAAATTCTATAACATTGAGTTACATTAGATATCTTTGATGACATTTTATTTGCAACCACTAGGTCGATGTCTCTTCTGGGGGACTGTTAGTCCTCGAGGGTATCACCAGCACGATATTAACACGGGTGCAGATCATTGATTCTTTTTAATTTCGAAAGTGATTTTAATTCCAAAGTTTTTCTTTTCGCAATGAGTAGATGACCTTAGTCTGATTTGGCATAACGTTTAGAAATTTTGATGATAAAACCTCTACAGCATCTTAATTATCTGCATTTTAAAAATTTTATGAGTTTGACCACCATCGATGAATCACCATATGACAAAGCACGCGTCTGGCGTATTATATTTTATATCCTTTAAATGTTTTAGGACATTTTATTTTTGACAAGAACTGCTTTCGTTGATCGCAAAAACAATTTTCACACAAGAAATGAAAACTGATTGCGATATTGATAACATTGACACTGCTTACATAAAAAAAATCTGCTGCTTATCGAGAGACGCGAACATACTTAAATATAAACATAATAAAATATTATTAAATAATAAATTAACAATATAATATAACGTTGTTTTAAATAACATGTAAATATGTGATAAATAGATTATTACATCTCGAATTCCATATCTGCCTTGATATCTTCCCTCGACCTATATCTGCCCTCGGCTGACGCCTCGGGGCAGATATTGGAGTCTCGGGAAGATATCAAGGCAGATATGGAATTCGACATGTAATAATCTATACATATGTTCTAGACCAGTTAGACGTCACCACCACTAGGACATATTTGTTCTAGACCAGTTAGACGTGCAGAATAACCGCCACTTTACATGCATGTATAACAACTACACGGGGATATGCTTCTATAGAGACGATACAATTTTATACAGATTTATTTTGTTAGTTTGTATTGCATTTAGCCCAAATCAGTATATACAGTATATACAGTATTTAAATAAAAGTCCATAGATGACTTTTTTCATTATTAAGATTAAATGTTTTGTTGCTTAAATGCGATTTAAATCCACCACTATCAGCAAGTTTTCAGCTATATCATAGCGTTCAGTTTTTATTTGTTGGTGAAACTGGATAACCTGGAGAAAACACCTTACCTCGCAGGAATACGGGCAATCCATGTCAATAAAAATTGAAGTTGAACACACCCAGCCGCAGTATTACTCACTGATAAGAGATCAACAGTACATGACAACCTTTAACCACTCTGCCACCGAAACCTTATTGTTAAGTTTGAAAGTGTATTATGTCTTTGATATCTGTGCAATCACTTCAGAAAAAAAAATATCGAAAATGATTGATGTCACGTGCCTATGTTTTAGGATTATGTTCTGGATTAGGCTTTGAAAATAAAAGGGCTGACCTGAATTTTCGTGGCTTTATTTTCTTAGTCAAGGGTTCATAATTGTTCGTGCGGTGTGGCGAAACTCCGAATCAGCTATAATTTTTAGTTGTGTTGCTTAGCAAAACAAACTTAATGAAACAAGTATATAATTATATGAACCTTGTGTCAATGCATTCTGAAATATAGCAATACAGTATGGGTACAAATGAAGTGGTCTTCAGTAGTTTTGTATACCAGACATTTTAAACATTTAATGTTGATACAGATTATCCCTTGTTTTACATCAATTCCTATGGATACATTCTTCTCCAATCAAACTGGACGCCGTGATACTGAAAGTGGCGTTAAACACCTTTAAAGCAAACAAACCCAATGGATACAGATTAATAAGACAACTACCACAAGCATGAGGTAAACAACACTTTACAGCAGTAAACCATTGTGATATGTAGCATATAGGTTCAATGACAATTAACATTATAATCGAATGTCTTAAACATATAATTAACAGTGAACTGGAGATAGCAGGTCTAGGCAATCGTGAATAAAATTCCTTGCAATTATGTACACGTTTCCTAATTGGTTCTGATGTTTTCTCTGCAGACTGGACACACAGCTTGACTCTAAAAATAGAGAAAACGTTTTATAATATATACATAACTGAAAATAATTGTTTAATCAAACTTATTTATTGTTATTATTATTAACTGTTTGAATTACATAAGAACTGAAGATTATACGGATTGCTTCAACAGTTTGATTTTAGCAGTGATTGGCGTGAGCTAAGTAGTTCAGTGGATTAGACAGAAGATGTTAATAATCTTTGGACAAAATCGTTAAGTATCACTGCTGATGGAGTCGTCAAGTACGAAATTGTAGGCTCATCAGAGCGGTCACGTTTAATACTTATGGCTCAAAGGTCCTACCATGTATGAATGCTGAGGGCCTTTTGGGATTTGTCACGTATGACTGACTTGGGGATTCGTCACGTATGACTGATAACAAGCTGCACCTTGAATCCCGATAAAATCATTGGTACCACTTAGATGACGGCTGATGGCCAACGAAAACTGTTACGTATAGTTATTAGCTCAATGTATCTTTCAATTACGAATGCCGAAGGTCTTTGAGAGTTGTTACGAATGAATGTTAATGGACCAAGGAAGTCATCAGATTAAATGTTCATGGTCCAGGATAGCCAGCCAACTTGAATTCAGATGGTGTAAGGAGGTTAGGTTATCAAAAACAAACTTAAAAAGATCACAATACATGTGTACTAACCTTTAACCATTTATCTATACAGTCCTTATGATACGAGTGTAAACACGTTAATGTCCGGATTTTGTCGCCTTCTTTGTACTCACATAAACATATTCTACAACAGTCGCTTCCATTACTAGAACTAGTTCTTGGTTTAGACTTATAATTGTAAGATGGCAACCGACCTATTTGTTGTGGGGTTAAACCCTTCCTAACAACATCACCATTCCGTTCCTGTAATTCCCATAAAGTCTGAAATATAAAGAAGAAGTGAGCAACATTGTAAAACAATGAACAATAGTCGTTTTGTATACAAAACAAAACGAGTTGAATTGTAAAAATTGATTGATTGATTGATTGATTGATTGGATATTTGCTTTACGTCCAGCGGGCAGTATTCAGCTATAATTAGGACGAGAACAAGTTAAACAATTAATCAACGTAAAATGGGGGTGGGACGGGACACAGGGAACACAATTCGGACTGCCACTGGAAAAGTATGGAGTTTTTTAGAACGTGCGGAGAGCCTACTCTTTTTTGAAATCTACAAAAGGGTCTTTGTCGTGCAAGGAGCGTGGCACTCTCCAAATACTTTACCCACTACGGTCCGTGGCCAGGCTTTCCGTATTATGACCTGACAAAGCCCCAAGGAGAGGTTCTCCCCTATTCGCCTTCCGGGGACGCGCTGGGCTGCTCTGTGGGTCGAGCACTTGGAATCCTCCCAGTATGATCCCATTGTAGCAAGACGTACATGTGAAAACTGCGGAAAGAAATACTGAATTCTTCTTCTTGCAGAATATCTGCCCCTTTCTACAGTAGCGTATATATGGAGATTTTCTTTCATTTTAAATCATTCATAAGGAATCCCTTTACTTCCACATTATATAAAATATTGCTTAATACAAACCTCATAGTCATTAGAATCGAAATCCCCGTCCACCTCAATGTCCCTTCCTCGAGCCCTCAGCATCCCTATTAAACCCCCAATCCTATGTTGACCCGGTAGCAGCGGATTTTGAACCTACAATATATATACAAAACATGTTTTTCTGGTCTCAATGAAACTAAATTTACAGTCTAGCTACATGTAGTTTTGTCACCATGACCATATAAATTGGTTCCACATTTATTGTATATTGTGCTACTACACTATAATAAATTATATATTATAAGAAATTCATTTAAACTGAAACCTAATAAATAGTAGTATATATTAAGACACTCTTTAAAGATAAGAAATATAATTTGTATTCATATTTAAAATAAAATACACCACATCAATTCTTTGTGGAATTCATACTGGTCACATCATAAAACTGATTTGTATACATATTAACCTTTTGGCTGCCCTGGCGGCGCTGACAAATGAAACTGACAACAAATTACAATTCAACCACTTAGTGCTTAGGCAAAAGACATATTAATAATAATGAAAATTAAAAACATTCACTGCATTATACTCATTTTTATGATTGACATGTTTCATAAAGATTGTACATTTGACAAGATTCGCGTGCCCAATGTCATGAAGCTCAGGTTTTGAGTCATATAGTTTAAGACTAACTTGGCACATGTTGGTCAAAATAACTTGTTTAGTAACAAACCAAGGACATAACCATTTAACAAGAAAATGAGTCTCGGTGACACCAATGTCCCACTCGGCACATTTTTACACACGCCACTTTTTCTACGTTTACTCGAGCGTGAACTATTGGGCAAATCAGCCCTACAGAATTTTGCCAGTGGAAACACATCATCATGTTGTAACTGTGTACCAAATTTATTAAGTTGTGGTCATGCAGGGACAGTCTATACTAATTTAGTATAGACTGTCCCTGTGTCATGTTAATAAAAAATGTTTCTACGCAAAGGTGAACCTTGAATGAGACAGACGAACGAACAGACCGCAAATATTTCGTTGGCGGGAAATAAAAATGCAGTAGACGTGTTGGTTATTTTCTGCAGCATAATAATATTCACCATAAGCGTCAAATGTCTAATAAAAATTTGTACATTTTATATGAATTCAACTGAAACCGACCAAATTATTTATATTTTTTTACGCCAACAACTGGGTACTTAAGAGTTCCCAGGGCTCGACCTTAACTGATACCATAGGCAAATTTGTCTATCCATTTCCAGCTGTTCATACTTTACTAGTGACAATAACAAATTCCTGCACATTTGTGAGTCCCATTTCCCGAAATGATTTATTGTTTGTTTACATGTTATATGCCTCAACACAGCTGAAATGAGGCTCGATGGACGTTAAACAATAACTTAATCAATTACGCCCATAAAGAAGAAGCACATAAAAAGGGGAATCAAGTGTTCAAATATTACATTTCTCCGGAATTGGTTTTGTCTATCGTCATGATTAATGTTGCCTCGATGTGGCGGTCTAACTTGCCCGGGAAGACGTGCAAGGTGGTCTTCATCTTCCCGTCTTTCCATTTGACCTTGATTCGGTCGATCTACAGCTAATCGGCCTGGGATTCCTCTGTGTCGTGGTCTGGGAGGAGGCAGTATGGTGGTATCTGTATGAATAGAACATAAGTTATAATTACAATGTGCGTAGTCACCCAATCATTACCAATTATTACAATAAAATTATTTTTAAGTTTAACTCGAATTAACAAAGAAAACAGGCTATACGTATCAGGAATAATAACATCATAAATATAAGTTACTTTGTTCTCTTGAACGAATAATAAGCTTTACACCCAATACAATTAAAAAGCCCCAACCTAACTCCATTAAATGGCCTAAAATTTAAAATATAAATAATATTATTAATTTGTTATAAAAATTATCAAATATAAAGTAAAAAACTACTTCGATATCTTAATAGGAAAGTTCAACATTATGACCTTGACCTTGACGCTCTTATTATTTAAATTGAATCTATTTCACAATATAAATAAAAATAAAACGCCATTCAGATGTCTAAAACTAGTATAGGACGGGAAGGGACTTGGCTACGAACCTTCTTATCTTTGCATATTTTACTCAAAAAAACAAGCATTTATAGGTATGCACAACTTAAAAACATTCACAATATAGTTATTGCGATATGGCAGATAAGGTTGAAACCTGCAAACAACTTAACATAAAACATTAGAAGATGACCTTCAGACGACATTGTAACTTTTTCTACGTCAAGGTCACTGATGACCAATATCTTAATATCTGTTATAGTTATCCAAATTTACAATAAATTTCATTGATCCAGAGAAGATAACTCATACAAAAGTCAATCAAAATATGTGACAATTCAAATCTACATTTTGTTAAAGTTTTAGTTTTTGATTTTCCGATTAAGGAGATCTGCACACAACACAATTTCAAACATGAAAATTTCGCCTTGACCTTTGACTTTGTAACCTTTTTCAATGACCAATAGTACCGAGTCAAATTTCTTTTACATTTGGTTACAAAGGTACACATTCACTTCCCAATAACTAACATGAAATAAATCCGTATGGAGATGAGCAATTTCCTTCGTCGGAAATCCATGTTCGGTCACATGCTAGAATAGCCAGAACGAGACCTGACATGTTATTGAAAAATTACTAAATCGATATGTTTACAGTTTCGCAATCCAATACTGATCATTTTGGAACAACATTCATTGCTCGTGTCAGATAACTGTAAATAAAAAGAGGTCGGTGTGCCAAGGTGAACAGCAAAGCGTATTATCTAACCGGTAACTGGTACAAAATGTCTTCATGACATGTCGCGAAACAAAAGTTGGCATAAAAAATAAACGGACAAATAAAGGTAGGCTTTTCACGCGGAAAGTGGAAAGTCTCAATTCCTGTCTACTTGATCACATAGTTTAATAACAGTTATTTTAAGTCGAATTTTACTGCCGTTATTATCCGATTTGGGTTTTGTGATCTGTTGGATTAATCTCGCAAAAAAGAGGGTACGATTATTCTACGGTTATTTCTAAGATATCTAAAAAGCAATTTAGTGAAGAGCCTAAGTTTCTTTCACATAGAAAAAAAAACTTGCGCTATTCACGAGGGCTATCGATATATTCGATCTGATGACTAATAACTGACACCAAATTCCAGCCTTTATTAAATAGACAGATTTCTTTAAATATACACTAAATATGTGATAATTTATATAAAACAACTATCAAAACGAAATGACTTCGATTCGCACATCGCAGGACGCGGTTACTCGTTAATAAAAAGTTCAATTAGGTAAACAGACATTCCGTGGAATTTATAAATCTTTAATAATAACAATAATGGATTGGTCATGCCTCAAAATACAACACGGCGCTCCGTCTAAGGCACGCCTGATACGTCCACAATACATAACACGGGGCTCGGCCTAAGGTAAGCCTGATACGTCCGCAGTACATAACACGGGGCTCGGCCTAAGGTAAGCCTGATACGTCCACAGTACATAACACGAGGCTCCGCCTAAGGCACGCCTGATACGTCCAGTACATAACACGAGGCTCCGCCTAAGGTAAGTCTGATACATCCACAGTACATAACATAGGGCTCCGCCTAAGGCTCGCCTGATACGTCCAGTTCATAACACCGGGCTCCACCTAAGGTAAGTCTGATACATCCACAGTACATAACATAGGGCTCCGCCTAAGGCACGCCTGATACGTCTACAGGACATAACATGGGGCTCCGATTAAGACACGCCCGATACGTCCACAGCACATAACACGGAGCTCCGCCTAAGGCATGCATAATACGTCCAGAGCACATAACACGGGGCTCCGGCTAAGGCACGCCTGATATGTCCACAGTACATAACACGGAAATCCGCCAAAAGCACGCCTGATACATCCACAGCACATTTAATATGTTAAACTTCAAATAAAGAAACGTATCTGTCTTTTGATGTTTTATTATATACTCACCTGAAACGCTTCTGAAGTGGATTAAAGGTGATAAAATTTGTTAACAAATCTTAATTATATTGGTTTTGCCAAAATGATAGGAGCAAGGATATTAGTTATCAGACAGTCTCAGCATTGTTTTATTCAACAGTGGATTTGTTTGGAGAGTGTCAGCTCATTGCACGCTAAAGACAATTTTGTAGATGTCGATAAGAGTATGCTCGTTTTAGCCTCTACAAAAGGACAAAATTTCCGCCTTAAACCGTATCCCAATCTTATTCTGTGGCATTCAAAATTTCTGTTCTTTGATCCATTTTTACCAAATTGATTTATTGTTTGTTAACTTGTTCTCGTCCTGAATATAGCTGAAATACTGCTAGCTGGACGTACAGCAAACATCCAATCAATCAGGCAATCTATTGTCTACAGACTGATAAAATGATGAAGGATTAGTATCATAATATTTCTGCAAAACAAAAACAAACGGTCGAATAAAAAAATTAAATACCATTGTCAAATGGATGTTCTACTAAACTAGCAGGTCCAAATACTGATAGTCCGACGTCTGATCCTAAAGTGCCCATCATAGATGGACCACGAACAGACCTGCCGAAGTTCATCTAAAATAAAAATTTGATGCTATATAAATTTACCATTTAAAGTATTTTATTTATAGAGGAAATTAATTAATTAATTAAGTATTTTATTTGTATACCATAAGTGTTTACAATGAAAGTGTACTATATTTAATACCCATTAAAATTGGGTGGCTTATAGACCTCGTATTCCTGGAATTGTAGTATAAACGTATATGATTCGTGTAAAGGTGAACATTCAAGCGCATGCGTTCTCTGGATGTTGATTGATAGATTGATTGATGTTTAACGTCCATCAAGCAATATTTCAGCTATATTTCGGACGTTTCTCTGGATGTAAAACATTAATCAACTGGTATGATGACAAATCTATAAGGGAGTTTTTTACTCTCCCTTTTACGACAACTTTTTTTATTGGAAATCGACATTTTTCCGTTGAAGCCCGCAACTTGAAACCAAATCTTGTTACAAATCGGTGGCTGAGTGGTTGAGGTAGTTCGTCTACTATTTAACACGCGGTCTGAGGTTTCGGGTTCGAGTCTCACTCAGCGGGTAGGGTGTACTCACTCCAATCTTAACTGACAAGGATTGCCATTTTTCCTACCGAAGGTCGGGGGTTCTCTCCCCCAATAAAAACTGGACGCCATGATATAGCTGAAACTTGCTGAAAGTGTCGGTAAACATCATTTAAACAAACGCAAATGATCGAGATTATCACGCGGTCTGAGGTTTCGGGTTCGAGTCTCACTCAGCGGGTAGGGTGTACTCACTCCAATCTTAACTGACAAGGATTGCCATTTTTCCTACCGAAGGTCGGGGGTTCTCTCCCCCCAAAAAAACTGGACGCCATGATATAGCTGAAACTTGCTGAAAGTGTCGGTAAACATCATTTAAATAAACGCAAATGATCAAAATTACTTGTATTTTATACAAACAGATATTGACCCAAGTGAACATCTTAATATTATTGGATTTGAATGTGACAAATTGTGGCATTTGAATAAACTTAGAAGATGCCAAACTTCAGTGTAATTTGAAGCTTATGTGTGAAGAACAAATGTTCAAATAATATTTTACCAAATGTTGTGTGTTTTGGTTTTTTTCTGTTTTTGTTTGTTTGTTTGTTTCTTGTTTTTGTTTTTTTTTTTGTATTTTTATTTTGGCGGTTCAGAGTATATATTAGATTACTTTCAGACTTATTTATATACCCCAGTAGGACTCGGACTGGTTCTCTCCATCTCTTCTAATGCTTCACCTAGTCGGTCTACTCTTCCATTCCTATGGTGACCATGTGATCTCTGATCCTCCGCCATCATTCTTTGCGCTACATCTGCGTCGTGTTGCTCTTGCTCAAATTGTTCTTGTTCCTGTAGTTGCCACGCAACTCTTTCACTGTCTTCATCAATTACTGGAGGAAAAGGTGTTTTAACCTCCATTCTTTGAAGTTCTAGAGCTAACAATGCATCTGGGTTCCGAAAAATGCTCTCTGTTAAAGTCTTCTCTGCACCTTGGTATGCAGAGGTTGCAATGTCATTTTGTAGAAAGCTTCTGGCTATTTCTCTATCACGCGCAGTCGCCATTAGGCATGTTGGTTCATTCTAAAAGAAACATACCTTGCCTTAGTGTCATCAAGTAGTGTAATCAATTGTTTATTTACTTTCTGATTAGATAAGTAATTTACATTTTTTCAACATTTCGACCTTTGTGTAAATGGGTAATTAAATTTTAAAATTACTGGTGTATTAATAACGAAATTATACTTCCAGAACGGGGTTTTGCAGACTTTTTTTAAATGCCGAATACACACTTTCAATGTTTTATGTGTGAAGATAAGTTTTGTAAGTTTTGTTATACTGAGGACAACACCAGAGTTAAGTATACTCCATATAAAAATTCTACGCCAATAAATTCTAAATTTTGTTTTTCTTGCTTCCGGTTACATCTGAAAATTCTTCTTTTGTCGTTAGCAACTAATGACGTTTACTGGATTGCCAAAGTACACATGAAAACTGAAAGCGACGGTCGTTATAACTGACTTCTTGAGATCTTGAGCGACGGTCGTTATAACTGACTTCTAGAGATCTTGAGCGACGGTCGTTATAACTGACTTCTTGAGATCTTGAGCGACGGTCGTTATAACTGACTTCTTGATCTTGATCCTTCCCTTTGGTTTTAAATAATCAGCTTCACGTATTTGAACGTTGTGATACTAATCAAACATAACAAATTTTGCACTAGAACGAATAATCGTACTCTCGCTTTTTTTTTTGACGGGTTAATCCGACAAATCACAAAATTAACTTCGGATTATAACGGCAGTAAAATTCGGCCTAATTTTGCACCAATGATGTTCAATTTCGGATTTTTAATACTAGAGGTTTTATCATAAATTTTAACTGTTTATAAAATACAAAAAATGTAGCTAAATGTCTGCTATAAAATTCTAATTTTGTTTTTGTATTGTTTTGTTGTTTGTTTGTTTTTTTTCCTGTTTCCAATCTGACCATTGAATTAACGATTGTATTGCCATCAAGTTTTATGAACCACAAATACCATAGTACTGCATTGAAACCAGTCATATACTATTAACCTTCGACATTGGTAATTAACTCCTTTGATTATACCTGGGACCAGTATAACTGATTCATAGGTTTCTGATTATACCCGTGTTTTACAGCAAGCAATATATCAGCCATATAACAAAGAATGGGTTTTAGCCCAAGTCAGATAAGCCCGCACTGACATAAACCCAACTAGAAACTTCATAGACAAGGGCTTGTGTTGTGGTGTCTCATTCTTTGTCATGTTTATATAAGACCTGTGGTTCCGACTATAGTGCATTTTGCAAATACCGGAACTCTATTGTCTAATAATAATTGGGAGCCTCAGTGGCCAAGTGGTTAAGGTAGTTCGTCTACTATTGATCACGTTTTCGAGTCTCACTGCGAACAGGGTGCGCTCGACTCCAATCTTAATTAACAAGGATTGCTAGTTTCTATATCGAAGATCGGGGTTTTAGTCCGGCTTCCTCCCAAAAAAACATGGATAATATTATAGTAGCTAAAAACAAATATTTGAAGTGGCGTTTATCAACATTCAAACAAACAATCTCATAATGACACGTACATAATAATTGAAATATTAGCATGAGAGTACAGAAGGTCTATGTTTATCACTATTTTATGGTCAGCGTTGGTTGGTAAAATCACTTGATAATCCTCTATATAGGCGGATACAAAATGTATGAAACAAGGAGCCTGAACGGACCTTTTCTGAAAGTTATTCTACAAATTAAGGAAACAAGTTGGAGGGCAAAATTTTGCTCCTCTCTCTCTCCACATACACACCTCTTCCTTAAAAAACGAATGGGAGCATGTGTAATATTACCTTCTCCATCGAGCATGTCTTATATTACCTTAACCATACTGGCCCAACTGGCTACATATCGGAGAATGTCATATTTACCGTAACAATATTGGCCCCCATGGATAGACTCGTGAACTCGTCACTTAGTCCTTGGTTTAGTTTCTCCATACTACACAAATCGACAAGAAATGCATCGTGGAGTCTACTCTTATGACATTATAACCGTAATATAACATGTGCCGCTTAAATTGTTCAGTGAATTATAATTTAAATCATTGGTTCAGATCATAAATTAGTTTCAAGCTCCAATCAAAATTATAAAAATAAAAATTATTTTTTGTTCATTTATATTTTTCACAAACGGGAAGTTTGTGAGTTTAAGTAACGGTTATACTTTCAGTTACCTTCAACCTGGGGCGAGTGTCCAACATATTTTCTTCCCTTTCACTTCTGTCGTACGTCAACTGATCGGTAGCAGGCCACCGTAATACTTCTGTATACTACAGGGGCAGTTCTACATTGGGGACATGACGATAATACATAAAATCTTATTAGATAATGTTTTTTACTTACCCCGAAATTCGCTGTAGTGTGTAAACTTATCTCATTATCTAAAAATAGAACACAACACACAATGTAAATATTTAAATACGGGAACCCATTGGCGAAGTATATTGAAACCGAAACTATGTAATGATATCATAATGTTTAAATTCGATTGATTGATTGATTAATGGTGTTTAACGCCCGAGCAGCAATATTTCAGCTATATTCAGGCGATGAACATGAAATGGATGATAAAATGAACATGAAATGATGATGAATGAAAATGGGAAGGGACACAAGGAAAAATAGGGGTAACGGATTTTAGATTGCCACGGGCAAATGGGAGGATGGATATGGTCGGGCAATTTAGCCTCCTGTAGCGGGATCGAAATCCCTACTCATAGCGAATACTACAGCAGCGTTCTTTAACGTGCGAGGAACGTGGCATTTTTCCCAACACGGTGCACTAATATGGTTTGCGGTCAGGTTTTCCGTATTATGGCCTGACAACCCCAGCTTGCCAGGGGTACCCCATTCAACCACCTGGGGCACACATCCCAGTCGGTCTTTAGGCAAACCGACCTGACACGCCGGTCAGGGTACTGGGCGCTATTTAGTCGCCTTTTACGACAAGCTAGCGCGACTGCGGTCTATTCTTTTAGCCACCCGGATCCCGCACGGGGCGTTTAAATTCGAAGTTGTGCTTTTCATAATGTTATCAAATTTAGTACTTCGAATAAGCTATTATCACATTTTGTTACAACAATCTCAAGTGCATTAAAACATTATTCTTTTTAAAGACTGTGATATTAAATTTAAAAATTGATGTCTTTCAGGATTGCATAGTTCCAAATTTGACAGATATAGAGTGTCCTAAAGGCCTATCTGGATGGCGAACTAATAATTACCTGGTCCGTTTATTCAGTCTGTAGTCTCAGTGTTCAAAAGACCTGCACATGCACTAGGCCGAATTTTACTGCCGTTTTATAATCCGAAGTTAGTTTTGTGATTTGTCGGATTAACGGCAGAATTCAGTTCTATTGCTCGTAATGTAGCAAATAAAAAATTCTAATTTCGGTCCATTTATACAAAATTCAAACAAACAAATTATATTATTTTTGTGAATACGAAGTTAGTTATGCAAAGAGCCTACATGGGAATACAGTCTTGTACTTTTCACTGTCATTTGACGCTGTATAATTATTAATAATAAACAGTACTTTTGCAAAGAGCCTACATGGGAATTCAGTCTTGTACTTTTCACTGTCATTTGACGCTGTATAATTATTAATAATAAACAGTACTTATGCAAAGAACCTGAATGGGTATACAGTCTTGTACTTTTCACTGTCATTTGACGCTGTATTATTTTTAATAATAAACAGTGTTGTCACTTATGACACAATCGTGACTCTTGAAATGTTCATATTTAAACGAGAGATGACCCTGTTTTTGTGTGCTCACATGTAACTTTTTTATTTGCGAAATTAATTTATTATTAATTGCTGGGATTAGTATAACTAACTAGTTGCATTATAGGTTCCTGTTTATTGATAACATGGATTGAAAATAAATGTTTAAATACTTTCACATATAGAATTAAAATTAAAATTGAACCGGTAGTTAATTCAAAATTATTGAGAATGAAATGGACTTCTGTGAAAACTATATAGACAAAGCAAGAATATGAATGTGTTATTAAAATATTGTGTAAAGTTCCAAATTTCAGTTCCTTAAACTATCAGCGAATAAATAATCACTATAATATAATACTTATATTAATGGTAAACTTCAGGACGAAATGAATCAACAATAATTATTAAAAATACGTAAAAACGTTTAACTATTGGTTGCAACATACAACCATGGTATTATCAATTATAAACGAGGATTTTTTATTCCACTCCTTTGCTCAATTCCTTTCGAAAACTACACTCTAGTAAATGGATTGGTGCCACGTATTATTCCGACTTAAAGTGGAACAAGTACAAGAAAAAATCAAATAACACTTAAATCTGTCCTTTTGTCACCTTTGTTTTCATTGTTTTGTGTCAAAATAAACCTAATTTTTATTCATCAAAATCAGCAGACAGAATTATTTTGGAAGGAAAAATCGGAATATATATGTTACAATATGTTTTGCTGAAAAATTAAGCTAAATAACCCAATTGGAGAATTTTTATGTATCGTAGTAACGACCATCTTGGATAGATGTTTGGTTTCTGGAAATAAGTTTGTCAGATACCTAATAAGGATCATCAATTATGTATTTCAAGTTTCGTTAAAATAGGCGCATTGTTTTCTGAGGTAACTATTTTATATTTAGTTTTTGTCAAATTAAGCCTCGTTTTTTGATAATTTTAAAAATATTTGTAACGGGTTCATCTCGGTTGGAGAGCAGCTCAACATTACTTTAAGTCGGGTGATGTTTATTTTTCGAATTTTTTAGAAGTTTTAAAAAATATTTTTTTATGTTGCAGAATACCAGACAAGCTTATTGCCTGAAAACATAGACTTACAATACAATACAAACGCTTTATTTTAATTCGGCACATACATAACAGTACAACACAATCTCTGATGAGCTTTTTACCGAATACAGACAAATATAACATACATGCATGCATGCAAATTAAAATGACGTCACAGTCCATAAGTTAGATCAAAAGCACTAGCACATGCATAAAGCAACATACAACAGTTTTGCTAGCCACGTGTCACGGTCCGATACTAAATAAATGAAAACAGTATTTTTTTTTCTTTTTTTAAAATTTAAGTTCATTTTGTTTTTGTTTTTAATCGAAGGCATGTCTGGGATGTTCATCGTTGAGAACTGTTCTGTAATTTAGCTTCTTACTCATGGTGCTTCGTAATGTCCCTTAATTGGTGATCAAATCTGTTGAGTTCGTTGCTATATTTACAAATATAGAATGCTAACAGTTTTCCGCTTACACATCAGTTTAAGACCTCTACAATTTTATAATCCTCAATTGGTTGAACAGTGCATAAAAATAATGGACTTTGGTTTTCACTTCCTATCTAAAACTATTTTGTCGTTTAATTATCCCGTTACTCATTTTCTTAATATGGATGAAATACAAATTCGAAGATGCCTCCTCTAGATTAAAAAAAATGGGTGCTTTTTTAAAGCAATCAAGCAACTAAAATAAAAACTGTGCTTCCTTTCATTGAAACAACATACGTGACAGAAAGTGGAGTAAATACGGTTATTTATTATTGTCAAATACCTCTATGTTTAAGTGTACGTATTTCAAATATTGTCTTGTTAATTTATTATTTCTTGCACAAACAGAAATCAGATGTCTCTAAGGTTACAAGATCACAAAAATAGCCCGTTAAAATCCACCGTTTTGACACCGTATTGATGGTATTTGAATTTACGAGAAATATAACTGTAAGCACTGGATATATTACAATTGTGAAATGTGTTAAACTCATGAGATAGTATAGCGAGCATCGCAGATGCAATATATACGGTTAAAATGCCGTGTGTGTAAAAAAGTTATGTTATCCGACGTATGAACAATTAATACCCACTAAATATCGGAAAATATTGTAGAAGAGCACTAAAATTAATTCAAATGTAGACAAAAAATAATTTGACATCAATAAAATTTAAGTGTTTATTTTTTTAGATAACAACAAAAATGTGAGGACGTCACTAACACATTAGATCATGAAGACGTCACGTCACCAATGGAATGCAGAGGCACTGTCGTACCTTAATCTAGCTAGACGTGTGAACCATAAAATGTGCGATGCTCGCATTTAGGCTACGCCTAATGAAAACCATTTATGAGTCTCGGACTGGATTCTAAAGTCACAGCTCTTTGTTTAGCTCTTTTTAGCTACCATCCAACTGACATACAGTTCCGGACATCTATTCTTATGTATCCGTTTTAGTTTTATGTTTTCCTCAACCACATAACTTCCGGTTTAAAAAACTAAAAGACCAACCAGCAGAATAACCTGTTAGAATTAATAATTTTGCTATACATTTTAGCATTTTTTTCTGCAATATGACTTATTCTGCAACCATCCAACATTCCCTCTATATATTTGCAGCAATTCAATTGCCAATGGTGTCATTTTTGCCATCTGCAAGCACACGCAAAATTTATTCTGTCATTTATACTAGGGTCATATAGTTGTTTTGCACTTGCGCACAGAAGCATAAGCAGTTACGCGCAAAAATATATTCCGTCTATTAAATGTGAGATGCACTTGTGCACATGATATCTGTAATCTCTCAACATGGATGTCTGTATTTCGTATAGCCCATAATAGGATACTTGTGCACGGGTGCGTTTTTTACCAGAGAATACCACTGAACTCTTTAAAATATCCTTTTTTTCTTTGATGAAAACTAAATTAAATAATATTTTATGTGTAATTATGCCTTATTGGATAATATGAATGGAGGCGCAGCCTAAATGCGAGCATCGCACATTGTTCATTTCGTTACTCCATAGCCCCCTAACAGTGCCTCTACATTCCATTGACGACGTGACGTCTTATGTAATGTGTTGTGACGTCACAAAACTCAATTTCAAATACAGCGTTTCAGATTGAAAAAAAAAATTGTCTGGCATTTTTGTAGTAATTTAAAAAATAAGCACTTTTATTTATCGATGTCAAAATTATTTTTGTCTACTTTTAAATTATATATTTTTTCGTTCGTCTACAATATTTTCTTCGGATAGCTCAGCTACCATCTGAAATGGATTTGTTCATATGGATCACGTGACTTTTTTTACACACCTGCATGTAACCGTATAGCTCGCATCTGCGATGCTCGCTATAATTATGTCTGAAAACTACATATTTGTTCAATATTATGTCTCGTCGTACGCCAATGACGTTTTTGCTGAAAACGGTGATACCACAGAACTCGATAAAATATACTTTTTTTATTAATTAAATTAAATAAATAAATATTTTATATGTATTTATGACTTATTGGATCAAATTATGTATGAAAACCACATATTTGTTTAACATTATGACTAGTCCGAGAATCCTCTGCCGTCCAACGTTTTTTTTTTTTTTTTGCGTGGGACGTCGAAGAGCTCTCCATAAGCAAAACAGCGGATTTTGCAACACAGGTCTGAGTCAGCAAACTTCATCATGTTCATGGTGTCCAGATGTTAATAAAAATTTTCGTCCAGTTAAACTATATAAAATTCGCTTCTTTAGATATTTTTCTCTATGAATATAATCATCATACCTTCAATCAAAATGATTTAAGTCCATTTCTAAGCTCATTTCCATCGATACCCTTACATTCTGAAATGTCACTTTAATTTTGAACAAAAAATCATGTGACTTAAATCTAGTGCTTAAATTAGCTTGATTGAAGGTATGAAATATTTCATGATGACCCACATTAAACTTTAATACACTTGTACTTCATTGGGGTTTCCTAAGTTTTTGTGTGTATGTGCCACCTTCTTGAAATCATCTGTTATACGTACTTAAGAACAGTATAGTTAAGAAATTTCATATTTAACATATTTTTATTTAAATTTAAACATATTTATAAATATTATTACATGTTGTAGTTGTTGATAATAAATGTTTCTTATAAATAAAAATCATCATTGTCATAAAACACGCTTGTTAATTAATAAAGAGCTGTCATGGAGAACTCTTACCAAAATTGATTTAAGGCCCCAGCACTACACTAATAAACTGCCCCTATGAAACCCATGGGAGATTATTTAGAATGGTGCTACCAATGAACATCAAGCAGGGATGTATAACTGTGAAATGTTTTTTTTATGCCCCCGCGACGACATGTCGGGGGGCATTAAGTTTTACTCATGTCCGTCCGTCCGTCTGTACGTCCGTACATCAGAACAATTTGAAATTTGACAGGGTGGTTCAGTATCACAAGTTGTACGTCCTAAGCGACTTTCAGACCTGTCAGACAACTACTTCCTGTTTGGGACTGGGCCGATATGAAAATGTGTTAACATGAGAATGAAAATTTCCGTCAAGCTTTTCTCAGAAACCGTACATCAGAACAATTTGAAATTTGGCAGGGTAGTTCAGTATCACAAGTTGTACGTCCTAAGCGACTTTCAGACCTGTCGGACAACTACTTCCTGTTTGTGACTGGGCCGATATAAAAATGTGTTAACATGAGTATGAAAATTTCCGTCAAGCTTTTCTCAGAAACCGTACATGAGAACAATTTGAAATTTGGCAGGGTGGTTCAGTATCACAAGTTGTACGTCCTAAGCGACTTTCAGACCTGTCGGACAACTACTTCCTGTTTGCGACTGGGCCGATATGAAAATGTGTTAACATGAGTATGAAAATTTCCGTCAAGCTTTTCTCAGAAACCGTACACAAGAACAATTTGAAATTTTGCAGGGTGGTTCAGTATCACAAGTTGTACGTCCTAAGCGACTTTCAGACCTGTCGGACAACTACTTCCTGTTTGCGACTGGGCCGATATGAAAATGTGTTAACTTGAGTATGAAAATTTCCGTCAAGCTTTTCTCAGAAACCATACACAAGAACAATTTGAAATTTGGCAGGGTGGTTCAGTATCACTTGTTGTACGTCCTAAGCGACTTTCAGACCTTTCGGACAACTACTTCCTGTTGGCGAGTGTGCCGATATGAAAATGTGTTAACATGAGTATGAAAATTTCCGTCAAGCTTTTCTCAGAAACCGTACACAAGAACAATTTGAAATTTGGCAGGGTAGTCCAGTATCACAAGTTGTACGTCCTAAGCGACTTTCAGACCTGTCGGACAACTACTTCCTGTTTTCGACTGGGACGATTTGAAAATGTGTTAACACGAGTATGAAAATTTTCGTCAAGCTTTACTTAGAAACCGTACATTAGAACAATTTGAAATTTAGCAGGGTGGTTAAGTATCACAAGTTGTACGTCCTAAGGGACTTTCAGACCTGTTGGACAACTACTTCCTGTTTGGGACTTCCTTTAGCGGGGGCATCCGTGTCCCATGGACACATTCTTCAATTTTTTTTTTTATTTTAAACCAGTACAATTTAAACTTCATATATAGAACTACTTTTTTCTCGACTGTTGTATTGTTTGTAAATTGAAATAATAAAAACAAACACATACTTATTCTCTCTTAAAAATATTAGAATAAAACTATTCATAAAAAATGTTATATTTTACGTATAAGCCAAATTGTTCATCATTTCGTCTTTTCTCTTTTTGGGCGTCTAACATGTCCAGGTTTTCTGTCTATCTTCTTGGCCTTGTTTGGTATTTTATATTGACCATTTGTAGATGTTGTAACAATACTAAGTCTGATAGGTCTTTTTTATGCCCCCGCGACGACATGTCGGGGGCATTAAGTTTTACTCATGTCCGTCTGTCCGTCCGTCTGTCCGTCTGTCCGTCCGTCTGTACGTCCGTACGAATTTCCGTCAAGCTTTTCTCAGAAACTGTACATCAGAACAATTTGAAATTTGGCAGGGTGGTTCAGTATCACAAGTTGTACGTCCTAAGCGAATTTCAGACCTGTCGGACAACTACTTCCTGTTTGGGACTGGACCGATATGAAAATGTGTTAACATGAGTATGAAAATTTCCGTCAATCTTTTCTCAGAAACCGTACATCAGAATAATTTGAAATTTGGCAGGGTGGTTCAGTATCACAAGTTGTACGTCCTAAGCGACTTTCAGACCTGTCGGACAACTGCTTCCTGTTTGTGACTGGGCCGATATGAAAATGTGTTAACATGAGTATGAAAATTTCCGTCAAGCTTTTCTCAGAAACCGTACATGAGAACAATTTGAAATTTGGCAGGGTGGTTCAGTATCACAAGTTGTACGTCCTAAGCAACTTTCAGACCTGTCGGACAACTACTTCCTGTTTGCGACTGGGCCGATATGAAAATGTGTTAACATGAGTATGAAAATTTCCGTCAAGCTTTTCTCTGAAACCGTACACAAGAACAATTTGAAATTTGGCAGGGTAGTTCAGTATCACAAGTTGTACGTCCTAAGCGACTTTCAGACCTGTCGGACAACTACTTCCTGTTTTCGACTGGGCCGATTTGAAAATGTATCAACACGAGTATGAAAATTTCCGTCGAGCTTTACTCAGAAACCGTACATTAGAACAATTTGAAATTTGGCAGGGTGGTTAAGTATCACAAGTTGTACGTCCTAAGCGACTTTCAGACCTGTTGGACAACTACAACATTCTTCAATTTTTTTGATATTTTTTAAAAAGTTCTGAAAAAGTCGGCTTCTCTTCTTGTGACTTTGTCTTCCAAATCATGTCAGACAGGATTAAACTATAGTTTCCGCAAGAAAGAAGGGCTCCTCATAAATTTAAAAACTGAAAGTCTACCACATCATAAAGTTTGTTGATCAGTTCTGGTGTACTTTGGGGCTTCCAATTTACACCTACTTTCATGACATGGTTCATGGACTCTGCATTATTTGTCCACAAGGTCTTGAAATTTAATCTCTTGTTGGTGTCTGTAACAAAGCTGGAAATTCTGGGTTTGAGGTTACATTCGAAATATTCAATAAATTGTGGGTAGTTTTAAGCTGTATCTTTCATTTGTGATCTCTTTTCTGCGAAACTATGTGTATCGTGCCCACTGACTAAACATTCGTCCCCAAAGATGGTTGTCTTTTTTCTATTTTTGGGCGTCTCACTTGTCCAGGTTTTCTGGCTATCTTCTTAGCCTTGTTTGCTATTTTTATATTGACCATTTGTAGATGATATAACAATACTGATAGGTCTCTTTTTTGATATTTTTTTAAAACATTTGAAAAAGTTTTTGCTTCTCTTCTTGCGACTTTGTCTTCCAAATCATGTCAGAGACCAGGTACAGTTTCTTTCATCGGATTTAACACAAACATGGTTCTGCAGGTAGTGCTTAACATTGCCTTTGAGATGTTTAGTACACAAGCGTCTGTTAGCATTTGGAAAGGAATTGACGACTTTCCAATTTAAAAAACGCCACCTAGCGTCTACAGTCACAGTTTGTCCTGTTGAAACCTTTTGAAATGGACAATTTTCACGCCTCAGTTGAATGACAGGTGTCAATATTTGAGTGAGGAAGGTTAATAAAACCGCCTGCTGTGTAAACGTGATGGTTAATTAATTAACAAATGTTTATTACCCTAGTTACCTGATGCTAATTGGAGGTAGAACCCCAGCTGTTTTATAGCTTGAATAAACATATTTACCAGTGGCATCCGTGTTGTATTCAAACTCACCTAGGCCTGTTGCCTATGGCTTTAGTAACATCTACTAATAAAGTTAATTAGATGAAAAACTTAATTGGCATAGACAAACAATATAAAAACAATCCAAAATCTTTATATCATAGTCTTTTAGTAATGACAGCCGTAGTTTTTTTAACAGGAAGTAAAAGGGGAGATACTAGTAAATCATGTAAAACTGGAAATGGGTCAATTCTAGATGCTTTGGTAAGAGCTCTGCCATCGTCACTACCAAACTCGATGTTATCAGGGAGTCGTAGCTCTACATTGTCCTAGTTTCTTGTTCGAGTTTTGAAGCAAAGTTGTGAGAAGATTGCTCTGTATGTTTCATACTTGCCATCTTTGTGAAGAAGCATAGGACCACCAAAGATAGGATTGTCTTTTGTTTCTTTTCTTGTGACTCTTTGCTTTTTGTACACTATAGATGTAACGTGGAATGATCCCAAGTTGAAAGATCAGTCTTCTAGGGGCAAATCTGTTTTCATCATTAAGATTAATTTTTTAGAACTGTTTTTGGTCTGTAATTTGGTCATTAGTGTAGCAAATAATATCTTGTTGAACGAAGGGATGAGTGTTCATCATCCAAACTACTTGTAATAATTTGTCTGCCACGTTTTGAGATTACATGGGTTTTTCCTTCTGTCTTGATCTGTTTTTAGCATTTCTTATCTGTTTACCCTCTTTTGGAGCAAGAAAAGAATTATTTCTATTTAAGTCTATAAAAAAATCTGTTTTGGTGGATTTGTTTTAACTTTCTTCTTAATGGCTGTTATGGTCTTGGCTAGTTAGGGTGTGTGTTCGTACAAAATGGTCTTCCTGTTAAGGAACTGGGAATGTTCCCAAGTACCCTAATTAAGCTGTTTATTGCCAACTGTCGAGTCACAATTTGACGTAAACCATGAAACATGTTTTTTGAAAGTATTGTTCACTTTAAGAAAGGTCTGGTATTGATGCATTGTCACAACTTCTTATAAGTCAGACTAAGGTTCAATCGGGCAAAAAAACCTTACCATTCTGTCTTACTTTGTTGCAAATCTGCTCATTCTTACAAAAAACAAGAAAGTTGTCAGATCAGATGCAAGATAGTCTTGATGGTAAACTTTCCCTTTTGACGACTCCCAAACTCCACAATCATCGTAGTATTTGCTGTTCTTTTTCTGGTCTCGTCTCACTATTTACATTGAACCAGATGTTGGGACTTATTTTCAGGAGGTGAAAAAAATATTATAAATACAAAATGTTAAAAGGGAATTTTTCTACCTTTGCTAGGCTGTTGAGTGTCTGGTTAATTCCAATTAACAGTCATCAAATGCTATCCATAGAATAAACAGACGTTACCCGCTGGTCGTAAACCACATGAAACTTGACAAATAACAAACATTTAAAAATGTTATCAAGTCATGAAGAATGTATTTTTTCCTTGATGAAATTTTAATGAAACTTAGCATAAAGGAAGTACATTATATGTAGATGTGCATGAAGGATTTTCTTTTACCTCGGATATCATTAAGGGGAGATAATTGGACTTGAAAGCGAAGCAGTGGGTATCCCTTTGTTAGCATGTTCACAGTCCACACTTGTTATATTTCTATTTATTTTTTATTTTTTGTTACACCCATTATGCATTGGTTGTTTTTCACTCCCCATTCACTAGATCACGATTATATTAAATTATGGAGAAACATTTGCACAATCTTTAACAATACCATGCAGTGGCGGATCCAGGGGGGGGCGTACTTTAAAAAAAATGGAAAGGAAAAAAAAAGAACTGGGAGGGTAACAACCAGCGCCAAAGGCAAAAATGTAATCCCCGCTCGTCATCGACATAAATTAATGCATTAATGGTACTACCCCTGCCGTAAATGCGCCTCGAGAGGCGCAGGACGACCACTTCGTGACCCTCCTTCTCCGATATCCCTTTTTATGCCCCCCCCCCCCCCTTTGGAAAATCATGTATCCGCCCCAGCCATGGGACATCTGTGCTACAAAATAAATTAACTGGTATTTAATCATTGTACATGTACTGTTTTTATGAAGAAATAGTTAATATAAACACAATTTAATCATTGCACTTTCCATTTTAAGTTATTTAGGGTGTTCTGTGGTATTGTAGTTTCATTCTGTGGTATCGCTGTTTTCAGCAAAGACGAGACATAATGTTGAACAAATAATATTTTATTTAGTTTTATGAGTTCTGTGGTGTTCTGTGGTAAAAAGATGCACCACTTGTGCAAATGGGCAGTTTGATATGGCAAAAAATGAGCCCACAATTCATGTAGAAAAGATTTGTAACTAGTTACCTTGTGACCAGTTACAAATGCTTTTATGACCCATTTGGTAACAGTATGTAATCTTAATTATCCTGAAGTTATACTGCATGGTAGGATGACAGTATTTGGTATATACCGTAGATTGCTAATGATTAGTACATGAGTGACTCGTAGGTTTCAACTTACCATGACCTCAATTTCAAACAGATTTAAATTATTTTTATGTAAAGTGACTGCCAAAATACTAGTTACATGTAGTATTAAATAAGAAATTCTTTGCAATCTTTATTGATATTACATATTTAATTAAAAAATTGAAGTCTGGGATGATCAGTCCATTTAGATATACTAGTATCTTTTGTGAGTGACCAAGGCGACTTGAGAGAGGATATCTAAAATAACAGGGAGACTTTAACTTCGCTTTTGGAGTGCCTAAGGGGAACTTTAGTTCTCAGTGTGGCGACTGTTGCCCACTTTGCCTAGTGAAGGGATCACTTTTGTATTCTATAGGTGAAATCACTTATTGTAATGTTTTCATATTTCATTGAAAAATGACCAGGTGGGATGGTAAATCGGACGAACAAGTCACATTTACCTTGTCCCACTTTTCCCTTGATCATCTTCAGAAGCATATTAAAGTCGTCCTGTTATTTTGAACAATGGCCCCATGTTGCCTTTCAATTTTATTCCCATTTTGTTGAAAAATCTTTGTATTTTTGTTACTGCATCATGTTTACACATCATACAGTGTAAGCTGGTTTCTGTCCGACTTTTATTTTGTCTATAAAGAGTACTAGTAGAGTTAAATTTGACTGGATACCAGTTTAAAGCAAAATTAAATATGAACAGGGTCGTTTCTGGGGAGTTGAAAGAGATGATCATATTTGCAATATTTGTGATATGCAATGTATTGGTGATGAATTTCACTATTTATTTGAATGTAAATTTTTCTCTATGGAAAGAAATCAATTGCTACCAAAAGATTCTTTTAAGCATCCAAATACTTTAAAATTTAATGACTTGTTCAACTGTAATGACGTTCAAACAAAAGTAAATGTCGCTAAACATGCTAAACTATGTAAGATAATATTATCTGTTGTAAATTGTAGAACTTCATTTAATCTATGATATACTTTATCAGTATTGCCTTCCTAAATCACACCTGTGTATTATTATTTATGTACCAATTTTGATGTTACATTTAACTAAGTTGTCATTTGATTACTTACATATATATTATGTTAATATTTGTTTGTTTGTATTCAACATACCCCAGTTGGGGTCATTGAAAAAATAAAAAGTTCAAAGTTCAAAGTTCATGAACCTTTTTCGGAGCAGATAAAAATTTGATGCTAGAGATTGCAAATGCAATGCTGCTAGTGCTGAAATGAGTATTGCAATGATTTAAAGATAATAAAAATTAGTATTTTGGCAGTTTTTAATTTATATCTATTTAAATAATTTGAATTCTGAATTTTACAGAATAGAATAGAATAATTTTATTGACCAGTGACTGGGCCCATTTCTGGGCAAATGTTACATTGGTTTATAACAATATACATAAAACAGTTACAAAAACATTACAACGATAATGATGTTCTTTGATTTGCTGTTACATTACTAAATCCGTGCTGTAACATATATGTTTCGTTTAGCGATAGTTGATTCTTATGTTGAATATTTACTAGTATAAAATGTGTGTTATAATTGTAAGTACAATGATAAATATAAGTTAATTAAACTTTTGTTCTGGACAATCTTTGATACATGTGTTCTGGAAGTGTAACAAATGGGTTACAGTGATGTGATACATTCATCACAACTGTTGTTTATACTATTGGTCTACTTGTCCATTATATACATGTTCTTTGGTAATGATGTAAAATATTTTATCATTTATACAGAAATTTTCAAGTGGATTAAACAATAACAGACATGGGTCCTAGAAAAAAAAGAAGACTTGCCAAAAAAAATGGTAATGATGCAAACACATCCTGTATAAGCATTAATGCGCCTCTTGTCCAAGACCAACCCATTTTTCATAAAGATGATAACTTGGAAGATTCTTTGGAAGTCAAAGAGACAGAAAAATATTCTGGTACCATTGACATTCTGGGTTCCAATACAGAAACTGGAGTTTTTGAACCTGACTACATGTCATTGTTGTCATTAGAAGTTTTGTGCAATATAATGAATTATTTACATCTTAGAGATATTTTAAAATTAGACCATCAATGCAGTAAACTAAATCAAGCAGTAACCATGCATTTACGTGTAAAGAAGACATTAGATTTCACAGAGGGCGAGTTGATCAGCTGGATGAGTGATCGTCTGTCCGATTCAGCACTTGTTCATTTATTCAAACGTTGTCATGATCTACAGTACGTGCATGGCTTTCATCCACCATATCTTTCCAAGAGGCGACAAAGAGGAACAAAGAAGTTAAGCATTCCAGGGATAATTGAAGCCTTGTCAGTGTTACCAAATCTTAAAGGAATCGAAGTATCGGATACACTAGTTTTGGAAACATTGTTTAGCTATTTTCCACATGTTGAAGTTCTTGGAACTTTCAGAAACAGAGATGGGTGTTTTCCTGTTGATGATTTAAACATTCTACACATTCCAGAAAATCCCTTTATAACCTCAATGCACCTGATAGGAATAGTCATTCCAAAACTTCCTGCCATGTTGCACCTGAAGCATGTACAGTTACGATATGTACACTTTATTAATCCACAGCCATTCAAAGATTTTGCTGTCCCAAACTTAAAGACTTTTGTTATGGCAAATTGTGCTGGTCCATCCAACGTCCTGAAGTATGTACCCCTCATAGCAGGTCTAGCTGCAGCAAGAAATTTAAAGAGGATGGAACTTATTAGGGTTCCTTTTTTAGGTAAGAAGTACAGGAACAACTTGCATTTGTACAGTAGAATAATGGGATTTGTGGTTCTAACTCCAGTTAGTTCAAAATAGATACTGCAAGTACTAGTACATTTTCACAGTGCAAAAATTGAGACATTTGATTTTATTCAGTGTGTTGGTTAGTTAAACATACAGGTAATCGCCAGGTATGTAGTATCCATATTTATATATTCAAAGATCGATTCTTTTAGCCATAATTCTAATAAGCTGGATGGATACTAGTAGATATGAACTATACCTCAGAATTGGTGGACTGTTTAGGGTAGTTATTTTTCTATCAATCTTGTGCCTGAGGTTGTGTTTTGGAGACATTGACCTCGGATATCTTCTGTGTTGTTGATTTTTGACCTTAAGCAAGGTCAAGGTAAAGTTACCCACAGTGGGCAGGGTTTGCTCTCTACTCCAACTTTGACATTTCCTTGACAAGGGTCAATTTTACCAGGTGCTCTAGCTTCCTGGACCATTGTATGGTATCATATAGCTAAAAATGACATTAAACTAGATTAAAACAAAACAAACACATTTATCATATATATCTGAAATCTACTACCTTGTTATTTCTTTACTTTGAATTATTCACCTATCCTCATAAGGGATACTCTGAGTTTTATAATGCCTTCAAATCACATAAAAGTAAAGCTGAATCATTGTCAAATTGTGTAACTATAATTAAAACTGCTAGTAATTTTTTTATTGAGATATTTTTACTGTCCAATATATACCTGTATGTATTTTAATAATATGCCTTTATACATGGACATTACTGTAACATGCAGTCATGATCGTTACAGTATTATGTATTTTTTTTTAAAGTCAGTTTAACATGTTTAAGGCTGCAAAATATGAAAAAATGACCAATATATACTTTTTGTGATGCTTCTGTTGTTTTAAACGTTTCTCTGTTAAACTATATTTAGAAAAAAACGGGTCTAATGATCAATGTATTTTCTACCTTTTGGGCAATAAATTCTACAAACAAATAACACAGCTGTTTAGAAAACTGATTAAATCTGTGTTAAAAATTGCTATAGGGTATACTGCAGGTGAACAAAGTTGGAAATTTTCATTACCAATCGGTGAAAAATACCTGACAGATCATTGTATTTGACTCTATTAATGCAAATATGTAGTTTTATAAATACTTGTACTTAAAATCACAAGAAAACTTTAAGACATTTGTATAAACTCAATGTTTGAGTACATGTACATGTATATGTATTTTTTGGATAAGCATACAAAAAGGCATACACAAATGTTTTCTTGAAGTTCCTAGTGATATTTTTGGTCATTAAACTTAAAGCAGCAATGAGAAGTGTTGTATATCTAACACCACTTTTAAGGGTCAAATAATTGTTAAAAAATGACTGCAGCTCTTTTCACCATTTAACATTTAGGTGGACTACTACATCATGTTGTTGAGGAAAGTATGAGAGTCCATAGATTTAAGAACATGCAGACCATGAAGTTTGGAGCGTGTAAACATGTCATTGGGATGGATGTGGGTTTTCTGGCTATAGCCTCAGCTGAGAAGTATATTGATTATATTATTATGTGGGGAAAATTTAATCTTACCTCAGAGTTATGGTTATCGACATAATTTCTTTGTTTAAGAAATATGCATAAAGGGTACGATGTTATACTAATTTACACATAGGCTTTGCATTTATATTCAAATATTTTTTTACTGAGACATACTAGTAGCAAGGTAGAAAATAAGAATATAAAGGGCCAGCCCATGTGTGTAAATGAGTACAATACCCAGAATGATGAGTAATTACTTTTTTAATATGACAAAAGCCTGTGGCATAAACTATTCAAGTGGGTCCAATAAGCCATTATTTACATGATGAAAAATTTTCGGTCTAGAAATCCTTGTTCATGTAAGTTTTCAATTGTACCAAGTACAAAATACACTGTGATGTTGTAAAAGCTCTTGTGATGTTACGTCACATCGTGCATGTGCGAGGTATAGATATATTAAATATATCATTTAACGTTATTAGGGCGTCATATTAGAATAAGTTGTTCAGTAATAACAGACAGCAGAAAATGAGTCAGTAAGATCTCTTTAATTTAATAAGTATAATTCTGCATTTGGAAACATACAAAGTACACAAACAGTTAAGACATGTTATCTCGACTCTGTTAAAATTCTGTCTTTTTGATTGGCTGCAGTGTATCTGATACATTTATTGTATACTTCCTCAGTGAAATAAATTCATTTTCTATCAACTCAAATTTTCTTGTATCCTTCTTCCTTGGAATCATGTGATTTTGCCAACAAAATATACAAAAAATGCTGCCAGTTTGCTTCCAGTAGCAAGGGTAACATTGCTTTTCTAAAGAAAGAACTAAAATGGAATGAAATTTCTTTGCCAGGGTAAATTTGTTACAGTCAATTACAGTAGAGGATACAAAAAAATATAAAACGCATTAAAAAATTCTCATATCTTTGCTCGTATAACGCATCTCTGGCACAAAATTTTTTCTGAACTGTATATGCTAGTATTTCCCTACTCCACTGAATAGGGGGCCTCGTTGGTCGAGTGGTTAAGGTAGTTCGTCTACTATTGATCAAGTGGTCTGCGGTTCGATTCTCACGTCAGGCAGTGGTGTACTCTACTCAGTTTTAATTGACAAGGATTGCCAGTTTTCCTACTGCAGGTCGGGGTTTTCTCCGTTGGTACTCCTGCTTCCTCCCCCATAAAAACTAGACAGACGCCATGATATAGCTGAACAATTGCTGAAAGTGGCATTAAAACACCATCAAACAAACAAAAAACACCCCTGAATAATGCTGCATACTACTGTAGAGTATTTAGATTTATGTAAAAAAAAGTCCTTTATAGCTCTCCCTGTATTCATATTAATCTTTCAGTCTGGAAGAGTTATATCTTCAGCCCTCACTGACAAAAGATAGCTTATTTATAGCATTAAAGATGGCTACTGTGAGATTTCCTGTTTTTGACAGACTTTCTCTAGGGTATATAGAACCTTTCCAAGAATCAGGTATACTTAATTTCTCCTTCATGGGTAACTGTTTATGAGCTCTTTGTACAACTATTTATAATGCCAATAACTGTTCAAGAATAACCTATAGATCTGTATGGAAATAAGTGTTCCAAGTAACATTTGATTGTATAGCAGTGGAAATATTGATTGATTGATTGATTGATTGCAGTATTTCAACTATATTCAGGATGTGCAGTTGAAATATTAAGATATAAGTATTTTTATGCCCCCGCGACGACATGTCGGGGGGCATTAAGTTTTACTCATGTCCGTCCGTCCGTCCGTCTGTACGTCCGTACGAATTTCCGTCAAGCTTTTCTCAGAAACCGTACATCAGAACAATTTGAAATTTGGCAGGGTGGTTCAGTATCACAAGTTGTACGTCCTAAGCGACTTTCAGACCTGTCGGCCAACTACTTCCTGTTTGGGACTGGGCCGATATGAAAATGTGTTAACATGAGTATGAAAATTTCCGTCAAGCTTTTCTCAGAAACCGTACATCAGAACAATTTGAAATTTGGCAGGGTGGTTCAGTATCACAAGTTGTACGTCCTAAGCGACTTTCAGACCTGTCGGACAACTACTTCCTGTTTGTGACTGGGCCGATATGAAAATGTTTTAACATGAGTATGAAAATTTCCATCAAGCTTTTCTCAGAAACCGTACATGAGAACAATTTGAAATTTGGCAGGGTGGTTCAGTATCACAAGTTGTACGTCCTAAGCAACTTTCAGACCTGTCGGACAACTTCTTCCTGTTTGCAATTGGGCCGATATGAAAATGTGTTAACATGAGTATGAAAATTTCTGTCAAGCTTTTCTCAGAAACCGTACATGAGAACAATTTGAAATTTGGCATTGTGGTTCAGTATCACAAGTTGTACGTCCTAAGCGACTTTCAGACCTGTCGGACAACTACTTCCTGTTGCGACTGGGCCGATATGAAAATGTGTTAACACGAGTATGAAAATTTCCGTCAAGCTTTTCTCAGAAACCATACACAAGAACAATTTGAAATTTGGCAGGGTAGTTCAGTATCACTTGTTGTACGTCCTAAGCGACTTTCAGACCTGTCGGACAACTACTTCCTGTTTGCGACTGGGCCGATATGTAAATGTGTTAACATGAGTATGAAAATTTCTGTCAAGCTTTTCTCAGAAACCGTACACAAGAACAATTTGAAATTTGGCAGGGTAGTTCAGTATCACAAGTTGTACGTCCTAAGCGACTTTCAGACCTGTCGGACAACTACTTCCTGTTTTCGACTGGGCCGATTTGAAAATGTGTCAACACGAGTATGAAAATTTCCATCAAGCTTTACTCAGAAACCGTACATGAGAACAATTTGAAATTTGGCAGGGTGGTTAAGTATCACAAGTTGTACGTCCTAAGCGACTTACAGACCTGTTGGACAACTACTTCCTGTTTGGGACTTCCTTTAGCGGGGGCATCCGTGTCCCATGGACACATTCTTCAATTTTTTCCTTATGACATAATTTCCAATATAAAAGCTATCCTTCATGTTAAGTTTTGTGCAGCTTGTATTCCCATTCGTAACAAAATAATGAACTTGTTTCATTTAACAAATTAATGCATTTAAAAATAGCCATAACTATTTAGTGATACATGTAGATAGCAATATATGTGGTTGACTTTTTTCCAAACATTTACTGTAACTTAATTATAGGTAATTGGACTAACCAGGATTTGGTTATAGAAGGTCTAGCGAGTATTGTGGAATCCCCAGCCACCATTACAGATGTAGGCATGAAAGCTGTTGGAGAATGCTTCTTCACTTTGAAATACCTAGAAATGTACAACAGTCCACACATACATAGACTTACATCCTGGTTATCTTCAGGTAAAACACACATACATAGACTTACATCCTGGTTATCTTCAGGTAAAACAGACATACATAGACTTACATCCTGGTTATCTTCAGGTAAAACAGACATACATAGACTTACATCCTGGTTATCTTCAGGTAAAACAGACATACATAGACTTACATCGTGGTTATCTTCAGGTAAAACAGACATACATAGACTTACATCCTGGTTATCTTCAGGTAAAACAGACATACATAGACTTACATCGTGGTTATCTTCAGGTAAAACAGACATAACTAACACATACATAGACTTACATCCTGGTTATCTTCAGGTAAAACAGACATACATAGACTTACATCGTGGTTATCTTCAGGTAAAACAGACATACATAGACTTACATCGTGGTTATCTTCAGGTAAAACAGACATACATAGACTTACATCCTGGTTATCTTCAGGTAAAACAGACATACATAGACTTACATCGTGGTTATCTTCAGGTAAAACAGACATACATAGACTTACATCGTGGTTATCTTCAGGTAAAACAGACATACATAGACTTACATCGTGGTTATCTTCAGGTAAAACAGACATACATAGACTTACATCGTGGTTATCTTCAGGTAAAACAGACATACATAGACTTACATCGTGGTTATCTTCAGGTAAAACAGACATAACTAACACATACATAGACTTACATCGTGGTTATCTTCAGGTAAAACAGACATACATAGACTTACATCGTGGTTATCTTCAGGTAAAACAGACATAACTAACACATACATAGACTTACATCGTGGTTATCTTCAGGTAAAACAGACATAACTAACACATACATAGACTTACATCGTGGTTATCTTCAGGTAAAACAGACATACATAGACTTACATCGTGGTTATCTTCAGGTAAAACAGACATACATAGACTTACATCGTGGTTATCTTCAGGTAAAACAGACATACATAGACTTACATCGTGGTTATCTTCAGGTAAAACAGACATACATAGACTTACATCGTGGTTATCTTCAGGTAAAACAGACATACATAGACTTACATCCTGGTTATCTTCAGGTAAAACAGACATACATAGACTTACATCGTGGTTATCTTCAGGTAAAACAGACATACATAGACTTACATCGTGGTTATCTTCAGGTAAAACAGACATAACTAACACATACATAGACTTACATCGTGGTTATCTTCAGGTAAAACAGACATACATAGACTTACATCGTGGTTATCTTCAGGTAAAACAGACATAACTAACACATACATAGACTTACATCGTGGTTATCTTCAGGTAAAACAGACATACATAGACTTACATCGTGGTTATCTTCAGGTAAAACAGACATAACTAACACATACATAGACTTACATCGTGGTTATCTTCAGGTAAAACAGACATACATAGACTTACATCGTGGTTATCTTCAGGTAAAACAGACATAACTAACACATACATAGACTTACATCGTGGTTATCTTCAGGTAAAACAGACATAACTAACACATACATAGACTTACATCGTGGTTATCTTCAGGTAAAACAGACATACATAGACTTACATCGTGGTTATCTTCAGGTAAAACAGACATACATAGACTTACATCGTGGTTATCTTCAGGTAAAACAGACATACATAGACTTACATCGTGGTTATCTTCAGGTAAAACAGACATACATAGACTTACATCGTGGTTATCTTCAGGTAAAACAGACATACATAGACTTACATCGTGGTTATCTTCAGGTAAAACAGACATACATAGACTTACATCGTGGTTATCTTCAGGTAAAACAGACATACATAGACTTACATCGTGGTTATCTTCAGGTAAAACAGACATAACTAACACATACATAGACTTACATCGTGGTTATCTTCAGGTAAAACAGACATACATAGACTTACATCGTGGTTATCTTCAGGTAAAACAGACATAACTAACACATACATAGACTTACATCGTGGTTATCTTCAGGTAAAACAGACATACATAGACTTACATCGTGGTTATCTTCAGGTAAAACAGACATAACTAACACATACATAGACTTACATCGTGGTTATCTTCAGGTAAAACAGACATACATAGACTTACATCGTGGTTATCTTCAGGTAAAACAGACATAACTAACACATACATAGACTTACATCGTGGTTATCTTCAGGTAAAACAGACATACATAGACTTACATCGTGGTTATCTTCAGGTAAAACAGACATAACTAATAAGAGTACATTTTGTATTTTTGTAAACTACTAACACCAGTCATTTATAACCTGCAACATTTCACTATTTTTGAAATCATGTAATGTGATTTTTTTTAAAACAGACAACTACTGTTACCAGCATGCATGCAAAATCATGTGATATATTTAAATAAATCAACTTTGTTATCAATTGACTACTTACTCCCTTTAGCTCTGTAGGCTATTTATAGAACAGTGGAACAGTGTATAATTACTTAGAGGATGTTATATGTAAAAGACACAGCATTAAAATTACATGATGTGTGTGTACATATATACACTGGTACATTGATATCGTGTGTACATATATTCACTGGTACATTGATATCGTGTGTACATATATACACTGGTACATTGATATCGTGTGTACATATATACATTGGTACATTGATATCGTGTGTACATATATACACTGGTACATTGATATTCTGTGTACATATATCCACTGGTACATTGATATCGTGTGTACATATATACACTGGTACATTTATATCGTGTGTACATATATACACTGGTACATTGATATCGTGTGTACATATATACACTGGTACATTGATATCGTGTGTACATATATACACTGGTACATTGATATCGTGTGTACATATATACATTGGTACATTGATATCCTGTGTACATATATACACTGGTACATTGATATCGTGTGTACATATATACACTGGTACATTGATATCGTGTGTACATATATACACTGGTACATTGATATCGTGTGTACATATATTCACTGGTACATTGATATCGTGTGTACATATATTCACTGGTACATTGATATCGTGTGTACATATATACACTGGTACATTGATATCGTGTGTACATATATACACTGGTACATTGATATCGTGTGTACATATATACACTGGTTCATTGATATCGTGTGTACATATATACACTGGTACATTCATATCGTGTGTACATATATTCACTGGTACATTTATATCGTGTGTACATATATACACTGGTACATTGATATCGTGTGTACATATATACACTGGTACATTGATATCGTGTGTACATATATTCACTGGTACATTGATATCGTGTGTACATATATTCACTGGTACATTGATATCGTGTGTACATATATACACTGGTACATTGATATCGTGTGTACATATATACACTGGTACATTGATATCGTGTGTACATATATACACTGGTTCATTGATATCGTGTGTACATATATACACTGGTACATTCATATCGTGTGTACATATATACACTGGTACATTTATATCGTGTGTACATATATACACTGGTTCATTGATATCGTGTGTACATATATACACTGGTACATTCATATCGTGTATAGAGTTTGCTGTGCACTCGTTTGATCAATGAATGCTATTAACCTTGGTATCTTTGAGGACATTTTATAGCTACATGAACTACATGATACTTAACTATCCATTCCATGTAATCAGTAATGGTGACAGTTTATTTCTTGTTTGTGCACTATTTCTGTTATGTTACAGGAGTAAATGCCTGGGGTTTCCTTAGAGAACTAGTGTTAAGACGCTGCCATTCCATCAAACTGCAAGACTTTTGTGAGTTTATACCCTCGCTTCCTGTATTGGAAGCCATACATCTGGAACTGATGTTCAGGGAACCTCCTAAAGGCTGCTCAAGGTATTTTAAACTAGTTTAAACTGGATTAGGGCTGTTTCATTTTAAACGTGATACCTGGTCAAGTCACTTTGTAATTGAGGAATACACGCTAGAAGGAATTTTATGATTCGACATGTTTCTGTAATAGTATATGTACCTTCCCACAGTAGAAATTTGTAACTGCCTTTTCAGATTGCCTTTTAAGCTTAACAGCTTTTAATTAACAGGAATAGATTGAAACAATCTGTCTTGTATATAAATCAGTGTAACATCTGGGGTATACAAGGTTTATCTATCCTGTAGGAACATTGGTGCATGGTACTCGATGTACATGTATATATTGACAACTCTTTAATCCTTTGAAGACTAAGATAAAGGAGAAAACGTTTCCAATTTATTTCAAGATGGTTCACAGTTGTCCGTCCGAATTTCAGATACACTAGTTTCTAAAGTTTGCCTAAAATGTAGTATATATATATACAAGTCCAACGTAACCAGAATTACATTTTTATTTTCACAAGCAATTTCACAATACAGTCCAGGTCACATTTTCAAATTATATATGAATTTGTTTAATTCTTAAATTACAATAGAGTTGGACTGAGTGCTGGAACAGGATTTGGAATGTCTCCAATGTCTTCGCCTCTCATTCCTGATGCTCCAGTACCACAAAATAATGCAGCACCCAATCAGAATGAAGTTAACAACAATGGTCTAGCCAATCAGAACATTGTTGGCAATGATGATCATGTTGCAGGCAATCAACTGGAAATTGATAATGCTGCATCCAATCAAAATTTAGACAACATTCAGAACAATCTAGCAACCAATCAAGCAGATGACACTTCAGATCAGGTTTCAAGTGTTGCTAATGACAACAATAAAAGTGACAATATCTGTAACCAAGGAAACATTTCAGACTGTAGTGAAAATTCAAATTTAGT
This sequence comes from Limnoperna fortunei, assembly GCA_944474755.1. Classification (NCBI taxonomy): domain Eukaryota; kingdom Metazoa; phylum Mollusca; class Bivalvia; order Mytilida; family Modiolidae; genus Limnoperna; species Limnoperna fortunei. Next base: position 7,995,101 of record OX104114.1, on the reverse strand, counting down.
TCATAATAAAGAGAAAGATTCTGCCATTAAAACAAATAAACATTTTAAATCTGAAGGCAAAATTGGTAAAAGTTTTCATACAGTAAGTAGTAAATCAATAGACAATACACAACCTTCAACAAGCAATGATGCATCATGGGAAAATAAAAACATTGTGGAAAATGAAAGTTTTCAGTGTAGCTCATCAAATGTAAGTGATTATAAACCAGTAGTGATAAACAGTGGAGAATGTCGGCCATTTTGTGATAAATTTGTCTCGAATGATATCCCTTCAGAAAATCTACAAAGCATAAATAATTCCTCCAGCATGCTACAGACTTCACATTCTGGGGATTGCTCTGACTCTTCATTGAACAGTATAGTGTCTAGTCCATCAGAGAGCCCCAGTCAGTCAGTCAGTGATTTACTTGAAATGAATGCATGTGAATCTGAAGGATTTGCCAATGGTTTGAATTATGAAAGTGATGACATTGTTGAAGATTCCATTTCTTCAACTGATGTTGTGCAAGTTAAAAACAAAGAATCAGATAATATTGTTGATAAAAATGGAAGGTCAGATAGTATTGTTTCTAATCTTGTTGATAAAAACACATTGACAGATAATGGTGTTTCTGATTCTGCTGATGAGGACATTATGGAAGAGTCTAATTATTCTAACAAAGTTGTACAAGTTAAAAACACTGGATCAGATAATACAGTTTCTAACCTTGTAGATAGAAACTATTCATGTACACTGGGAAATATTTCTTATACAATTGGCTCTGATACTACTTATATCACTGAAGTACCAGAGACTAGGCTGGAATCTAACAGCGTAAAACAAGATGCCAGCACCTCAAAGTGTTCATCTGCCGCGAAATGTGAATCTAGTGCTTCAGAATCGAACAAATTAAATTGTGGTTCTAATAATTCAAATTGTGAATCTTGTGACTTGAATAAAGAATGTAGTAAATTAAAGTCTGGATCTAATAATTCAGAATCAAATGTACAAAAGTGTCGATCTAGTAGCTCATTAAAATGTGAAATTAACATGTCAGAGGGAAATTCTGAGAAACACAGGAATTCGTCACAGACAAGTTATTCACGGAAACAAAGAAAATCCCTCGCAGAAATAGGCAAGGCACATAATGATGTGACAAATAAGAATGATCCATTCGGAACTAATTCAAAATCTGTTAATAGTCAAAATGTACACAATGAGACAAGAACTTTAGATGAAGTCTGCAATAGAACTGATTTGACTTCAACACAAATATTAGATTCTTCATGTCAGGAAGAAGTGTTAGGGGAAAGTAGTAAAAAACAACCAAAGGAAGTAGTATCTGTATCTAGTTCATCTACTGAGTCTCACGTGGCAAGAGGTGTAGGTAAAAGTTTGTATGGAAAGAAGAAAGGACTTGTGAGAAAAAAACAGACCACTGTGCAGGAAGGACCATCTAATGATCAAACACAATTAAATCATGGACCATCAGCCATATGTAGTACAGAAAATAATTCTGATGTTGTCATAACTAGTAATTCATACTGCAGGGTGGATGGAATGGAAGAAAAAATAAATGATAAAAACTCTACTTGCACGAACAGCAGCAATCAAACAATAAGTGCCACAAGGAAGGAATCTACAGATGTATGCAAAACAGATAAATACAAAATGAAAGACCAATCTTCAAACTGTAACCATAGTAACCCAGTGCATGGTAAAAGTGAAAATAATATGGAGCCATATTCATGTCCGGTAACCAGGTCAAAAGCAAAAGAGCAAGTTGATGATGAAAAGAATACAGATGAAGGTAAAAGTAAGAAAAGAAAAAGAAAACCAACTTCCAACAATGACAATACTGATCTTCAGTGTAAAAAGAAAAAGAAGCCTTTAATCTTGGAGCTAACCATAATGACAGACAGATGGTGTCAGGTCAACATTAATGACCTCAGAAGAAGTGCTGAAAGTACTGACAGTCACAACTCATGTAAGTTTATATACATGTAGCACCACACAATTTTGTGGTATTAATAATAAAAAAGACAGTGATATAATTCTGCTTTATCATTATCCTTTTATTCTGTGGGTGACATGAATTAAAAAAATTAAAAGAAGATCTTTTGACAGTGATATGTCTGCTTTAATTTATACATTTAAGCAGTCAATTTTTTTCTTAGATCTTTTAATTAAGGATAACAGTTAAACTTACAGTTGAGTTTACATACAAAGTCAGGAGAGACAATTTTATAAACAGTAGACCACATTTGGCCACTCACCAGTTTTATAATTCTCAGTCAGAAGATATATGTAATCACTTTTGTTCAGATAGAACTTACATTGCAATGGTTTATTATAAATTCTGAAGTTTTTATTATACATGTACAACTATGGACAATTTCTTATTTGGAAAATTACATATTGAAGTGACTTGATAACACACTAGTTTCTAAGACTGTCTCATTCTAATCTTGCCTGTAAGAACTTTAGCATTGTAATCCCTTCTACCTATCAATTGTGATTTGATTTGTAATATTTACTCAGACATCACTCTAAACTAAAGATAATATTTGACTACATTTTATACTTTAGGTGGAACCAGTGGATATATTAAAATTACCCAAAAAAAGAAGTCTTCAGCACCTATGTGCAGTAGAAGTACCAGTACGAGTGACCCAGTCATGGAAGATGATCATATTCAGGTAGGTAGGAGTACCAGTACAAGTGACCCAGTCATGGAAGATGATCATATTCAGGTAGGTACTGTAGGAGTACCAGTACATGTGACCCAGTCATGGAAGATGACAAAACTCAGGTAGGTAGAAGTACCAGTACAAGTGACCCAGTCATGGAAGATGATCATATTCAGGTAGGTATGAGTACCAGTACAAGTGACCCAGTCATGGAAGATGATCATATTCAGGTAGGTAGGAGTACCAGTTCAAGTGACCCAGTCATGGAAGATGATCATATTCAGGTAGGTAGGAGTACCAGTACAAGTGACCCAGTCATGGAAGATGATTATACTCAGGTAGGTACTGTAGGAGTACCAGTACATGTGACCCAGTCATGGAAGATGACAAAACTCAGGTAGGTAGAAGTACCAGTACAAGTGACCCAGTCATGGAAGATGATCATATTCAGGTAGGTAGGAGTACCAGTACAAGTGACCCAGTCATGGAAGATGATCATATTCAGGTAGGTAGTAGTACCAGTACATGTGACCCAGTCATGGAGGATGACCATATTCAGGTAGGTAGGAGTACCAGTACAAGTGACCCAGTCATGGAAGATGATCATATTCAGGTAGGTAGGAGTACCAGTACAAGTGACCCAGTCATGGAAGATGATCATATTCAGGTAGGTAGGAGTACCAGTACAAGTGACCCAGTCATGGAAGATGACCATATTCAGGTAGGTAGGAGTACCAGTACAAGTGACCCAGTCATGGAAGATGATCATATTCAGGTAGGTAGGAGTACCAGTACAAGTGACCCAGTCATGGAAGATGATCATATTCAGGTAGGTAGTAGTTCCAGTACAAGTGATCCAGTCATGGGAGATGATCATATTCGGGTGGGTAGGAGTACCAGTACAAGTGACCCAGTCATGGAAGATGACCATATTCGGGTAGGTAGGAGTACCAGTACAAGTGACCCAGTCATGGGAGATGATCATATTCAGGTAGGTAGGAGTACCAGTACGAGTGATCCAGTCATGGGAGATGATCATATTCAGGTAGATAGGAGTACCAGTACGAGTGACCCAGTCATGGAAGATGACCATATTCAGGTAGGTAGGAGTACCAGTACGAGTGACCCAGTCATGGAAGATGACCATATTCAGGTAGATAGGAGTACCAGTACGAGTGACCCAGTCATGGAAGATGACCATATTCAGGTAGATAGTAGTACCAGTACAAGTGACCCAGTCATGGAAGATGATCATATTCAGGTAGGTATTAGTACCAGTACGAGTGACCCAGTCATGGGAGATGATCATATTCAGGTAGGTAGGAGTACCAGTACAAGTGATGCAGTCATGGAAGATGATCATATTCAGGTAGGTATTAGTACCAGTACGAGTGACCCAGTCATGGGAGATGATCATATTCAGGTAGGTAGGAGTACCAGTACAAGTGACCCAGTCATGGAAGATGATCATATTCAGGTAGGTATTAGTACCAGTACGAGTGACCCAGTCATGGGAGATGATCATATTCAGGTAGGTAGGAGTACCAGTACAAGTGACCCAGTCATGGAAGATGATCATATTCAGGTAGGTAGGAGTACCAGTACAAATGACCCAGTCATGGAAGATGATCATATTCAGGTAGGTAGGAGTACCAGTACGAGTGACCCAGTCATGGAAGATGATCATATTCAGGTAGGTATTAGTACCAGTACGAGTGACCCAGTCATGGGAGATGATCATATTCAGGTAGGTAGGAGTACCAGTACGAGTGACCCAGTCATGGGAGATGATCATATTCAGGTAGGTAGGAGTTCCAGTACAAGTGACCCAGTCATGGAAGATGATCATATTCAGGTAGGTAGGAGTACCAGTACGAGTGACCCAGTCATGGAAGATGATCATATTCAGGTAGGTAGGAGTACCATTACCAGTGACCCAGTCATGGGAGATGATCATATTCAGGTAGGTAGGAGTACCAGTACATTTGACCCTGAAGAAGCATCTACTCAGATGTATCCATTGTGCTGGTAACATATACCTGTAATTGTACAGTTGAGTACATACATCCACATTCATACATTTAATTTATGCATATAACAACAGGAGGCACTATCAAATAAAACTGTTTAGTATTGTTTTATATTGATCTGAGCCAATGATTAATATAACATTTATTTTGAAAGAAGTAATAACTTTCAAATCAATTTAATAGTGTTTGTATATCCATCATTTTTTCTCTAAGGATCATTGTTCTATTTTCTCATAGCTCAGTTTAGGTTCAGACTGTCCATATTGGGGTGAGCATATGTGGAGTGGACATATTGTTTCTTTATCAGTCATGGAAGTACAAGTCCACTTAAAAAAGCAGATAACATGTAACATGTATCTCAAGCATGTTAGATACTAGAAGGTCAATAGAGTTATTTCATCCCAGGATGTGACACAGGCATTTTCTCAGCTCTATAGTGACATGAGCAATAACTCTATAGACCTATCTACTATTTAAAAAATCTTTGTACGCACTGGTATCATCATAAATTTAAAAAAAATAATGATAGATTAAAGGTCAGGTTCATTATTTATTTGTGTCATTTAGGATGTGTGATTTCAAATATGACCATTTTTTCCATTTTAATTCATCAACTAGAATATCCTTCCTCCCATTCTTTTCAACTGTTTTAATCAAATAAATCAGATTTATTGTTATATAAATCATTTTTCAAACTTTATTGTCATATAAATCCTTTGACAAAGAAACATAAGAGCAAGTTTGAAAACATAAGTTATAAAAAAAACCTGTCTAAAGGTCCCCTGTCCTTTGTTCTACATGTAATTACCTTAAAATAAAGGAACCAGTATTTTATTTCACATTAATGTAGTCCATATGTCATTTTTCCTGACATGTTTGAGTTAATATCGTTATTATAATCTTTTCTATATACAATTTTCTATTGTTTGCATGTTTATTACATGAGGAAGTGGCCTCCATTGTCTATCATTCTTATGAGGTATATACACATAATCTATTTTCCAGGTATTTTCAAATATCTGTCTTTTTCAACATTTCAAGTTATGATCTCTAATTTCTAATTTTTTTTATAGCTTTCTTGTCTTTAAAATTTATTATCCGTTAAATGGAATTCAGTCATTATAGACTGTTTTATTTGCTTATGAAATTAAAGTTTAATAGAATTATTTAGTTTTTCCAATTAACCAGTGAAGAGTTCTTTGTAATATTTTGTAAATTTTTCTTTAAGTACATTTTTCAAGACTGGAAATGGGGGTTTTGCAACATCTGGTATTGATTCAATTCAAATCCTATTTCATTTGCAATACTTTTTATATAAGTGAAGCATTAGTATCGTATCTAATGGAATCTATCATTTTTATCATTTTGAAAGACTCGCTCAAAAGAGAAACTACATTATTATTGTTTAATCTTTTATCAGTGCTACAGTGTTACTATTTTATAAAATTATGCTTAATCTTAATTTATAATTTTTCCCTTTTGTCAATCATGAGTTCTTGTTAATAATTTTGAAATGACTCATTTCCTCTGTACTAAGTTAGTTCAAGAACTTGATGTACTTCCTTATTAAACATTTTTACAAGTTGTTGACAATCATATAATCTTTAAAAACTGATTCTTTGTTTTCATTTCAAATCAGAAACTTTATTATTCTTCCCTCTTGATTTTTTAATAAATAAGAACATTTTTATCATTAAAATGAAAGTCAAGTTTAATAATCCCGTGTGACATTCAACAGTTATTGTTCCTGATCATTTGAAAAATGACTCTCACTTTTTACTATCTTGCACCTGATTATTTAATTAAATTTTCAAAAAGATATGGCATACATGTCTTATGAACACATTATTTTAATTGTTTTCCTTTACAGATTCTAAGGTTAAGGTCACAGTTTTACAGTGTAATTACCTTGAACATGGTAGGAATTACGGACCTTTTATTTTCCTCCTTACAGATTCTAAGGTTAAGGTCACAGTTTTTACTGTGTATCACCTTGAACATGGTAGGAATCACTGACCTTTTATTTTCCTCCTTACAGATTCTAAGGTTAAGGTCACAGTTTTACAGTGTAATTACCTTGAACATGGTAGGAATTTCTGACCTTTTGTTTTCCTTCTTACAGATTCTAAGGTTAAGGTCACAGTTTTACAGTGTAATTACCTTGAACATGGTAGGAATTACGGACCTTTTATTTTCCTCCTTACAGATTCTAAGGTTAAGGTCACAGTTTTTACTGTGTATCACCTTGAACATGGTAGGAATCACTGACCTTTTATTTTCCTCCTTACAGATTCTAAGGTTAAGGTCACAGTTTTACAGTGTAATTACCTTGAACATGGTAGGAATTTCTGACCTTTTGTTTTCCTTCTTACAGATTCTAAGGTTAAGGTCACAGTTTTACAGTGTATTACCTTGAACATGGTAGGAATCACTGACCTTTAGTTTTCCTCCTTACAGATTCTAAGGTTAAGGTCAGTCTTTACAGTGTGTTACCTTGAACATGGTAGGAATTACGGACCTTTTGTTTTCCTTCTTACAGATTCTAAGGTTAAGGTCACAGTTTTACAGTGTAATTACCTTGAACATGGTAGGAATTACGGACCTTTTATTTTCCTCCTTACAGATTCTAAGGTTAAGGTCACAGTTTTTACTGTGTATCACCTTGAACATGGTAGGAATCACTGACCTTTTATTTTCCTCCTTACAGATTCTAAGGTTAAGGTCACAGTTTTACAGTGTAATTACCTTGAACATGGTAGGAATTTCTGACCTTTTGTTTTCCTTCTTACAGATTCTAAGGTTAAGGTCACAGTTTTACAGTGTATTACTTTGAACATGGTAGGAATCTCTGACCTTTAGTTTTCCTCCTTACAGATTCTAAGGTTAAGGTCAGTCTTTACAGTGTGTTACCTTGAACATGGTAGGAATTACGGACCTTTTGTTTTCCTCCTTACAGATTCTAAGGTTAAGGTCAGTCTTTACAGTGTGTTACCTTGAACATGGTAGGAATTACGGACCTTTTGTTTTCCTTCTTACAGATTCTAAGGTTAAGGTCACAGTTTTACAGTGTATTACCTTGAACATGGTAGGAATTACGGACCTTTTGTTTTCCTTCTTACAGATTCTAAGGTTAAGGTCACAGTTTTACAGTGTATTACCTTGAACATGGTAGGAATCACTGACCTTTTATTTTCCTCCTTACAGATTCTAAGGTTAAGGTCACAGTCTTTACAGTGTGTTACCTTGAACATGGTAGGAATTACGGACCTTTTATTTTCCTCCTTACAGATTCTAAGGTTAAGGTCACAGTCTTTACAGTGTGTTACCTTGAACATGGTAGGAATCACTGACCTTTTGTTTTCCTCCTTACAGATTCTAAGGTTAAGGTCACAGTCTTTACAGTGTGTTACCTTGAACATGGTCGGAATTACGGACCTTGTCATTGAAGACTGTCCCAAGCTGACCAAAATATCAGGTATATATACCAGACTTATGGCTTGATTTCACATTATAATACTTTTGTCCATTTTTTTTTTAAAACTTGGATCCCAAATTACCATATTCCAGCTAAGTTTTAATCAAAGACTGAAGAGATTTGGAAATACCTATTGAGGGATATCAGGATTTTGCTGTAAATCAGCATTTCAAAATAAACTTGTTTTTGTTTGTTTGTGAATAATGGTTGTTTTCTACAATTTTTGGGTTATATCATGGATTCCAGTTTTTTATGGGGAGGATTAGCTGGAGCATCTAGTGAATTCCCCAAGCCATCCACGGAAAAAGTGTCAATACTGGTCAATATTGAGTCAACCACAAGCTTGACAGCTCTGTGATCCCCTTCTAATTAGTATGTATTCTGAACACAGTGTGCATTGAATCGATGTATTCTTGAACAGTTTTGCTCCACTTTTAATATTTCAATATGTGTACAACGACATGCTTAGACTAAATTTGGGCTTTTTCAGGACATGCCTGTAGAGTATTAAAGCATGTCAATGTAGGTAATGCCACTAAGCTTAGCAGAGTTAATTTTACCCAGTGCAAGAAACTTGAGGAGAACAATTTAGTAAAACAGATTGGAATGCTGCCTAGTCAGAAAAACAGAGTTGTCTTTCTTAGACCAATGAATCATGTATGTATGGTTTATTTTAAGATATCTCTTACACGGCTTGAAAATTTATGCACATGGATAATGGTATCAGTCTGTACTCTGTGTCATTATCAGCATCTCTTGTCTGTAGACGGTTTTTATACTCCACTCCCTCAGTCTGTGTGAGAAAACAAAACATTAGTATTAATGACATTTATCCTGGCCCCTGCTGTGTTAAACAAAAATAAACATTGTTTTTTTTTTAAATGAGTAGCCAGTCTTTATACTAAACTTTTTTTCACAGGCCAACTTGGCCTGTATCTGTAGAATTTACAGGCCAACAAGAAAATTAACAAGTCCAAATTTTTCATGTCAATTTTCAAAGTGTCAATACTCAGAAATATTCAATAAAGTCACAGACAGTGAGTAAAAACTAATAAAATTTTTCAGTCATTTATTCTCTTGAAAATGACATTATCATTGTATCAGGGAATAGAACAATTAGAACTTGCTTTTTCCTTGTGTGTTGTTATGTTCAATTTAATTTTTATATGGGTTTATTTTAAGCAGTTTAAATTATTGATGATAATTATCAATGAATGACCAGAAAAAACAGTGATTAACTTATCAGTCTTCTTTTATCCCACATTTCCATAAATATTCAACATTATAGTGAAAAAGAATCAACTGCCACAAAACTGTTCAATAAAATAAATGTTTCTTTGTTATTAGTAGGTAAGTTGATTAAATAATATAAAATAGAACTAGAAGTAAAAAATTGATACATTGTCAAACATATAATATTTTGTATTTAATGTAAAGCGCACTACTAAAAATATTTAAACAAATCAGAATAAAATTTTTTTGAAAGTGACTGCCAAAATATTTATTGTTTAAATCTTTACAACACTCATTTTAATACCAGGAGCATTGTATTTGCAATCTCCAGCCCTGAGTTCCTATCCGCTCCAGAAATTATCATTTTTTACTTTTGCTTTGAACTGATATATGCTCTTATTTTTCTCCTATACTGTATGTAAAAGTCAGACCTTAAAAAAAACATCACGTAAACATGAAAAAAATGACACTGTTACAAAAAAGACAATTGCTGACCAAAATGGCAATAAAATTGAAGGTAATTTTTGCTAAGTTTCTGAGATCATGATCAAAAACTAAGACTGGTTACAGAGTTTATTGAGTTGTTATGTCTCCCATGGTAACATGTTAAATAAACAGAGCTTTGAATGCTGCTATGTAACAAGATCATACAATATTTATGTGCATTTTCAGTTCGATGGCAGAACTTTAGAAAGAAATCTGTTTGCTGGTAAAGATGTAGACTACAGTATCTGTGTAATTTACGACCACAGTCCAGAACCATTAGAAACATTGTATAACAGGGTCAGAGTTCAATCTTGGCAGGACCTGTTCTCTGGCATTAACTCGTAAGTTTTTGTGTCCAGAACCATTATAAACATTGTATAACAGGGTCAGAGTTCAATCTTGGCAGGAACTGTTCTCTGGCATTAACTCGTAGGTTTTTGTGTCCAGAACCAGTAGAAGCATTGTATAACAGGGTCAGAGTTCAATCATGGCAGGACCTGTTCTCTGGCATTAACTCGTAAGTTTTTGTGTCCAGAACCATTAGAAACATTGTATAACAGGGTCAGAGTTCAATCTTGGCATGACCTGTTCCCTGGCTTTAATTCGTAAGTTTTTGTGTCCAGAACCGTCAAACATTGTATAACAGGGTCAGAGTTCAATCATGGCAGGACCAGTTCTCTGGCATTAACTCGTAAGTTTTTGTGTCCAGAACCATTAGAAACATTATGTAACCACGTCAAAGTTCAATTGTAGCAGGACCTCTTCTCTGGCATTAACTCATAAGTTTTTGTGTCCAGAACCATTAGTAACATTATGTATCCAGGTCAAAGTTCAATCATGGCAGGACCTATTCTCTGGCATTAACTCGTAAGTTTTTGTGTCCAGAACCGTCAAATATTGTATAACAGGGTCAGAGTTCAATCATGGCAGGATGTCTTCTTTGACATTAACTTGTAAGTTTTTGTGTAGGCAGGGCCTCATCTCGGGAAATGTATTTCCTTTATACCAAGTAATATTGTGTAATGTTTCTCATAAAAAAAAATCATGTTGATATTTGGTTTATTAGTGGCTGAGTTGTCTTACAACCACAGGTTTGTCAACCTGAGGTCTACACCATTAAAACTGCCATGAAACAGTTCTGAAGGTTTGGTAAAATCTGCAATAAACAAAACCCTAAAAATTTATAAATTTATTGTACGCTTTTTTAAGAGGTTTGAACACCACTTTTAGAAATTTTGTAGCTTTATCATGTAGTCCAGTTTTATAGGGCTTTCATATTGGTAAATTTCATATATATGAATCAAGAGTTGGGGTCCTTAAAAACTGAATTTCACTTGTTTTTGGTTTATATAACCTCATGCTTCTTACTCTAACAAAACTGAAAACTATAATAAGGGGGAAATATGTTGCAAGCGGCACAAGACTTCATATAGCCTTTCAAAAAAAAAGTCCATTATTGTTTCATTGTTTATGTCAAAGTGACTTTTTTGTACAAGTTATTACCCAAACATAACTGCATTGAGGAATACAATATAGAAAACTACTGTTATCCTTTACTTGTAGAGAAAACTACTGTTATCCTTTACTTTGTAGAGAATTGCTGAAGAACTATGGTTACAAGGAAAGAGTTTATGAAGCGTTAGATAGATATCCTTGGAATAGGAATATTTATACTATGACTGGTAAACAATAAGTCTAAGAAATTCTGTTAATTTATTTCAGCCAGACATTTTTATCATTCTTCTTCTTGGTTTTGAATCAGACTCTCCTGGAGTGTAATTGACTGGGTTGTGACCCAATCAGACAGCTACCTCTCCAGGGCACAAAATCCAAAGAGTATTATGTACATGCTAAGTACTCTGACTCCTCAACCTCGCATGTGTCTGCCGCTAGTTATGTTGTCACCGGCTATATAATACTTATTTGGGTTTATGTGGATCAGATGGTGCTGGATCTTATTAATTGTTTTAAGGTTTGTTTCTTCCATCGGAGTTCTAATGATTCCCATTGTAGTTTTTGTAACATGGCCAGGAGATGTGTCTTAATAACTGTTTTAGACAAACCTGGTAGCTCATCTTTGCACCTGTTCTAATTCTTTTACTAAGAATGTCTTATTGGGATCACAGATAGTAGAAGCAAAATATTCCAGTGATGTGGAAGCATGTTATTTCACATCTGGTGTGCATGTACCAAGGTTATGTATAATTTAGCCAAGAGCTTTTGATGCTTGTTCATGGTCCGATTGATGTGATTGATGTGCTTATAGATCATTGATGATGTTTTACTCCAGGATACTTTCTGCTGTCAACACTTCAATGTTGTGACCATGTAGTTTTTATGTTGACTGATGCTGTTGTGGTTTTCTAGAGATGTGGATGATAGTGATGAAAGCATTCCTATCGTTCCAGAGAGGTTAGATCGTGGTGTAGTGCTGTAGCATCTTCATAACTACTGATACACCTAAAAGACAGTAGTCTGCAAAAAGATCATTAAAATATGCCAGGAAAAGCAAGGGTCCCATGACTATTCCTTGTGGAAGGCCAGACACTACACCTAAAGAATCAATCATCTCTAGTATAACTGACTGGGTCTATTTTAAAAGGAAGTCTTTAATCCACCTCAATGTAGGAGTTGGGTGTGTGTGTGAGACATTGCCTTGTAAAATCAAGTAGAATGATGTTCTTTGCTATGTCATAAAGTGTGATCAACAGTGTAACTCACACTACCTTATGTCTCTGAAACCATGTTGCTCATCACATTTTGGGTCTAAATGGTCCATTATTGATGTGTGGATAATATTTTCAAGCAACTTAGTTGGGTAGTGGCTAGCTATAGGTCCCTTAGGTGGTATGTCTTTCATATCTTTTTAGAATAAACAGAGTGGAATTGGTGGTTCATGTCATCTTTAGCTGGTACATCTTTCTTTGTTCTTGAGAGCTGTAATCCAGAGGGTTATCCCAATATATACAGCTACACCTGCAAATATGTATTGTCATCTGCAGTGCAAATAAGGTAGAACAGGATTATGTTATTAGAATAGACCTACACATACATGTTTGTTCTGAATTTCATTGGTCTAGTTGGTGTCATTAGTACCTAGGAACGGTATGTTAAGGCATGTTGTCTATTATTTTACTAAATAAAGTGTTTAATTACTTTAAATTTCTATACTTTATATTATAAAAATAAGTCATATTCAAGAATCAAAATCTTATATTTTCTTCGTGTATTTTATTGTGATATTGATTCATTTGGTATTTTTGTCAAAAATTCACTTGTCAGTAAAGTTAACAAATCATAAATTAATAAAGGCAATAGTCCTGTTGTTTCCAAAATCTCTTAAATGTGTCTTAATTATATTATAAGTGAGAACTTATTCCCTATTGGAAATTAGGGACATGTTATGCAGCCCAGTGGATAAATCATGAGTTACTGCCCCTGGACCATAAATCAAGAATACATTTCTGTATCTGTTGTTTAGAAGCTTGACTAAATTCAGAATGGCATAAAATGTTAAAATATATCATATCTGTTGTAGGATACAACAATAACTCTTCTAGATGGGAATTAATTACAGATATGCCATGGTTACGACCTTTGTATGAAGCTCCTGACCTTGAACTGAAAGGTCAGAAGGTCAAAAACCCAGATGACAAAAGAGGTAAGTTATTTGATATTTTTATACATATATATTTTTTTACATTTGTCTGTTGTCTGGACCCTTTTCACAAAACACATAGGTGCACATAACTTACATAGAAATTATAGTTTTACATGCAATTAAGACTTATGTAACATAACCTGTGTCTATTTCTTTTTACATTCAAAAGTAAGTTTCATATAGTCTATTGCGCATCAGATGTTAAACACACATAATGCATAATGGTATTGATACTGTGTTCTCAGTTTATGAGGGCCCCGCCTAGCCACTTTGTGGCGGATGCCCTATAGTACTCAGTCTGTCCATCCGTCTGTGCATCTGTCCGAAACTAATCATGTCCGGGCTGTAACTTTTTTTATCTTTTGAGGTAGGCTTTTGATTTTTGTAATGTAGGTAGATAATATCAAGGTGATGTGTCACATGCCATGGTTGTTGAACTTTGACCTTAAGGTCACATTATTGCTTTCTGAATGACAAATTCATGTCCAAGCTGTGACTTTTTATCTTTTAAGGTAGGCATTTGATATTTGAAATATGGGTAGATAATATCAAGGTGATGTGTCGCTTACAGTGGTTGTTGACCTTTGCCTTTAACTTGAACTAAAGGTAATAAATGACAAATTCATTTTTTGAGGAAGGCTTTTGATATTTGGAATGTGAGTAGAAAATATAAAGGCGATGTGTCACGTTGAACTTTGACATTAAGGTAACATTATTGCTTTCTAAATGACAAATTTATATCCAGGCTGTAATTTTTTTATTTTTTGAGATAGTCTTGATATTTGAAATGTGGGTAGATAATATCAAGGCGATGTGTGGCATACCTGGTTGTGAAGACCTTTGACCTTGATCTCAAGGTCGGCTGGGCTTACAGAGACGGGTACCATCTCACTAATATCTAGTTTAAATTTTTTTTCAGCAGGATTGTATTGTCCAGGAGCTAAAGGTCACAATACCATAGAGGACTGCATCATTGAGAGCCTTCCACACATTGTTGATGGACTTACTGTTGAGATGCCACTCTGTCTATATTCATTAATTGTTTATGTAAATCTCTGTGATATTCAAGGGACACCTTCATTTGACCCATATGTTTAATTTTATGGAATTTTATTAATGATCCATTAAAAATACTTTATTTTGCAATGATTTCATTGGATGTACAATACATGAATACAAAAAGATTTTGAGTGGACGGCAATTTTAAAATAAGTCACATTTGGTGTCCTATTTATTATCTGCAGTTTCTGTTGATGTGATAATAAAGAGACAAATCTGAGTATTAATATGACATATTTGCAGTAAAACAACATAAGCAGGAGAGAAATGCTTTGTTTTTCTTTCTGTTTCCAATCCTTGTACACATTGGTTATGACAATATACACATGTTTTATTTGTTTATTTAGTGACTATGATATATTTGTCTTATGGTTTTTGTTATGGAGTATATATAGTAAGACATTTAAGATATACATGTATCATTATCAAACAGTCATTCATACAATTTTAAAAATTTATCATACATTTAGCTTTGATAAAGATGTTTTTGTCCATGTAATACTGGTGGAACTGGCGTAGTCATATTTTGTCATAGGACCTTGTCCGGAAATGTACGGTCAAGGTCTCGCTTTGCTCCCACTTACAAACCATGGGCACACTTGTAGATATTCGTTTTCATGAATATTCATTAAATGTAAATGGGAACAACGTTTATTGGATAAAACTATTTTGATTAGTTGTAATTGTATTGCTGGACATACAAGCAACCAATCAAAATAGGACATTATATATTCATGAAAATGAGAAAATATCTCCAAGTGTGCCCACATTTGTTAAGTGGTAGCAAAGAAAGAACGCACCCAGACATGGGTTTCTGACAATGAGGCCTTGCATGCATCTGTAGAGCATCAATAATTACTTCCGTTGATATCACTAAAAAATAATCTATTGGTAAACATGTCTGAACAGTATGTTGCCATATCAGTACAGACATGTTTGCTAATGTCTTTAAGATTTTACTGGAAAGACAATTTATCTGTTTCAAACTAGAAATGTTAAGCAAGAAAATTGGATACATGTGGAGTCTTATATAACATTATAGGTCTTTGCTAAGAATATATGATAAAGAGATAACAGCACAGAGTTTTCTATATCAGGTCCAATATCTCCTTTACTCATATTAGTCTTGGCTGTTGCCTCAACCTAATATGGGAGTCTGGGAACATTATGGGACCCGATATGTGAAACTGTGTCATAATCTATTTAAATATTGATTACTGTAAACCTACTTTTATTTGGAATTGATTTATGTTCATAAATTACAATGACAGCTTTAATTTATTAGTTAGAAGTACCAGATGGTATTTTTGACATTAATATGTTTCAATTCTGAAATAAAGTGACATCCTTTATATGTTTTAAAGAGTTTTCAAAATGGTACTCATTTCAATTTTTATATGGAGTGAGACATCTGTCTGAATGATATCTTGTTTGTTTACCAATCATTTTTTTTAGCTCACCTGGACCGAAGGTCCATGTCAGCTTTTGCCATCACTTGGCGTCCGTCGTAAACTTTTTAAAAAATCTTCTCCTCTGAAACCACTGGGCCAATTTTTTTCAAACTTGGCCACAATCATCCTTAGGGTTCCTAGTTTCAAGTTTGTACCCAGGGTGTTGATCAACAGACAAATATGGCCGCTGTTACTAAAAATAGAACATGGGGGTCAACACAGGTTTTTGATCATTATCTCAAAAATTATAATTGCTATAGTGAAAACCGTTACTTCAAATTGATCAGCACATTAAGATCTACAATAGTTGCTATTAGTGTGAAGTTGTGTATAGACTTCTTGTAGGAGTTATTGCCCTTTATTGACGATTTTTGACAAAATTTTTGGTATTTACAATATTACCTGAAAACTATACGAGGTAGAGAGAAACTGTAAATGGCAAAAATGATCAGCAATAAAAGCCCTACAACTCACTTGATTGGTCTGAAATAGTCAAATGACTACTTATATGAGTTATTGCCCTTAATGGCAATTTTTTATGAAATTTTTCGTTTTTGTCCTGTAACTTTAAAACTATAACAGCTAGAGTAAAACTGTTAATAGCAAAAATGATCAGCAATACAAGCCCTACAATTCACTGTATTAGTCTGAAATTATCAGATGACTCCTTATAGGAGTTATTGCCCTTAAATGGCAATTTTTTATGAAATTTTCTGTTTTTGTCCTGTAACTTGAAAACTATAGCAGCTAGATTGAAATTGTAAATTGCACAAAAGATCAGCAATAAAGGCCCTACAATTCACTTGATTGGTCTGAAATTGTCAGACAACTCCTTAAATAAGTTATTGCCCATAAATTACAATTTTTTATGAAATTTTCCGTTTTTGTCCTGTAACTTAAAAACTGTAACAGCTAGAGTGAAACTGTTAATAGCAAAAATGATCAGCAATACAAGCCCTACAAATTACTATATAAGTCTGAAATTGTCAGACGACTCCTTATTGGGGTTATTGCCCTTAAATGACAATTTTGTTATGAAATTTTCCATTTTTGTCCTGTAACTTGAAAACTATAGCAGCTAGATTGAAACTGTAAATTGCACAAATGATCAGCAATAGAAGCCCTACAAATGATTGCTTAGTCCAAAATTGCAAGATGATTCTTTATAGGAGTTATTGCCCTTTCATTATGAATTTGGACAAATGAACAGTTTTTGAATTATAAATTAGTCTTATAACACACCTACTAGTAGAGTAAAACTGTAAATTTCTAAAGTACCCTAAAGGACAATGCCTACAAACCATTTAGTTTTCAGAAATTGTCTGATGGGACCTTATAGGAGTTATTGTATTTAACTAAAATTTTTGAAGAAATGTTTAGTTTTTGCACAGTAACTTAAAAGCTATAACAACTAGACTGAAACTGTTAATTTCAAAAATTTAAATATAGTTGAAGTCATTTGGATTCCAGGTGAGCGATTACAGGCTCCTGGGAGCCTCTAGTTATTATACCCCCCACAAACTAGTTTGGAGGGGTATATAGGAATCACCCTGTCTGTCTGGCTGTCTCTCCGTCTGTCCCCATCCCTTGTAAGCACAACTCCTCCTAAACTGCTTGATGAAATTTAATGAAACTAAAGGAAGTACATGATATGAAGATGTGTATGAAGGATTTTTATTGACCTCGGATATCATTAAGGGGAGATAATTGGACTTGAAAGCTAAGCAGTTGTGGGGGGGGGGGGGGGGGATAACCCTTTGTAAGCATGCTCACAGTCCACACTTGATATTTTATTTTATATTAAATGTTTTTATTGGTCAAAATGATCTTGCATGACAAATGATACTTTTAAGAAGTATATTGTTATGTTAACCAAGTACTTACGTTTAGAATATGTTTGAAGTATGGAAAGATGTTTGGTTTGACATTAGTTTTTCATTGTTTATAAAAATTAAAAAAGACTGCTTAGATTTGAAAGCTGGTTCTTAAAACTAGTGCTTATTTTTTTTTATATAAATGTCTTCTGTTTGGTTGTTGTAATTAATTGGGACATGAAATATGTTTTTTTTATTAACAGATTGACTACAGTAAAGTTTATGTTTCTGAATATAGTTGTGTTATTTAAAATACTGTTTGTATGTTTGAATGTTGTTTAACACCACTTTCAGCAATTTTTCAGTTATATCATGGCATCCAGTTTTTATTGGGGGAGGAAGCCGGAGGACACGGAGAAAACCACTGACCTTCAGCAGGAAAACTGGCAATCCTTGTCAATTAAGAGAGGATTAAAAAATACTACCAATCTATCTAGCCGTCATCTATATATACAGCTTTTGACATTAATTTCATCAGGTGTGTTTGTTTTTGTAGGGCATAATATTTTCCAATTTATTTAGCTGACCTGACACTTTGAGTCATTATTTTGCATCTGTCAGCATGCATGGATGGTTCTGTACAAATTATATATTTTTCTTCATTGGTAAAGAAAGAATTCATGATGGGTATGATGTTGTACTCATTTACACATGGGCTGGGCCTTATATTGGATTTTTTTTTACCTAGCGATAGTGAAGAAGAAATTATGAATATAAAGGCCCACCCCATGTGTAAATGAGTACAACATTATACCCAGAATGAATTATTTCAATCCTAATATGCCGAAATCCTGCGTTTTCCAATTCAAGTGGGCTCAATAGGCCATTATTTTCTAGCAACCATTATCATATGAACATTTTTTGGTCAAGAAATCCTTTCAAGTTTCCAATGTACGGTGGACAAAATACACTTTAACATAACATTTATTGACTATATTATTTTAAAGTGCTCTTGATATGTCTTATTTATTTAGGGATTTTTGTTATTTTTTCATAATATGAATTTAAAATATAAGAATTTTTTTCAATTGCTGGTTAGACTTTGGGTCGGTTTACGCCAATAAATCGTGGAGCGTAAACCCACCCAAAGTTGTCTATATCCAATAATCTTACCAGCAATTGAAAACAATTCTTATATTTTAAATTCAATATTATGAAAAGAAATAACAGAAACAATATTTAACAAGTAGTCAAGTAACATGTGCAATTCACAATATTAAGTGTCCTCGCTTGTTGTTAGTGGAGGAATTCATGTATAGTCAACGTCATCAATACATATAATTATGAGGTCAACATTCAGTCACGTGCTGAAATACCAAGTTAGGTTATACGAAATAAACAATGTTGCTCAGCTGTTGAGTATTTAAAGGAAATTAAAATATTGACTTTTATTTTAATCAGAACTTCAAACTTCAGCAATTAATATTGTTACATCGTAAAACCAATTGTGACGTTATGTCATATTGTGTTTGTGCGATGTGGGGATATACCGGGTATTATCCCCGTATGAGTAAATTCATGGAATTTGATTGGTCAGTTACACGTCTTTACAAAACCAATACACCCGGGCGTTTCTAAGTCATATACCCGGGTATATGACATTCAGCGCCAAAATTTAACTTTTCGACTTCTGTTTGAAACCAACAAAAATACTGTTTTTTCGATAACTGTAGGGTTCGTTCACACGTAGTACCCTGCAGCTTGTAAACAAGCGTTATTTTTACCAAATTTCAATCAAACTTTCTCGGATAATGAAGAAAACGTCACGTTAACGTCCGCCATTGTGCTGACAAAGTACCTTAAAAGCCATCATTTTAAACTTAAACGGGATAAATTCCTTATACACGTTCATATCCGTAGATATGGAGATTTTAACACCTTCAGCAACCCTGTACACCCTTCGGCTTTGCCTAAGGGCGTACTACGAGCACTTCAGGTGTTAAAATCTCCACATCTACGGATATGAACGTATACAACTTATAATATATCGTTTGACGTTATAAGGACCTCGTTTTTAAATACAAAGCAATACATAAGGTGATCCTGTACAGATTAATTTTTTCTGGCTGTATAATCGGGTAAGCAATTCAGGCAATAGAGAACCTCTGGTTTGTTTTGGGTTTTTTTTACCGTTGCCATTACTGGTATATATATTTTCAAGTTTGTTGGTTTCTTAGACTTTGCTTTGTAGCCTTTTCTGACAGTTTCCTTGGTATTAAAGTAAAAAAAATAAATATGTATATTTTTTTAAATATACAAATTTTCAAATGAAAGAGACCCTTAAAATGACATGACTGGTTGCCTAAGTATACTGCTTGATCCTCCTATACAAAGTTTTGGCATGTTAAATCAGGGTGCATTATAGCACTACTGACCAATAAACGATACAGCTTGGTGTATTGCACCATTATTTCAGGATGTTTAACCTGTTATGTCATGATCCATTATAGTTAAACCTATATATTTCAAAGATTCTTTTGTCAAACTCGACATGTTCATGTTAAATTATTCTAACCTGTGGATTTCATAAATGATTGCCAAGATTGCCATAATTTTACAATCTAGGAGAATATATGTAATACCAATGTTTTTGACAATGCACACTCAAACAAAGAAGTAAGTTTCCAAAAGAATTCAGTATCATTGGATTTCATGTGCTTTGGAATATGTATTATACTGCTATATGTAACATGCTAAGCATCCCCATGCACTAGCACGAATACTAGTCAGATCGGCACTTGGCCGATTTGACTTGCACCCACTAGCACATGAGTGCACTCATGGTGTTTTGGGGTTAGGGTTCTGTCTTTTTCTTTTGGTGTTTTTAGTTTATGCTTCATGTTTTATCCAAAATTACATGTAAGTATGTATTTTGTTAAAATCTGAAAAATTAGCGATTGATACAACCTGTGTGATAAAACAACCTTGTATCGTCTATATAGGCGATACAAGATGTACTTTTGTCCTAACTACATGCGGCTTTTGTTGTTCGGTCGGTTTCCTTGCTATGTTTCTCTAATTTCCACAAATCCGTGCAGACAGCGTTTCATCGTGCAAGTGTACAATCAACTTATATCGAAATCTATGACAATAATGGGAGGGTTCTCAGTGATCGATGCAAAGAGCTCCCCAACCCGTTCCCAGGAGGCGGTCAGGTGTCGGGTCATAATACGGAAAACCCGGCCGCGGACTGCATTGGGTGACTTGTTTGGAGATACAGACCCCATTTGTAAATTTCGAAAAAAATATACTATTTGTATCCGCTTCAAAAGTCTAAATAGAGACACATGAAATGCGGATACTGTAAAATGCTAAAGTCCTGGTAGACATCTAAAGGTTTGTGTCTTATTATCAATATCTTTTATACTATGCACTACGATGATATGCAGCTTAAAAAGGCTTAAAAATCTTAAAATCTTAAGAATGCTGCTTTTTCAGACAATTCGGATAAGACGATATAAGTACATGATAACTAGTCATGACAGAACGTAGTTCTTCATCAAATACGTGTATTTTAAATCGCAAAATAAATACACTAAGACCTGGGACTAGTACAACTAACTTGATTTATAGATTTTTGACTAAGATGAAATCTTTCAAATATGTGTCTTGTTCGGTTATTCTCCTCGACAACCCGTTTTTATACTCTTTTGAAACTGAGTTTCTTAAAGTTCTACTAACTGAAGAAGAAAATACTTTAATTTTCCCATATAAATATGCTTTGTCACTGAACTTTTTTGTTGGTCCTTTTACTTAACTCTTTACTGAAATATAATATAGACTTTACGACAACTGTGATAACCTAAACTTTCTAATGGTCTTTTCCTGTTAACTGATTGCAGCATTCCAGCAGCAACGGTTTTAGACTGAACACTGCAGTGGAGTATTAAGCTACTAGGGGATTTGTACCCAAGTTCCTTGATGTTATCCTTTCAGAAGGTCTATGTTTGTCACCATATCTATGTTGATTTTTTGGAAAATCTATCTTTGACATGACTATAAAGTACTGTAAATGAATTTTCAAAATTAATGAGTCTTTGATTTGAGAGTTTTTAAAGTCAGAACTGTCATCTGCCATTAATCTGAAGAAATGTCTTCGATTTGATGACGTGCTTCAATATGAGTTAAGGTGGCAGAGTTGTTAAGGAAGATCGTCTTCTATTTATCACGTGGTCTGTCAAATAGAGTTTTGTGGGTTCGAGTTTCACTGCGGGCAGGGTGCACTCGACTCCAATCTAAATTGACAAGGATTGCCAGTTATCCTACCGAAGGTCGGTTTTCTACGGGTATTCTTCCCAATAAAAACAAAACGCCATGATATAACCGAAAAATTGCTTTTAGTGGCGCTAAACGTCATTTAAACGAACAAACATCAATCTGAGTTTAACATATATTACATTTTTAGCCATAGATATCATTTGTTTACATTCCGAAATTCAATTAATAATCGAAGGATAGTAAAGGGTTAAGCAGAAAAATCGACCACATGAAAAAACATCGATTTTTTAATATCTTGCCTAAATTTACTTTAGGGAACACACCACATTTAGATGACCCAAATCACCATAGGTTAGGGTTACGGTTAGAGTAGGCTAGGATTAGGTTTGAGGTAAGTAGTAAACATGGTAAATGTAGGCATAGGCTTACTTTTAAAACAAAATGGCGTTTTTGCAATTACAGAAGGAATGTTGACAAGCAAAAAACATGGTAAATGCTATCTATCTTACTTATCTTCCTTTAGTGGCCAACTTGAACAAATTGAAGGAAATGCATTTTAATAGAGTAAGTATTGAAACAAAAAAATTAACAAAAAAATTAATTAAAAATAACAGTTAGTTTTCCAGACAACTTAAAGTTTACTATGAGTTGTAAAATTTAATCAGGTGTATATCTGTCAGGTGTGGAGACTGATCTACTACTTCGTCTTTGAAGTTCCATATGCCGACTTCTAGTAATCACTCCTTCGGCTTCGTACGTGTACTCAACAGGTGTTGATAATGACTCCAAACTTCTTCGTTTGCGTTTCGTCGGGTCTGTCGAGTTCTTTTCTTCACTTTTGCGAATGATAATAAAGAATGTCATAAGAGATGCGAGTGCAATCGACATAGCTTGAAAACACTTACATGGCTCTTCGGCTTCAATGTCTGAAAAAAGTCCAACGTGAAACGCACAGGCAATTTTATTGAAAAATGGGAACCACATGTGGTAGAAGAATGCAATCGGTGCAGTCAATGATATAAATAACTTCGCAAGAAACTGAAGTGTTTTAAAGCGCATAAATTGAAGCCATGTTGATTTCGACAATATGTAGTTGTGGAAAAGCAGATACATAATTGCAGCTAACATGATACGTGTGTTCAGTTGTCCAAAATACATCGTCACGTTCTCCTTTCTGTATAATATGAAAACACATGACCATATGAATACACACAAATGCCATAAACTTCCAATCCTCTTCACTGCATCTCGAATTTCTGAGCAAATGACAAAAATTGCGTTCTGCAGAATGCTAAATGTATACAAAGCGCTGATCATATTGAACGACATTGTTTTCTTTGTATGCTATTACAACGTGACGTCACAGTATACAGCAACTGGCGCAATTAATTTTGACATTGTTTAGTGGACAAATTCAGTTAAGAATGCATGATAGGAGGTTCAAGTCATGAGTTTATTACCAGAGTAATCATATTAGCTATGAAGGTTGCAGTAAGGACTATTTCCTGTGTGAATTTTTATTTTGAGCTAAACAAAAATAAACGTACCTGTCCGGCGAACTGCTAAGTGGTCACGTTAAAGTTTCTTATAACTTAAGGACCATAACTGTCTTTGTTTGGTAGTAAAGATCAGGTTCAGTATTTTCCAATTACATAAATTGGAGTGTTGACGTGTAAAGCATAGGATTAACTGTACCCAATTAACATGGTTGCCAGATCAAGATGATCGGTTCACATCATTCAAGCATTATTTACAATTCATGTACTTAAGAAAACAAAAATGGATACGCGTAAACAGCCAGAACAATGGCATTTTTGTAGTCAGGCATTTTTGTCATCACATTATATGCATGCTTACTGCTCCCATAAATCAAGTTAGTTATACTATATAGTCCTATGTAAATGAAAATCAGCTTAAATAATCTAAAGGTTGCGTTTTTATCTTAATTATATGGAGAAGTGTTGTCTCAATACATATAATTTTTAGTTTTGTTTTGTAAACTAAGTTTTTGAGTAAGACCTGTGTTGCGTTGGATGTCTAGCATGTAGATAACAAAATCGATTACAGACGAGCTCAGCCTGATCATATAATTTCGGAAATAATATTTCCGTACTGTTTCTTGTATTATATTGTCATTTCAACTTCCGATATTTTCTTGATTGGCAATTTGTGTCGTCTACATTTTTATTTATTTAAAAACATAGACATTTCCATGTTACAGTAAAGGGAAACTAATGGGAGCCGAAGCTAGCTCATTAGAAGAATGTTCTTTGGATGTCCCTTTAGTTACGGGCTCTGAATTTCAGTGGGAAATAAGAAATGGAATTACATTTGAGAATGATAAACTGATAACCGTGTTCACTGAAAAATCGAAGAAAAAGGAAAATTGCCGCCACTTTGAACGAAATATAAAAGTATTACTTATATTCTGATAACTAAGAATTCGGTCCATTTTTTAGCATCTTAAATTATCAAAGTAATGATTTGTACTTGAGTCTTAACGTTGTACACTACAGTACAGAGTACAGTACAGCCAAAACGGATTACGCCAAGTCCGTGAGTCCATGATGGACACCGATTATAGTATGCGGACATTCCTGATGGACAGTTCATCATTCGCTTACACTTCAGATATGATGTCCCCAATAGATCCGCGATGTCTTCCACATGTCTGTGAACGTAAACGTAATTGACGACTTTCCAATTTTAAAAAAGCCACCTAGTATCCACCTCCGGTACTAAAAACTGCGGCTAATGCCGCAGTTTGTCCTGTTGCAAATTTATTCAATGGACAATTATCTTTGATAAATTTTAACGCTTTTTGTTAATTACAGGTGTTAAAATCTAATTGAAGATGTAATTAAAACCCCATGCTGTGTAAACATGTTTGTTAATTAATAAACCTGAATGTTTATTACCCATTTACCTGATGCTAAGGTAGAACCCCAGCTGTTTTATAGCTTGATTAAACAAGCCTACCAGTGACATACATGTTCCAATATTCAAACTCACCTGTTGCCTATGGGTATAGTAACATCTACTAATGAGGTTAATTGACCCATTTCCAGTTTTACATGATTTATCTCCCCTTTTACTTCCTGTTAAAAAAACTACGGCTGTCATTACTAAAAGACTGATATTGAAATAAAGATTTTGGATTGTTTTTATATTGTTTGTCTATGCCAATTAAATTTTTATCTAATTAACCTTATTAGTAGATGTTACTATAGCCATAGGCAACAGGTGAGTTTGAATACAACACAGATGTCACTGGTAACAGTCTTCGCGAAATATGCCGGTCCGCCGGACCCGTCCGGTAAAATTGCCATTGGACCGGCAGTCTATTTAATTGTGTCTTACCAAATGACCGGCAGATAAATTTCATGAGACGCTGTGACCTTTTTATCTTCTTAATTTACTTAACTTAATCGAAAGGCACCACAAAATTAGTGTTAATTTTACTTGACTCCGGTATCAGGGTATTCCATGGTTATTCCCCTTTAATTGTAATCGCGCATTTTGATTGGACAAAGCATCTTTTCTAATATATAAGCCGGTGTCATACAAAATCAGGACCGGAATCAAATTTTGATCTACAAATAAAATGAAGATAAAGAAGGCTGTTCTAATTTTCAAACTGAGTTATTGAATTTTGAAAATAGTAGAGATTATCATTATTATTACCGTACTCAGAAACTCTTAATGTAATTACATTGGTTGATTATATTTATTTTTAATACTTGCTTATGTTTCAATCAATATTGTTAACTGTGTTCTATGTTAAAAATTTTAATTGATAATAAGTAAAATGGATTTGATCCAAAACCCAAATTGAAACATTGACTTTCTTATCATTTTGCCTAACATCAAACTCAAATGTAAATATATTGAGATTTTTATTAAAAAATCTTTTATCTGTATCTAATAATTAAAATCAAGTAGTGATTTAACAAATAATTTGTGATCTCAAACACAAAGATTTTATAACTGAATTTTTCATGAGTATTGTTGTATTGAAAATTTCGGTCCGGCACAATTGTCTTCCGTCAGGCAGGTGGACATGGATGGCCGGACCGAATGTCAGGCATGTCATTTGCAACTTTCGTGAAGACTGTGGTAAGCTTGTTTAATCAAGCTATAAAACAGCTGGGGATATACCTCCAATTAGCGTCAGGTAAATAGAGTAATGCACATTGGTTAATTAATTAACAATCACGTTTACTCAGCAGGCGGTTTTAATAACCTTCCTCACTCAGATATTGACACCTGTCATTCAACGGAAGCGTGAAAATTTATCAAAGATAATTGCCCATTTCAATAGGTTTCAACAGGAAAAACTGCGGCTACAGTACCGGAAGTGGACACTAGGTGGCGTTTTTTAAATTGGAAAGTCGTCAATAAGATAATTTAATTAGCATAGTCAAACAATACAAAAAACAATGTAAAATCTTTATTTCAATAGCATAGTCTTTTAGTGATGATAGCCGTAGTTTTTTTAACTGGAAGTTAAAAGGGAGATAAGTCATGTAAAACTGGAAATGGGTCATTGTCATGGACTGAATTCGATAAATACTTTATTTGAAGATAGTGTATTGTTCCTGTCATTAAACCATTCAGTTGTGTATTAATTCTTTTCAGATCGTCAGTAAAAACATGTTCAAGAAGGGTACTTTATTAATTATTTTACATAATAAATATTGACATATTAATTTGTAAAAAAGGGGTAAAAAAAAACAGATATAGAACTTTTATACAATAAAGGTGTGTTTAAACTCTTATAATATTAACAGTAGGTGTTATTAAAACGCTGGCGTAAAACACCTTTCCTTATGTTGCCCAGAGGAATTGCGATACCTGTCGTCCACTGGATGCAAAATAGAACGGTCCATTGAGCAAGGAACACCTGCGATTTTATTGCGGGGTCAACTAATATACGTGTGTATAAATGTGTGTAAGAGTTAAAAGGTATGAATTACGGTAAATTTCATAATTATAATAAAAAATGTCCCGCTGGCTTCCTGTTCAGGTGACTGGTGTTAATTGATGATGGTAATCAACACGTGGACTTTCCGTGTAATTAAAATACTACGCAGATCGGAAAGTTTTATAGTCTCAAACAATATTTTCCCACTTTGGCAGTCGTAGGTTTAGTGGAATATTGTTAAAAACAGATATTTACTTTTAAATTTTTTAAAGGAATTTTGTACAATTAGTTAAAAACTCAAATTTTGATGTCGTCAGCCGGAGACACTTGTCACTTATAGTTTTTGCTCCTCCCATTCATTGATTGATTCCCGTCTCACCTATTGATTTTTTGGTAATAGGTGTGTTAGTTTTGGCACACCTTTCTGTCCATCAATCTAATCTCATCAGGTCTTCAGAGAGACCAATAATTGACACATGATTTCTTACTCTGTGCATGTCCGATTGTTATAGAATTTACACAACAATAGAATCTGTTGAATGAACAATTATGTAAAACGAACATAAAATAAAGATGTCTGAGTGACGAGGTTTAAAAAATGTTACTGCCTTTCTGCAACAAATACTTTCATTATGGATTTCTGCAGTTACAACATATGCCTTGTACATGTACCCTGTTTATAGCGGCAATACCGCGTAGTCCATGAATAGACGATTCTGCAGTCATTTTGGTCACGGAACGATCGGGGACAATTATCACCCCAAAAAATTGATTCCCGCGTCGCGTTCGGCTGAGTTTTTTGCAGAATCCATCTTGGCCGCAGTGTATCACAGATTTTTTTGTTTTGCATCAAGGTTCATTAGTACACCTTTGAAGGGTGCACTTGATATGTGAAATGATTATTAGATTCCAAATATCTAAATTATAGTTATAACTATTTTGAATTATTTTCCTTTAATCTTTATGTGCAAAACCTTGTTAAGTAAACAAAATGAAACTGGTCCTGTTAGTTCAATAAACTTTGTAAACAGTCTAAGTAAAGATGGTTCCCATATGACGTGTATCATTAACATAAAGGGTTGCGGGAAAATAACAGCAGATACCAGTTCAAAGCAAAAGTAAAATATGGGAATTTCCGGAGTGGATATGAAAATAGGGCTGGAGATTGCAAATAACGATGCTGCTGGTATTGAAATGAGTGTTAAAAAGATTTAAACAGTCAAGATTTTGACAGTAACTATCAACAACTAAAATTTTGATCTGTATAACTATTTTTTAGTAGTGCATTTTACATTAATTCACCTCACCTATCCTCTTCGTGCCCACTGGCACATAACGTCTCTATACACCTCCTCCAGTTTGACCGGTCTTTTGCTGCCACTCTTGCCTTTGCCCATTTTTTCCATCCCAGTTGGTCTCTTTCCTGCTCTGTCATTCTCATCCATGTTGTATTTGGTCGACCGACTTTCCTTCTGCCCTCCGAATGCCATGATCCATTTCCAGTTTATCAGCATTATGGTTGAACTGATGCTTTTGGTTTTTGTTCTTTCATGTAAATCTTTATTTGTTATTTTATCTGGCCATCTGACTCTAGTAAAGTTTATTTCTCAAGCACCTGTTTTGAAATGTGTCTAACTTTTTCTTGTCTCTTTCT